>NW_004624799.1:5438554-5463780 GCF_000247695.1 Heterocephalus glaber | reverse complement strand
TCATTCTGCTGGGCTTCCTGGGGTTGTGATCCTCATTGTCTTTTCCTAGGATATTGTCTGAAATGTGCTGGTTTGGTATTTGTGAAGTTCCTAAGGTGCTCTTTGTCAGGAAAGTATCTTATTTCTCCATCAATTTTGAAAGATAGTTTTGCAGGGTACATTAGTGTGGGTTGGAGGCTGTTTTCCATTTGGGCTTGGAATATGTCACTCCAAGCTTTTCTTTCCTTGATGGTGTGTGTTGAGAAGTCTGCTGTGATTCTAATGGGCTTTCCTTTGTATGTGATTTGTTTCTTTTCTCTAACTGCTTGTAGAACTTTGCTCTTCTGTTGAGTTTCTGGAATCTTAACAATTATATGCCTATGTGTAGATCTTTTTGATCAAGGTTAGTTGGAATCATATATGCCTCACTTATCTGTAATGTCAAATTCTTTTTCCCTGCTTGGGAAATTTTCTGCCATTACTTCTGTGAATAGTTTTTTTGTCATCTGCACTCTCTCCTGCTTCTTCTTTGACTCCAATCCATCTTATGTTATTCTTCTTTGCATCGTCTAGCATCTGCTGGATTGATTTCTCATGATCCCTTATAATTTTGAAGTAATTTTTCTTTTCCTGGTCACTAATTGCAATCTTATCTTCTATATCTGAAATTCTGTCCACACATTGGCTCATTCTGCTGGCCAGACTTTCAATGGAGCTTTTGATCTCCTGGAAATCTATTTGCATCTGTTTTATGGATTCTATTTGTTTCCTATGTTGGGATTCCATCATGTTCCTGAGCTCCTGTCTAGATTTATTAATCATGTCTTGTACTACAAGCACAATCTCTGCTGTTATCTGAGAAATTATTTCTGATGTTATTTTTTCCAGATCCTGTTTTGTTGCCAGTTCAGGGAGTCCAGGTGCTTGAGTATCAAAGTGTTCCATCTCATTTCCCTTTGGGGCTGCTGCAGGTGATCTGGAAGTCTGGTTGTGAAACTTGTTTACGTGTCTCTTATTTCAATGAGGTGGTGGGGTGCTGTTGGCGCCCATGTGGCTCACCTCCTCTGAGCTGGGAGTGGTGGGACAGCGGCTCAGAAGCTCCTTCCTCTGGGCTGCGAGCGGTGGGATGGACAGTGGCCCAGAAGCCCCTTCCTCTGTGCTAGGAGTGGTGGGATGGACGGCAGACCGTAAGTCCCTACCTCTAGGCCGGGATAGGCAGGAAGGATGGCAGCTAGGAAGCCCCTTCCTCTGGGCCAGGAGTGGTAGGATGGATGGTGGCCTGGAAGCACCTTCCTCTGGGCAGGGAGAGGCGGGAGGAATGGGGGCTAGGAAGCCCCTTCCTCTAGGCCGGGAGCAGTGGGATGGACAGCAGCTGGGAAGCCCCTTCCTCTGGGCTGGGAGCAGTGGGATGGACCTGCCTTATTGACCTTCCAGAAAAAGTAGTTCTTCTAGAAATAAGATTTAACTATGAAGAAAATAAGAAGTATATTCTCTAGAGTGGGAGTTCTTAATTCAAGAGTTAATAGATAAAGTTTCAGAGAAGATTCCTAAACCACCAAATATTTCACACCACTTTGAGTATGTTTGTTCCTTCTTTTTGATGGGGGGGGGGCGCGGACACAGATCCTGAGTTTTTATCTCAAAGGAATACACTATCTAGAAAAAAACTGAGGGCTGGGGATTTAGCTCAGTGGTTTCATTGCCTGCTGTGCAAGCGCAAGGACCCGAGTTCACTCCCTGGTACCTAAAAAAAAAAAAAAACAAAAGAAAAAAATTGAAAACTATTACACTTGGTTTTTGTTCTTTCAATCAATGGGAAATCTCCCACATGAAAAGGCAGAAATAATGGAAAGGCTAACTACTGAATTAATGTTTCAAACTCAGCAAATTATCCAAGGTTATTAATGTCAGTGCCACATTCCCAACCTGTGACACTATGTGCACAGTAAACTTGAATAGGTAATGTTGGGAATATTTCATAGTAAGATCTATTTAATGAAAAAAGGTAAACTAAATACCTAACCACTCTCTAATTTTATTAAGGTAAAAGTCATTAATGATGTAACTGACAATAGGCTTATTTAAAAACACCAAAAGTTCCTCCCTGTTAAGTTCACCACCTCCCAAAATAACCCAGAACTTAATATGAAACAAAAGTCTCCAAAGGCAAGAAAGTTAGCTAAATTTTTAAACCCTGTTCAGTAGACAAATGGTCAAGTCTCATAATTTCAAGGTGCTTTTCAGAAGATATTGCATAATTACTTCAATAATAAAAATAAATGTATACTATACAGTAGGCCCCATTCTTCACAGTTTAGCTTTCCACAGTTTCAGCTACCCAGAGTCAATGCAGTCTGAAAATATTAAATGGAAAATTACAGGCATAAACAATTCATAAGTCTTAAATTGCAGGCCAATCTGAATAGTGTGATGAAATCTTGTGCCAAATTGGTCAGTAGAACAAATCCACAGTACCCAGTTATTAGTCACTTAGTAGCCATCTCAGTTATCAGACAGACTGTCAAAGCAGGAATCACAGTGCCTATATTCAAGTAAACTCCACACAGCAGCCTAACAGTGAGTCACAATCCTACATCATTCAACTTTATATGACTTTATCATGCAGGTATTTTATCATCTTACACCATAATAAGAAAAAAGGTGAGTACAATATTGTAAGACATTTTTAGAGACAGCAAGAGTGAAAGAGATAGAACACTGACAACTTTTATTATAGTATATTGTTATACTTGTCTGATTTTATTATTGTTGCTGTTCATCTCTTACTGGGCCTAATTTATATATTAAGCTTTATCTTCAGTATGTATACACAGGAAAAAACAGCAGACAAAGGGTTTGGGATTATCTGAGGTTTCATTCATCTAACTGGAGGATCTTAGACTATACTCCTTGTAAATAAGTTGGGACTACTGTATAGTGTCATATATAATAAATATAAATTGTATAGCAAGTCTAATATAAAATAATAAACTATATTTATCAGATTAGATCTCTAAGGAATCACTTTTTAGACAGGATTCCAAATTTACTTTTTCTCTCTTTGAGCACTCTAAAACTAACAATGTTTAAAATATCTATAATAAAATACTTGTTATATCAAAGGACACAATATTATATAGAAAATAATTACAAATAAAGATTAAAGAAATAAAATATCTCTAACACAAAGTGATAACCATAGAGACACTATCTAAAGAGCCCTGAACAAGACATGAAAACTGTAATTAATCCACAAATCTCACCTTTATTCCATCAATCATTTCACTATAGTTGTTCTAAGAACAGTTAAAGTAATAGAAGGCTCAGAAGTATAGTTGATTTCCTGGAATTAAGAAACGCATTTTACAAAAAACACTTTTCTCCTCTTAAAAATTTGCTATTATACAGTTACAAACTGTGGTACCCAAGAGACAAGACTTCTGCCCTCCAAGACTACCACTCAATTTTTTATTTCTATACATACAATTCATTTTAAGAAATAAGGACGAAGTTGAGCTACAGTGACTATTTTTCCATAGAAATAAACTTTCCATGGCTGAATTTTTAAAATACAGATCAGATCAAGGATGCCCTATTATGATATGTGAAGCTTGAAAATGTAAAAAGCTTGGTAGCAAGGTAGGCTTTGCCAACAATAAAAGATGCCAGGATAAGAATGAAATCCTTAAGGGGTTCTTAATGTTACCTATGAATACGGAACCAGATGACAGATCTTTCCTAACAATATTGCTACATATACTCCAGATAAAGCAGGCAATATAAAATATTTTTCTAATCAAGTTTGATCTCATAAATGATACAATTATTATCAGTAAGAGGCTGTTCTTCACAATAGTGTAAGTATTATTTCTACTGTCCTTCCTGCATCACAGAATTTGTTGGGTAGAAAGCCATTTAAGAAAGGAGAACTCAAGAGTCTATCTCACTAGATTCTTCTGTCTCAAAAGCTTGAGTTCATATTATTATTATAATTTTTTTGAGACACAGTCTTGCTATGTAGTTCAGGCTGACCTTGGACTCTTGACAATCCTCCTGCCTCAGCCTTCTGAGTGCTGGGATTCCAGATGCATACAATCATGCCCAGTTTTATGTATATTTTTGAAATTCTGTCAAATGTTGTGGCCAATAAAAATATTTTTAGAATACCAAGTAATCATAGCTATGAAAAGAATGCTAGGAATTCTACCTGGCAAATATAGGATGCAACAGATCCGTCTTATATCTACTATCTTTGTACCATATTAAGGGTTGGTTGGCTGTACCAGAAAGGAATAAATCATATATCTGGGAACAAGTATTATGTGGCTTAAACAGGGCTGGATCCATAAATCACAGAGTGATTTCATCAAATGATTAAAATTATACTGCATTCTATATGACCTTTTAGATAAATGCAGGGCAAGTCCTAGGATTTTTATTTTTTCAGGCAAATAAGTAGATAAGAAATGTTTCTTAGAAAACATTTAAACAGTTCTCTAAAATATGGTGGTATATACTACATCAATTCCTAGCTGATATCACTTTTCCTAAAGTAGTGAGACTCTGATGGTAGTTCCTTTTCAATCAAGACAAATACCATTACCTAAAGCATTCACAGACTCTATTCTTCAGAATATTATGTTTTAATGAAAGACAACATAAAATCAAAATCTACAACTGAACTATGTACACAGCAGAAGGACTATACTAGGGAAGACCTCAGACCAGGGAGAGAAGGGACTAGGAAGAAAGATGAAGGTAGCTTCCTAGATTGTGCAATCCATAGGCATTCTTTTCTGTGACACAGTGACAAAACATCTTTCAATTTGTGCATGCATGTGTGTGTGTGTGTGTTTATCTGTGTGTGTGCATGTGTATGCACCTCAATGAGTCCAGGAAGGCTTCTGAGGCCATCTTAGCTCCTACTAGTTGCTTAGTTACCTCACTGGCCATATTCCAAGGGCAACAAGCCCTGCTTTCATAAGATGACCCCTAAACTTCAGAAAACATATTTCTGCAGCTATATCTCACTCCTCCTTTCCCTCTGCTGCAAGATATTATCCAATGTCAGATCTCAGCTTTGACCATGATGGCTCCGGCTCCAGCTTTTATTTTTTTGTTTTTGTTTTTTTTTTTGGAACTAGGGATTGAACTCGGGGCCTTGCACTAGCAAGGCAGGTGCCGGAACCACTGAGCTAAATCCCAGGCCCCTCAGCTCCAACTTTTAGAATTTAGCAGTGGTATCTAACTTTTATGTAGCCTGTTTGTGCTGGTGCTTTCTGGAGCCTGTTGCTGCTCTGGTCCTTCTTCAGCTCCTCTCAGGCACTCAGTGAGGTCAGATTTCAGTTACTTAAGGTAGTATTTCAGAGTTTTTCTCTGTCTTCTAAAAATGGAATTTTTGCAGTTTCTTTTCTTTTCCTAGATGTTGTACATGTTTTATAATAGAAAAAAAGAAGACCTTTCATGTTAAACTATAAGCTTCAGGTTTCGACAATAACATGAGGCAGCCCTAAGCCTTGCTCTGAAGAAAGAAATCTGAAAGGTGGCTAGACCACACAGTTCACTTCTTCAAAGCATACAGGATTAAATTATTTATATTTATTTAATGAATAACTTGCTAATGTCTACAACCTCTAGAGAAAAGAAGAAGAAATCTTGATTTATAAATATTTATCTTTAAATATTATGAAAATTTTAAAAATATTACGAAGATTAGGAAAGAAGACAATCCTGTGCTGGGACACTAACAATTTCTAAAGTAGACTGAGGCTGAATGGGAGGGGAAAATACAAAGAAGGAAAATAATGAGACTTCCAGGAAGACGGTGGAGTGGAGAACAGTAGAGAAAAAAAAAACTTCTCCAACATTTGGTGTCCAGATGCTGGAATATGGCAACGTGAGGGAGAGACATAGGAGGGAGGAGATTCTCCAGGACCCAGCAAGGATCTGAAGCGAGAACTGAAGCCAACAAACAAAAGCCAAAAGAAAGACTTCAATGAAGAAGGTGGCAAGCAGCACTTTCTCCCTTCCATGACTCACTGTGCGGGAAGGGCAGCTCAAACCTGCAGGTGCATAGTGACTACTGTCGACCCCAGAGGCCTCCACAGAGCAACAAACCAGTGGAATGGAGCAGTGGACGTGGCTGGTATGTTATCTGGGTTCAGACATTCCCCAAGGGACTGCAATTGGCCAACAGCCACCTTGGAGAGGGGTCAACTGAGCTCGAAACTGACAGCAGCTGTGGGTTGGCTCCATCAGGGTGAGGCAGAACCCAGTTCAAGTTGGTAGGAGGTCAAGGAGCCAAATTCAAGCCGGCAAGAGGCACATGGAGAGTTGCAAGCTGAAAAAAAAAGGGGGGTGGTTTCAGCCTCATAGCCAGAAACCAGCCTGAGCTTCAGAACTAAAGGTGCAGCCTTGCTGGGATTATCCACTACCATGCCATAAAGCTATGGCTGGCTTTTTGGGGATTAATCAACACAGATCTGGACTATGTCTGCCCACTATGTCTACCAGTGAAAGTAGAGACACGACTTTTTTTCTTATTCTCTTCTTTTTTGTTTTCTTTTTTCTGGATTGTCTGTTCTTATTTTTATTTAAGTGTGAACATTGCTTCTAGGTTACTGTTGTTGTTGTTCTTTTCTGTTCTTGATTTTATTTCTTCCTTTTCTTTTTCTCCTGTCTTCTTCACCAGTTTTCCAAAGTTTGCATAATCTTCCTTTGTCCTCCAGCCTTGTTTCTAAACTCTTCCTCTTCTTCTATTTCCTTCCCCCTTTCAAATTTTCTCCCGAGAGTAAAATCACCATACTGAGGGCACATTTATAGTATACAATTTTCTGGTTTGTTTTAGCTTTTGTCATATAACCACAAATCTAGCTCACAGGGTTAAGGGTGGAAACTGTTACTACAGTTTTTTTCTAGGCTGTGTTTGATGCTACGGTTACTGCTGACTGTACTACTTTAGCAAAGGTGACATTAATTGTTCTAATCAGTTGTTCTTCCTGGTAAGCCAAGACTGAGAATGCCTAAGGGTCATAAACAACACTATAGGTCAGTTCCAAAAAACCAGGGGTTAGGCCAAATAGGCAGCAACTTCTCATCCCCAACAGACTCAAAAGCCAAAAGCCAGCTACACAAGGAAGACACTTCTGAGATATTTCTGAGAAGTAGGATTCTAAATACTAGAAATAAAGTTATCTGCCATGAACAATTTACAAGCAGGAATTAAACAAACAAACAAAAAAAATGAGAAGGCATTTAACCAAGATGCAACCCCAAACTTCCAGCTCACCAAAGGCAAACCCAGGGAACAATGAGGTGGAACTATTTGAAAGTCAGCCACATGGATTCTCTGAATTGGTAACAATGGAAGTAACAAAGGAGATGAATGAGGCTCTAAAAATATCAAATCAGAAATAGTTTTTCAGATAACTACAGAGATGGTGACCATAATGAAAGAAGACATGGTTAGTGACTCTCGAGCAAATGAAGATAAAAAATTACAGGAGCTTAGGAAAATGATGGAAACCATGAATGCCCAACATAGAAAAGAAATGGAATTCATAAAATGATTCAAACAGATATCCAGGAAATTAAAAATTCCATTGAAAGTATACGCAGCAGAATGAGCCAATGTGAGGACAGAATATCAGATACAGAAGCTAAGACTGCTGTTAGTGATCATGAAAAAGATTTCTTAAAAATAGCAAGGGACCATGAAAAATCAATCCAACTAGGTAATACAAAGAAGAATAACATAAGACTGATCAGAGTCAAGGAAAAAGAAGGAAATAGTCCAAACAACATAAAAAACCTGTTCACAAAGGTTTTGGAAAAAACTTCCCAAGCAGGGAAAAAGAATTTGACGTACAGATAAGTGAGGGATACAGAACTCCAATTAGCCATGATATAAAAAAAAACCCTACATCAAGGCATATAATAATCAAGATTCTAGAAATTCACCACAAGAAAAGAACATTAAAAGCTGTTAGAGAAAAGAAACACATCACCTATAAAGGAAAGCCCAAGAGAATCACAGCAGAGTTCTCAATACGAACTCTAGGGAGTGAAATATTTCAACCCCTAAAAGAAAACAACCTCAAACTCAGATTGATCAACCCATAAAACTATCTTTCAGAACTGATGGAGAAGTAAGGTATTTCCATGACAAAGAACACCAAAAGAAATTCATGATCACCAAATCAGCACTCCAAAATGTTCTGAACCCAGAAAAAAGCAGGGGTAGCTATTCTATTTGAAGACAAAGTGGATTTCGAGCCAAGATTAAGAGAGACAAAGAAGGTCACTACATCTTTGTAAAGGGAACAATCCAAGAAAAAGAGGTAACAATTGTAAATATATATGCACCAAATATTAATGCACCCAACTATATAAAACAAAAATGAATGGACATGAAAATCAAATAAGCACTAAAACAATTTTAATGGAGGACATCAATATCCCATTGTTACAAATAGGTTAACTAGAAAAAAGACAAGTATCAGAACTGAAACAAACTTTTTTTTTTTTTGGTACGGGGGATTGAACTCAGGACCTCAAGCTTGAGAGGCAGGTGGTGGCACCACTGAGCTAAATTTCCGGTCCTGAAACAAACTTTTGAACAAATGGAATAAGCAGATGTCTACAGTGTTCCGCCTCACAATATCAGAATACACATTCTTCTCAGCTGCACATGAGACATTCTCCAAAATAGACACATACTAGCTCAAACAACAGGCTTAAGTAAATCCAAAGGGACTGAAATTATCCCATGATATTATTAGACCACAGTGCAATGAAATTGGAAATCAATGGCAAAAGAAACAAGAACTGCATAAACACACAGAAATTAAACAACATCCTCCTGAACAACCAATGGTTCACAAATGAAATAAAAGAAGTTAGACAGTTTTGATAACCAAATCCAGTAGCATAGCTCGATACAAAGTCAACACTCAAACATCAATAGCATTCCTGGACACAAATAACAAACTCACTGAGAGGGCAATTAGGGAAATAACACCCTTCACGACAGCATTTAAAAAAAAAAAATGTAGGAATCAATCCATCAAAGGAAGTAAATGACCTTTACATGGAAAACTACAGTACTCTGAAAAAGGATATCAAAGAGGATGTCAGAAAATGGAAAGATAGCTTTTGTTCTTGGGTAGGAAGAACCAATATAGTGAAAATGCCATACCCCCAAAATTACTATACAGATTTAATGCAATCTCAATCAAAATACTAATAGTATATCTCAAAGAATTAGAGAAAATAATCCTAAAATTTATTTGGAACCAGAAGAGACCTAGAATAGCAAAAGCAATTCTGGGCAACAGAGACATGACGGGTATCAGAATCCCCAACCTGAAACAGTACTAAAAAGCCACTCTGATAAAAACAGCATGGCACTGGCAAAGAAACAGACCTGAAGATCAGTGGAATAGATTAGAAGATGCAGAAACAACTCCAGGCACATTCAGCCACCTCATCTTTGACAAAGGAGCCAAAACCCATCACTGGAAAAAAGGTAGCTTCTTCAATAAATGGTGCTGGAAAAACTGGTTTTCCACATGCTGAAGATTAAAACTAGACTCTTATCTTTCACCATGCACTAAACAAATCAAAATGGATCAAAGATCTAAATATTAAAACAGAAACACTGAATGTACTAGAAGAAAGAATAGGTAGAACTTTTGAATATATTGGTGTAGGCAAAGACTTTATGAACAAAACCTCAATTATATAGAAAATATCATAAAGCATCAACAACTGGAATCTCATATTATTAAAAGGCTTTTCCACAGCAAAAGAAACCACCAACAGAGTGAAAAGACAACCTACAGTGTGAGAAAAAATTCCTCCAGCTGTTGCTCAGACAAAGGACTAATATATAGAATATATAAAGAACAACAACAACAAAAAATAAATCAGATCCCCCCCCCCCAAATTTAAAGACCCAACTCATAAATGGGCGTCTGAAATGAATAGACACTTCTCAGATGAAGCAGAAATGGCAAATGTTCACATCATTGGTCATTTAAGACATGCAAATTAAAACAACATTGAGATTCCATCTCACTCCAGAAAGAATGGCTGTTACCAAGAAATCAACCAATAACAAATGCTGGCAGAGCTGTGAGGAAAAGGAACACTTCTACACTGTTGGTGGGAGTGTAGACTGGTAAAAGCACTGTCGAAATCGGTGTGAAGATGCCTCAAAAAACTAAAACTAGAGGGTCCATTCGACCCAGCTATTCTCCTTGTTGGTAGCTTCTGAAAGAATGAAAAGCATCATACCACAGTAATAAAGGCACACCCATGTTTTTAGTGGCACAGTACATAGTAGCTAAATCTTGGAAACAGCCCAAATGTCCATCAACCGACAAATAGACGAAGATGTGTTTTTAAAAAATATACAGTGGAGTATTACTGTGTCATAAAGGAAAGCCTGAGACATTTCTAGCTAAATGGATGCACCTTGAGACCATACTCTTAAGTGATATAAATTGGATACACGTTTAAATACCACACTGTTTCTCTGGTGTGAGAAACTGAAAGTGGAAACAAGGAGCAAAATGTGTTATAGATATTGGGAAAAGGGAAGAAAATGTTGAAAGGAGAAGAGGAATGAGGGAGGGGTAAGGGGGAAAGAAAAAAGGGACAAAAAAGATAACAGAAGGAAAAACTGGAAACAAAGCTTTTGTAAATAAGGAAGGGAAGAGGAGTCAAAGGGAGGGGAGGGGAATGGGAAAAAAGCAGCAAGATATATCATATACAGGTACAATTTCCCTATGATGAATCTTATCATTAGGTATATCTAAAATGTACCAATAAATGTTTGACTTAAAAAAAACAAGAAGGCAAATGAGGCCAAGACAGGTACACCTGAGCAGTTCTTAGAATTTAGCTAAGCTGTGGTTTTCCAATTCAAATATTCACTAGAAGTTTCAGGATCATATATATCAGTATGGTCTAACAGAAACTACATGTATATACTTATTAAATAGCACATTGGAAACCAGGAAAAGGATGGAATCAATGTATTTTACTGAACTGAATATTCCAAATCATCATCATTTCCATATGAAGGTTATTCATGAGATATTCTACAGTTCTTTTTTTGTGTCAAGTATTCAAGATCTTGTATTTTAGACTTACAGCACATCATGTATCAGACAAGCAACAGCCAGCCACAGCTGGTGCCTACCATATTGGAGAGTACAAACATAAAGTAAGAAAATGATTTGTTCATTCAGCAACATGACCTGAACAAAAATTTTCAAAGAACACAAATAAACAAAGAAGAAATTTGATTGTAACTCAATGTATAATCTATTATACCCATTACAGTTGGTGGAAAAAACTGCTAATTTGTTGCCTGCCCCAAAGAAAACTACCTATGAAACTAGGGTGAATCAGAGCCCTGCCACTAAAACCTATCACCAGGCACCAGTGAGGTAAGTTAGAATATGGAGACGCTATACAGTAAGGAAACCTCTTGAGCCCAGAGGTTATACTCTCCTCGTGGAAAGACCTATTCTAATCTCATATTTCTTTCATTTAAATCAAACAAGTAATCTTGTCATTTGTGCATCTTGACTTTTTATGATCTATATGATATACATACATCAACAACTTAGTTTAGTTTAGTTTTAAAGCTAACAATTTTAACCAAATTTTACAGTCAGCTTACTATTTCTCTATAATACATTTTTCTTAGTCTCGTACTGTTACAAAAATAAGCACATTGCCAAGCAAAAGTTATGCTAGATACTGTAAATAGCATATTGTTTATACACAAATGAATGAAAATTGCTTGGTGATTTTTTTGAAAGTTTTTCTTTCAGTAATGCAAAGTGTACTTTCCATTATGCATTTATAATTAACAATTTGATAAGTAAGTTTCACTACAAAGTCAATACAAAAGTAATTTCTACTCAGTCTATGTCATACCACAGCCAGACTTCCCAAATAGTTTGGTCTAAAAATAACGAGATTTTATTATACCTATTTATTTAAATGGACAATATGTTGTCTCAAGGTGTATTAGTAAGATTGCTCATTGTTACAACACAATACCTGACACCCACAACTAAAGGAGAACAAATTTAACTTGGCTCACCGTTTCAGAGGATTCAGTACATGGTCAGCTGGATCCAAAGCAGAAAGATGATGGTAGAAGGGCATGGCTGAGCAAAGCTACTTAGCTCATGGCAGCCAGGAAGCAGAGAAGCGGAAAAGTACCAGAGAGGAAGGGGCAAGAAACCAGACATTAAAAAAAAGAAACCAGACATAGTACCCAGGTCATGGCTCCATGACCCACTCAGATATACATACTCCAAAGTTTTCTTCACCAATCCCCCAGGTAGATTCCAAAGCCAATCAAGTTGATACCCTAAATGCCACAAAAGGATACGATTATTGTCTTTATTTGCCTCAAAAAAGGCAACAAAGCATAAGCAATTAAAAGGTGACACTTATATTAAAATATTCTTTTATCAAACCCTGCATTTTAATTATTCTTCAGAACTTTTACAAGCATAGTATCTGAGACTCTTCTCTTTTTTAAATACTGCCTTATAACCACATTGATCTAAATAATTAAGTACAAACTGTTCCTAACTACTGGTAAGTAGAGATCTCCACAAAATAAATGATCCCTAAAAGGATATATTTCCATTGAATAATAAATCTAAATACTTTGTACTTCCTAATTTTATGTAAATGTAAGGAAAACAAAATGACAACAACTAAAAGAAACTTTCACAGAAAAAAAGGTGTATGCTCTCTTTTTTGTGCAAGAAAAAGTTACACAGGCTTCCAAAGATGGAAAATTTAAAATTAGGAAATGTATTTCACAGTGAATTCTAAAGTCAGTCTTACTAATTGAATTTTGCTTAAAATTAAGAGCCCAGATATTACTAAAGTAATATTTTAAATGTTTTCTTGAGTAGAATTAGAAATCCTTTCTAATGATACAATATATTTTCAAATACAAACAATTCCACTTTCCTTCATTATTTCTAACTTTAAATAGAAAATCCAGTCTTATTTTTGAGTCATTAGAAACAAGTTTAATCTTTTAAATTCCAGCCTTTTAATATTTTGTAAGTCCAAACTATTAATATTTCATCCAAATGAATCCCTAATGCTTCACTTTTTAATTATAGCATTGACATTTACAAATTTGTTTTCTAATAATCATCGATTAAGAGTATATACTGCAGGAGGGTGGAGTATAGCTCAGTGGTAGAGCACTTTGCTTAGCATGTGCAAGGCCCTGGGTTTAATCCCCAGCACCATTTAAGAAAAACAGACAGAAAGAGGAAGAAATGGGGAAAAATATATTCTACAAACTTAGTTATTTTTAATTTTTTAATAATTGCACACTATTAATTATTTAGAAACACCTAAAGCTACCTTACCAAAAGCTAGATATGCCTACAGAGCTTAGCCCCAGTGCTACATACTCTTGCAGAGTTTAGCTCTAATACTGATGATCTATGGAATCCAGTCTATATATTCAAACACATATTCTAAGCAATGCAGTTACAATCCAGTAACATCATGTAACATATTGTATTACTGGTTCTATATTAATGAACTAATCTTTGGGTAGTACTTTATAGACTCAGTTCACGTACATTATATCTCACTTAGTCTATATCACAATTATATGCAATTCTGCTTAATGAACTCTAACATTATCAACTTACTGTGGATAACTATTAATCTGGTAAATCTTAATTAATTTAACAGACTTCAGGTAGCATGTTCATATCTACTTGCATAGAGTCTATCTTTACCACCAAGGAGTTCATATCAAGGTTTTTTTTTTTTTTTTACAAACACAAATACTTAAGCTACAGCAATCATACTTTTAAACACCCAAGTGGGTAAACCATTAAAAGCACAGATAATAGCACTATTCATTGGTTCATTTATTCATCATTTATTTTTTTTTTCTTTTGGTACCAGGGATCGAACTCGGGACCTTTCGCTTGCGAGGCAGGTGGCAGAACCACTGAGCTAAATCCCCGGCCCTTATTTATATTTTTTGAGCACCTTCTGTGTGGTGGGCATTGTTGTGACTGGACTGGATATCTAAATGGTATTTTACTGGAATGGAATTTACATTTATAAGTAAATATAACCTATTTTTACATTTATTTTCACCATAGGAAAGTAAAAGATTCCTGGGGAAATGAAATCTTAATAATTCAACCAGTTGAAATAAACTATGAGTATATAATTTAACAGTCCCAAGACAGGCAACCTGTCACACATACACATTAAAGGACTGGATATCAGATAGAAATCACATTTTGATCTTTCTTTAGGGAACTAAATTTAATTCAAAACACGTTTTTGGGAATAGGCAAGGTGAGGGTTAAGTAAATCCTATAATACCAGACAAAATACAAAATGCTAATAACAAAAAAAATATTAAGACTTCAAAGGTGCAAAGAACTGGTTTAGACTTAGGGAACAAAATTCATAATAATTTGGTTTCATTATATGCCTTCCAAATCTCAGATAACTGAAATATGGGCTTTAATTTTTAAATTTCTTTAGTGTTACTTCAAACTGGGTCATTTTAAAGAATTATTATCTGTGTCTATCTTATATTGACTAGAATTTTAACAATGGAGTACAAAAAGAGACTCATCTTAAAAAAAAAAAAAAAGACCTACACACACAAAAGGAATCTCAGCTGAGTACAGTGTCACAGTTCAGATACTCAGGAAACTTGGGCAAGAGGGTTGCCTGAACACAAAATTTGGGACAGCCTGGGCAGCACAGCAAGATTCTGACGGAAG
Organism: Heterocephalus glaber; assembly: GCF_000247695.1. The sequence continues at coordinate 5,448,982 of NW_004624799.1, read as the reverse complement.
GAAGGAAGGGAGGAAGGGAGGGGAGACAGAGAGCTAGAGGGAGGGAGGAAAGGGGGAGGGAGGGAGGAGAGAGAGGGAGAGGGAGACAGGGAGAGAGAGATAGAGAGAGAGAGAAAGAGAGAGAGAGAGAGAGAGACTAATATCAAGATTCTAATTCCCTAAGATAATACTGCAAATATATTTCCATGATCAATGTATTTAGCAGAGTAAGACCTAAATCTGGAATTCAGGCCTTTGGTCTACAATGATAATTTTTTGCCAACATATTATAACGAATTGCTGAAAAACAAAAGCTTGTCTTTAAGTTATAGACTACATGTTTATGTCCTGCCAAGTCATATTGACACCCTAAGCTTCAATGAGACCGTCTGAGTAGGTAGGCCATAACCCTTTCAAACATAATAAAGTCATCAGGATGAAGGTCTTGTAAGAAGAGATACAGAGCTCTTCCTTTCTCTTTGCCATGTGAGGATGCAATGACAAGGCAAACCACTTGTAAACTAGAAAGCAGGCCCTCACCAGAATCCAATATTATCATCTTAATCTTAGACTTCCTGCCCTCTAGAAGTATGAAAAATAAATTTATGTCACTCAATCTATGTTTTTTATTACAGCATCCCAAACTAACACTATATTTAGATAAATATTTCATGTTAACAGTTCTCAGTTCTCAAATACAGAATAAAATTTAAATCGATTTCTAAGTTCCAATTTAATTTATGCAGTAGTATTCTTTCACATGGTAGCATCTGGTTTGTGAGACCATAAGAAACTTCATAAGCCTTGTATTGTACATGTATAACATATAAACTGTAGATACATACATTTAATGGCAAGTATATGCACTATATTTATGTTTGTTTACACATCTGTTTTTTTAAATTATAAAAAATGAAGTTGTTTTATTTTGGAATAATTGCCATGTTTCTTACTGAGGAGGAAAAAACTTTCTGAAATTACTGTCGTATGCTATGGGCTTTTTATTATGCTACATGTGAAAGAAGGGATATGATAATGATGAAGCATTCTTGATGCATCAGACTGAAAAATTAGATATTTACGGACTATGTCTGAAATTGGAGTTTTTTTCCCCTTGCTCTCATTGTGAAAGATGTATAAATTTAATTTGGTTACTGTCTTGGTCTGTTGGACTAAGCACAGGATAATGGTAAAAAAAATGTTTAAGAGTTCCAATCTTGATCTATTGTTCCAGCTCTAATCTCAATTCACTGAATGCTCTTGGATAAGTCATCAACTAAATGAATTCTCTCAATTTCCTCATCTGTAAAATGGAAATAATGGCCCAACCACCTAAAGATTTAATTAGCAACTGAGTAGAGTACTGTAAAAGAGAAAATGAAAATGTTCAGCAATTTCAAGTCATTATTCAAACTGAAAAAATTTACACATTTTTAAAACTCCAAACTGAATAGCATTTCTTGAAAGATCACCTGACTCATTTGACCTTCATCTTTTAGAGCACAGAATACGTTCAAAATCAGTGATAATTTAAAGTTTATAATAGAACCCTGTCACAGACTCACCAGCTCCACAAATCACCTGTGCTTTTGTAATAAAAAAAGAAGTTCATTTTACCTAAGCACAAAAGAACAATTAAATGATTAACTAAGATGAATTTTATGTAAAAGAATCAGTTTGTAGTAGCAGAAATGATACTAAAAGACTGAAACTATCATTCAATACACTTTATCTTTCCTTCTCTAAATTATGTTTACTAGAAAGTATTAAATGATTAAAAAGTATAAAAGATATAAGCCTCATCCAGCTGTCCCTAGTGGTGCCACTTTATATAAACATAGTACATTATCAAAACAAAAAAATTAATACAATTAATTGATATCATTAATTAGACTGCAACTTTGAACTGAAATACATGATTCAGACTCTGGTATAAATGTATTAGACTGGTTACCAGGAAAATTTCAGATTTAAACTGCTTCTTTAAACTTGATTACAGTACCTTAATACGTGCATTCTAAATATTTGAATGATTTTCAAAACTATCTCTAATCTGTTACCTTTGTAATAATACTTCACATATTTAGTATTATCCACTAACTTCTGTTTTCTCTGTGCAATTTAGGGAAAAAATTGAGCATTTATTTTGTAGGATAGCTTTTTATCTATACAGTTTGAGTATCCCTTATCCAAAACGCTTGGGACTTTAGTTGCATAACTTTCAAAGTTTTGGATTTCAGATTTCAAATTTTCAGATTTTGGATGGTCAATCTGAACTAGAAAGTCTCTGAAATACAAGGATACTTGTCTTTTGATGTATACAGCAAAGATCTATGTTTAACAAAATGTTTGATTTCTTTTAAAAATATGTAATTAGTACTTCTCTCTCTACTGGCACCAAATCATATATTACTATAAAAAGTTAAAAAAGAAATTCATGGGCCAGGGATTTAGCTCAGTGGTGCTGCCGCCTGCCTCGCAAGTGCAAGGTCCAGAGTTCTATCCCCGGTACCAAAAAAAAACAACAACAACAACAACAAAAAAGAAATTCACAGATGACCTTACAGATTATCTTTGTCATTCTTTTAGTTTTAATTGGTTAATTGGTTCAGCTGTCAGATCATTTTTGTATTTCTTAGTACTAGGGACTGAACCCAGGACTTTCAGACTATGAGCTACATCCTTAACCCTTTTTTAACTTTTTCTTTTTGAGACAGAATCTCCCTAAGTCACTTAGACTGGGGTTGAACTTGAGGCCCTCCTGCTTCAGCCTCCCAAAGTGTTGAGAATACAGGCATGAGTGTCATTTATCAGACTTTCTATCCACTGTGCATCTCCAGGCTGTCACTAGGTACACAGTAAAGAATAAAGGGCTATCTCTACTCTGGCTAGCAGCAGAGGAGGACTAAAACCTTGGCTGATCTCAATTCATCATCTAATGACCTTCTGTTACATTAGTTATAGTCTCAAAATTCAATTACAGAGCATTCATTTGCCAACAATGGTGCATGTTACTATTATAATAGTAATTATAATATTAAATATATATTATAATATATATAATTATAATATTAAATATATATTAAATATAATATAATATAACATATTATAATAGAAGATCCTAAATAGAGCAGACCCTTGACTTCGAACTTGGTTCTAAGTCACTACAGCTGAGATCTGGATATTTACCTGGATACATACTATAGATAACAAGAGGCAGATGAATCTCCCATTAACCTAATTAACCTAAGTTGTTCGTGTATCAGGCCAGTCGTAACTTGAGGGTCCACTATATAAAAGTTAAATTTTTCTATACTTATTAAAAACTGGATAGTGTTACTATGCTATGGTTCTTATGAGAATTATTAAATCTATACTTTGTTCAAGGCCTTTACATATTTTGCTTTGCTATATCTAACCTTTATAATGAAAAAAAATTTTCATCACAGCCTTTCCATCATCATTTTTTAGTCACGATTTCTTTGCCCACACCCAAACACACATAGTAGTTTAACACTTTAATCTCTAATGTTTCACACAATACACCACTTCTTTGGAAACATTTCCCTGATTTATTGTTCTCATTTGGCCCTGGACTTAAATTTAATTAGAAACAGTGACAAGATACTTATCTTCCCCCTCAGCCTTAATAATAAAGTACTTATTATTAATTTTTTCATTCAGAGATTTTAGTTGCCCAGGCTGTTAATATGTATTTGCTTATGTTATTAAGGAAGCTGAAATTAGAAAGAGAATTTTCACGATCATTTCTGAAGAAAAATACTATCAAAGTATTAGGAAGTTGGTCGTCACTTAGGCAAATATAGAAGTACTCCTCCTTTAAAAAAAAAAGTAAATCTGAGCCAGTAGTATTTAATATTTGTTAAAGGTGAACCAATTTCTAGCTGACAAACACTTCTGAAATGGGAAAAACTGTTGACTAAACAACTGCAAATTTTAAATTCATGTGCCAATAATAAAGGCAGTATCATGTTTTCTATGTTAGTTCAAACTTCAGATGATGTGGTCTCTCCTGAACCTCCTTCCCTCTTTGGAAGTTTCCATTTAATATATGCATTTTATTGGCTCCTCTGCTCTTGACACCTCTTAAATATAGGCATTCCCCCAAGTTTTACCCACAAATGTTATCTATCCTAGGCAATTTAATTCACTTGGATGGTTTTTAACACATATAAATGTATCACTTCTATATCTAGCTTTAATCTAAACTGCTTTGTAAATTCCAAATTAATATATGCCACAACTTGGTGAGCAATTCTGATATACATCAAACTTAACCTATCTAAAACTAAATTCATATGCTCTCACCCTGTTTTAATCCACCCTTCTTATGACACTTATGTTGGAGATCCCAGCTTTTCTAAGAGAGGAAATGAGTTTTTTTCCTTACCCTTGGCAAATCTCTCCTTTAAAAAAAAAGTTTTCATTTAATGTATTCCTTCAAAAACAAAATTTTCCCAAGGCCTTATCCATCTCTTTTCTGTCTTTTGCTTATAGCTCATTTTCTACATCCTCCATAGCTCTTCTATATGCAAATCTGACTACTTTTTTTACTTGCTCAAATCTCTCATTGAATTCCTCAAATATAGAAGATAATGATTGAACTCCTTAGAATCCCTGTCCCCTGCCTAGTACTGAAACCGCATTGTAACAACCTTCCTTACAGTCTAAGGTCCAAAAATAATGAGCTACCCACAGTCTTTACAATATCCCACATTATTTCATATCTCTGCTGCTTTTACACATTCCATACTGCCTGGAAATACCTTTCCACCAGGTCTACCTGATGATTTCCCCTATTTATCCTTCAAAATCAGCTCCTATATTCCCTCACTTGGGAAGAATTCTGATGTTCCCTTCTTCCACACCAAGATCGTTATTCTTTCTACAGGTATCTTTTTGGTCATTATACATGTATGTTTTCTCTCTATTAGACCACAGGCATATGTGTCTAAGCCACACTGTATCCCAAGAATCTAATGTTCAGCCTGGCATACATGTATCCATGTACAGTATAATTAAAATGGACTCAATACTATACCAAAGAAAACACAAAGATTATTTTTTAAAAGGTCAGTATTATTAGCATAATGTTCACATTGAAATTTAAGCTATCTTAAAAGTTAGCACTATCATCTAGTCATTTATTTTGTTATTAAGTAAAGAGCTACCATTAAGAAATACAGAATAAAGATATATAAATTTTAAAAGTATCGATTTCTGGTTTCAGCTATGAAACATAAAAGAGCTTGAAAGTAATATATCCATTCTTAAAACAGGAAAAGAGCTAAACAAACTCAAAATAAGTTACTTTTCTCAGTCCTATCAGAGAACTCAAGTCACAGGGCATCCTGTCACCCTAACATCTGGACACACAGGAAAAAACAAAGTATCACAGCCGATCACAGCCCAGATCAACATACCTGAAGTAAAAGCTTTTGGAGTCATACAATAGTAAGAACACTTGAATGGTAATTTTGACAAATTACTAGAGGCTGAGTAGTGGTTAGCCTGAGAGTAAAACTTCCTACTAGCTTAGCCTTATAGTAACTCTCATATGCTGATGGAGTTTTACCTCCAGCCTTTCCACAAGGTTCTCACACTAAAGATACACAAAAAATATCCTCATATATAGAAAACAGAAGAAAAGCAAACATTTGGAAACACACCCAGATACTTCCACACAACGAGTGCCTGTCCAAGGAAAAGTACCACACCAGATGCTGATCTAACATGGGAAAAGAGAAAGTAACTACCTTCAACCCTGTACAGCCTTCAGTCTCATGAAAGCAGTCAAAAACCATACATGGGAGTGTCTATCCTATGCCTGTCCCACCATTGTATTTTGGAAGAATATAAATAGCCTCGATTCACAGAATTATAATTATAGACGAAATCTGCCTTAGGATGAAGTGTAACTCAAGTCTCACTCATATCTGACGTATGTGATAGATGAGACTCTGGATTTTAGAGTTCAACATGGAACGAGTTAAGATTTTTGGGACCCTTGGCATAAAATGAATGTACTTTGCATGTCAGAAAGACATCAATTTGGGAGGGACCCAGGAACAGAATGTTAAGGGCTGAAACTCACTTAAATTCAAATGCTGAAGCTCTAATCCCTAATGTAGCTATACTTGAAAATGGAGTCTCTAAGGAAGTAATTATGGTTAAATGAGGTCATAAGGATGGGGTCATGAACTGATAAGATTAGTGCCCTGATAAAAAGAGGAATTCAAAATAGAGTTCTTGCTTACTCACCATCCGCACCAACTGGGGAAAGGCCATGTGAATACAAACCAAGGAAAGATCACTTAAGGATATGCCAAGAATGCTGCCATCTAAACCCAAGGGGGAGAACCCCTATAAACATCAGCACTGCTGGCATCTTGATTTCACACTTTCACAGCCTCTACAACTATGAGAAAATGAATTTTTGCTGTTTAAGCTACCCACTACATGGTATTTTGTTATAACAGCCAAGTACACTAAGACAAATATAAATGCAAAAATCCTAGACAAAATAACACTGAATCAAACAATGTATAAAAAAGAATTACATAGCATACTATATAAACCAGCAGTCCTCTTGAGGGGGCTTGTTTGTGATTGGGCTACTCTGGGGATCAGAAGTCACAGAATAGCCATACTTCAGAGTTCCTTGGGACAACCTGCCACAGTAACTGGATAGGAGACAGCCAAAAGGGGCAGCTATAAAGAGGGGGAGGGGCCGGGGATTTAGCTTAGTGGTGCCACTGCCTGCCTTGAAAGCACAAGGTCCCAAGTTCAATCTCCAGTACAAAAAAAAGAGGGGGAGGGTTAGTCCAAGAAGCGTAAGTAGCAAGCAACTCAGGCTGTGGACCTGACACTGTGACCAACACAGGGGTCACCAGCACTGCCCTCTACTCAGGAGGAAGACCCACGTGTGTGGTTTTCTGAGGGGCTGGGGTGTGTCTGATAGTACCCGGATAAAGTCCAGTGGAATGTTCAGTTTTCACTACTACCCTCGTCCAGCACAGAACTCAGTGGTCTCCTTGTTTTCTCCAATTTCCGACATGTTCAAAGTCAGCCTCTGCTGGAACTTCTGTCACATTCCCAGGGACATGGACAGGAGGGCCTGTGGAACATGTGGGGCAGCTAAGCTGTTCACATGTCACAAAGCTAGTTGAGGCTAGCATGGCAGGGGTAGGGTGGTTAGTGTATAGGTGAAAACAAACAATAGAAAGCCTCTCAGGTGAATATGGTCACAAGGCAGACACAATACCATTGACTTGCTGACCAGCAGGAAAGGCAGGCAGGGCTTAGCATTTATACAGTAACAGCCTGTGAAGGGTAATGCACAGGAAATACAACAAGCCCCAGGTGTGACTCAGTACCTGTCCCTCACACCTGGTGGATTTCAATATTACAGGTACTGGAAAGAAACCATCAATCTGGCATCTTTGTGTGCTGGAATATTTTGGACTCATTTTTTTTCTTTTTTGTTTTTTCCTTATTTTATCTAATTATATATACATTTTTATTTTTAAATTGGATTTTATCACTTACTCTTTTCTTCTGGACTTTCTCCTTTTTAAATTGTTTCTTCCATCTTCCCCTATCCTCCTCCTTCCATATTTATTGGTACTTTGAGGGGGGGTCTCACTATGTAGTTCAGGATGCCCTGAACTATGTGGCCCAGGCTGTCCTCGAACTCAGGGCAATCCTTCTGCCTCACTGTCCTGGGTGCTCAGATTACAGGTATGTGACACCACACCTGGTTCCATATTTATTATTATTATTATTATTATTTTCTGACCTCTATTTATTACTAGACCTTTAGTTCATTATTACTGCCCCTTTCTTTTCCATCATTATTGGCTGTAACAGTTATGCCCTTAGTTTTTACTATATTTCAATACCCTGGTTTGGCTCTCTGATGCAGTTACTACAGTTTGTTTTCTCCTGAGCAGTACAGGGGGAAATCGAGCCCTCAAAAGAAGGTTCCTTACTAAGAAGACTCTCACATAATCCATCCCTACAGATTCATAAATCTTAACATTAAACAAAAGAAAAGTGGAAAAACTACGGCAACGTGACTTCTCCAAAGCTTCATAACTTTTCAGGGACTGAGTCCAAACATAGTGAAATCGATGTACCTCAGCACCCTCTTGTATACTTGGTCTGTTAAATTGTGTCCTAGAATTCTTGGGTGCTTATTTATAATTTGTCTTGCTTTTTTTATATAGAGAGAGGTTGAGTGTGATATTTAACAACCTATCCTCCATGTCTGAAATTCTATCTTCTTGATCCAGTCTATTGGGGAGATTTTCTATTGGTTGATTTGACTTATCAAGCTTTCATTTCCAAGATCTCTGGTTTGTTTTCAGAACTTCTGTCTCTTTGTTGAATTGCTCTTTCTTATCCTATATATCTTTCTTAATTCATTCAGCTATTTTTTGTATACTCTGAAATTATTGTTTTAAAAATTAATCTTTTTAATCTTTAATATTTCAATATCCATTCATGAAAAAATCATGAAGATAATAGGTACAGAAAGATCTATCTGCAAAATAATAAAAGTTATACACAACAAATAAACATACTGAACAGGGAAAAACTGAAAACATTTCCTCTAAAATCACTCTCAATAGGAATGGAAGAAATCAAATTATCCCTATTAGCAGAGTATATAATCCTATATTAAGAGGATCTTAAAACTCCATCAAGGGCTGGGGATTTAGATCAGTGGTTTCGCTGCCTGCTGCGCAAGTAAGTGCAAGGACCTGAGTTCGATCCCTAGTACCAAAAAAAAAAAACAAAACTCCACCAAAAAAAAAAAGTCAACACATAAAAAACCAATGATAAAACTGCTGAGAAAGAAATTAAGGAAACAATTTCATTCATAATAGCTTAAAAAATACCTAAGAATCAATGTAAACAAAAAGGTGAAAGACCTTTATAATAAAAATTGCAGAACACTAAAGAAGTTGAAGAAGATACTAGAAAATGAAAAAAACTGCCTTGTTCATGGGACAGCAGAATAATATTGTTAAAATGGCCACATTACCAAAAGTGATCCATAGATTCAATGCAATCCCCATCAAAGTACCAACATTCTTGAAGAACTGGAAAAAGCAACCCTAAAGTTCATGTGGAAGCACGAAGGACTCAGAATGGCCAAAGCAATCTTAAGCTAAAACAGTAATGCTGCAGGTATTATATTATTCAATTTCAAAATATACTTCAAAGTAATAATAAAAAAATAGCATGGTACTCGCATACAAACAGGAATGTAAACCAATGAAATAGAATAGAGGACACTGAGGACACCACACAACAGCAGCCATCTGATTCTTAACAAAGGGGTAAAAATGCAGCAAAAGAGAGCTGCTTTAACAAATGGTGCAGGGATAACTGGATATCCACATGCAAAAGATTGAAAGTAGTTTCCTATCTCTTCCTCTGTACTAAAATGAATTGAAAAATGGGTCAAAGACCAAGGGAAAAAACCAGAAACACTGAAACTATTAAAGGGAAAGACAATGGAAATGCTTGAAGTTGGAGGTACAGGCAAAGACTTCCTAAACAGACTCAAAAAACACTGAAATTAATATCAAGAATCGGGGGATTCTGGGCAACCACTCCACTGCTCCCAGGCCAGAGGAAGGAGGCTCCTGGCTGCCGTACCAACGCTCCCAGCACAAAGGAGGTGAGCCACGCAGGTGCCAACAGCACCCCACCACCCCATCAAAATAAGAAGACACGTAAATAAGTCTCAAAACCAGACTTCCAGATCACCTACAGCAACCTCAAAGGGAAATGAGATGGAACACTCTAATACTCAACCACCTGGACTCCCTGAATTGGCAACAAAACAGGATCCAGAAAAAATAACATCAGAAATAATTTCTCAGATAACAACAGAGATTGTGCTCATAGTGAAAGACATGATTGATAAATATAGAGAGGAGTTGAGGAACATGATGAAATCCCAACATAGGAAACAAATGGAATCCATAAAAGAGATGCAAATAGATTTCCAGGAGATCGAAAACTCCATTGAAAGTCTACACAGCAGAATAAGCCAATATGAGAATAGAATTTCAGATATAGAAGATAATATTGCAATTAGTGACCAGGAAAAGAAAATTGCTTCAAAATTGTAAGGAACCATGAGAAATCAACCCAGCAGCTGCTACATGATGCAAAGAAGAATAACATAAGACTGATTGGAGTCAATGAAGAAAAAGGAGAGAGTGCAGATGACATTAAAAAACTGTTCACATAAGTGATGGCAGAAAACATCCCAAGCAGGGAAAAAGAAGTTGACATACAGATAAGTAAGGCATATAGGACTCCAAATAGCCTTGATCAAAAAAAATCTACACACAGGCATATAATTGTTAAGATTTCAGAAATCCAACAGAACAAAGTTCTACAAGCAGT
>NW_004624799.1:5411728-5432027 GCF_000247695.1 Heterocephalus glaber | reverse complement strand
AGCCCAGCAGGTTTGCTTATTTTTAATGACAACAGCAATACTTAGTTTATTGGCTTATTCCAATAAACTGGAATGGCAAATACAAAATGCTTAGTTCAAAGCCCAGAAATATTTTCTTACTCTTCTCTTACTTTTCCCAAAAGAAATAAAATACCATATTTAAGTAATATACTAGTACTGAATTTATATATGTAATCGTATTATAGATTTCATTATGAAATAAATTTTTGTGAGTTTATGTCCAGAATATATGATTTAATACAAGGAAAAAAACAGCTTTGTAAACAAGTAATAACCATTCTAAAACAGTTGATAAAAACAATACTGTTCTCATTGCTCTCTATAAATAAAAAAAAAATAGGAAAAGAGAAATCATCATTATCTTGGCTCTTTTTCTCAAGAGAATTTGATTTGTTATTAAACATGAATAGCTTTTTATGTTATGATGTGAAGTTTGTTCTTCAGAATAAAACAAAGAATTTCAATGTATTTTCATTATAACAAGTATGGTGAGTAATTTAGAAGAAAATAATTTAAAGTCTCAGGATTAAATATAACATAATACTGCAACAGTTTGAAGAGGGTGGTTTATTACTAAAATAACAAAGTATTTGGGAACTTAACAAAACAGTTTTCATTTTCTTTATAAATATGATGCTTAGTATAAATAACAAGCTTAAGAAAAAAATAAACCTTTTCTTTGAAATTACATGTTTGAAACATTATAATAAAGACTAGGGGCTTCCTGAATGACTAGGCAGTGCTAAGCATGACACTAGAAATTTACATTTAGTATTTCCAGTTTTTAAATCTTGCAAAGTATTCAAACAAAATAGTTAACACTGATTCTGACTGAAAACAAACTCTGTGTCAAGTAATATGCCCTTTACATATATTATTTCACTGAACGAATGACCAACAAATATCAGACATATTATACAACTGATATGAGTACTTAATACTTACGTCTTTATTTAATTTCATAACATCTGCATTTTAGTATAAAATTTAAGTTTTCTCACCAATACAAAACTAGTAAGCAAGTAATGGATTTGACTCAAACTAAAAAAATACCCATTACTTACTGGGTATCTTTCTAATAATTTAATACCTCAAGAAGAATCTACATCTCTAATTTTTTATGAGCAATACATAACTATGTATAATTAAATACAATAATATGTTTTAAAACAAGAAGTTCTCTACAACAGAATTCATAAAATTGCAAAATCTAATAATAGGCATGAAAACTAAGTTTATGAGCCAAAGCATAAAAGTCCCTCCTTCAACCCCAAAGGTTTTGCCAATATACAGTGGTACTTCAGCTCATGAACTTAATTCTTTCCATAAATCTGATCACAACTAAATTGAGTGAGAACCGAATCAAATTCAACGGTTACGTTCAATGTTGACCTTATGGAGAAATTGATTCAGTTCTCATCCAATTTGGTTTGCAACCAGAACTGCAGAAAGAATTAAGTTCGTGAACCAAGGTACCACTATAAATATACAAGCTTTTTATTTTCTACTTCTCAGACAGAAAACTTGAAGATATAACACTTTTGTTAATAACAATACTGTTATGGCTTGTGTCTAGATGTCCCCCTACAGCCTCATGCTTTCTCAGAGGTGGTTGAATCTAGAGTGTGTGACTGACTCATGATGGGGCTAGGCCGCTGGGCACTAACATTAAGGGCATGAATGCTACCCACCCTAAGTCTGAATAAGATAAAGGAGGGCAAAAAGAGCTGTTAAGGTCCCTTTTCCCTTTTGCTACTTATGTTATTTCTCCTCTGCAGGGCCTCTCTGCCATGTGCCACCCTGCCTCGGAGCCAGTCGATTAAGGACTAAAACCTCTACAAACTGTAAGCCAAATAAACCTTTTCCCCTTTAACTTTGGGTGTTGAGTATTTTGTCTCATCAATGAGAGAAAAGTAACTAACACAAATATATCCTTAGAAGAAAGCAATATATTCAAAGAAGCTTTTGGCCAGTCATATTAAGATAGTATCAACCTCAAGATTAATGTCAAATTACATGTCACTATGAAAGTTTTTTTTTAATCACCTGATAAATAATGCACGTGAGTTCTATGATGGCAGGGATTTTTCCTTCACTAATCACTGCTATATATCATACTCCTAATAAAGCATCTGATTTGGAGAAACTACCTTTTTAAAGTTGTTTTGTGACTAAATACAAGTGTACATTCAAGATATGGTTATGTCAAACAAGTCGGACAGAGCTCTGTATTCTTGAATTTCATCCTACAACCTTTAAATTTTCCCTACAAGCACTGTTTCCTAGACTCTAAAAGACCACTGATTTAAGAGCCACAATTATTTTATGTGTCAAAAGGAAATACAAAGCAACTGTGTGACAGAAGGAGTGGATGCTATGATTGGCTACCTGATTTCTCCTCTCAGAAATGAGGAACTCATTCCCCAAGTACCAGGACTACTGGAGTCACTGCATTCATTATCTTCTGCTTAAGGCAGGTCTTTCTCTATGCCCAAGGTTATGACCCCTTCCTAGAGTTACTGGCCTGTAAAGACGTAAAGGGCCAGCCTCCATATCTCCCCTGGGAAACAATCCCACTTCTAGAGTTTCCCACACATTATCTGAGGTCTCTACTGCATGTGTACCACAAATCAACTCTTCCCTCAGTTTAGCCCTGTTCTTATCACTCTCTTATAGGTGTTATCCCCCAAAACATTTTCTGATAGCTGGGGATTTAGTTCAGTGGTGCTGCTACATGTCTCACAACTGCAAGGTCCTGCGTTTGATCTCCAGTACCGAAAAAAAAAGCTTCTGCAAAAACATTCTCTGGTAAATCTGCATATGAATCTCCACCTTAGAATCTGTTTCCTAGTAAAACCACTCACTGAAAGGCCATGCTGATTTCAGACATGGTAAAAAGTATGTAAAAAGATACAAACACTGCGTTTTAGAATTGCTGAAAAAGGGAACCAGAGAATTTTTGAAATTTAATGAAGTACCACCACTTACTGTTACTACTGCCTTACTTGGGGAAAAAGTTGAGTTTCTCATTTGTATGAATGCACAGTAATCAGGTCAAGAAACAAGCACAAAAAGAAGTCACGAAGAAAAGGTGTACTGTTGTCTTGAAATTCACACTATCTTGGACTCTGGGCTTCTATTAGACATAGAATTGAGAGGGTAGTAAGTATGAAAGTCAAACAAATTTATCTAAACTTGAAAAGATTAAGGGGTCCTTTGTGGACCTGTATTACACACAAATACTTAAAGACCTCCTGATAAAAATCTCCAAAAATAACAGTAAATAATGCAAAATCTTAGGGAGAATACTAGGTCAAACCTAAAGCAAGCAATCACTGAACAAACTATTGGGTTTAATTTTAATCCACTCACTCTCCAATTCAAATTCCCTTATAAAAATGAGAATATTAATATTTTCTTATTCAATAAGTAAAGGAGAATTATATTGGTGCATAGAGATACTAATACAGGAAATCTTACTAATCAAAAGCTAATTCATATTTCCCAGATAATTTCCACACTAAAATTTATAGGTGAAATACAGGAAGATAAACTATAAACAAAACTTACTGAATACTATTATTTATAAATGTCCACGAGAGTTCTACTTTTAGAATGACATGCCTCTGGCTACTATAGATAACTGAATCAAGTACAGCCAGTCAGTGAAATGGTTAATAGCTAAGGCCTATACTAGAATGGACAACAGAATTCATAAAATTCTGGGTTTTGAAGCTTCTGATATACATAAATTTATAATACACAAAAACATTCCAGTATGTCTAACATAAGATATACATGAAAATTAGATTTTAGAAAAAAAATAACATTAGTTATTTCATCTGAAAAAATTCCGAGGAACAATTTATGTAAGTAAAAACTACCCAGTGAAATTCTGGTACACAATTACAGGGAATTTGGCCAGAGCATTTCCAAAGCTATTACTGTTTCAAAATTACTTTTAGCACTTCATGTAAATATAAGAATTCAGAATCTCTTACATTCAAAATGACATCTTTTTGAATTGATTGATTTCACTGAATCATGATAATATTCTGGGACAGCAGAGACTAAAATATTTTAATCAATATAAGTTATATCTGTATATCACTCTGAAACTCTGAAGAGGTCTAATCTAATTTCACTTTTCAAATATGACAAAATTCTAAAAGAAAGTAACATTCTAGGTTATGTCTTATACAAAATATAAACTATTCAATAATAATTTATCCAGTAAACATTTAGTGTCACCTATGTGAGAGAAAAACTCATTAAATAGGTATTTATTAAGTACTGTCAAGGTGCAAAATGGTAAATCCTAAGAAAAAAACAATTGCTCCAGGGGGAAATACAGGAGTAGTTCCTGTGAGCCTCTAATCAAAACATTTTCAACCAATCGACACATAACTTTATTTTGTATGTGCCTCTTTTAAAGACAACTTTAAAATATACTGTGTACTGTATTCATAAACACTGAACTCATTCATAGCAAACTGCACTGTAATTCATGCTTAAATGAAACCTAACACATGTATTTTTCCTAAAAGTACATCACAGTACTACTGCACTTAGCAACAGTAGGTAGCACATCATACTATATATACTTGGAGCTCATTTAAACAGTGAAATTACCAAAAAAAAATCACAAAAATGCAAACATGGCACTAAGTAGACCCTAAAAAAGACACTTATTTATTCTACTTCTTAGTTCTATCTTAGTCAAGAATTTGTACATCAGATTACTTATTTTTTACCACTCTGTAAGTCTGTCAATGACTGAGAAAACACTGACAGTTATCAATTTGAAAGTTACAAATAAATGTTATTGAATAGGCAAATCTGCAACTATGAAATCCGCATAAAGATCGACTAGATATAATCAATCATGAATTTAAAGCAGATTACTTTAGAGATCATCTCTGCATTATGCTTGGTTTTCAGAGAGAAAAGGGTAGGAAGGAGAGTTGTACGATATATGCAAGGTCAAAATGCTAATTAATGGAAGTTCCCAAACCAAAATCCTATGGCATATCACAGAGAATGAAGTTGCTGAAGATGGCTTAATTAACTTCTTTTGATCTGGTCTTATTTTCCACCATTTCCCTTTCTTTACGTACAGAAGGATGCTTTCCCTCTGATCAAACAGGGAAATATTAGACATTCTCAGTTTTCCTCAGGCACTTCACATCTTTCTGGTAATCTGTATAATGAGGGGTGGGTAAGGCATGAGATAGAAAATATGTCAGGGGAGGGACAGAAAGCTGAATATAGTAGTGAATACTTTCCCTTCTCCTTATAGGCAATCTGCAAGGTTGCATGTTTCAAGAGGTCAAAAACCACTTTAATCTACTCTTTGGAGTCAGGAGCCCAGCAGAAAGCCAGGGAACTGGTATACCTTGAGGCTATAGCTTGACCTTGTCAAAGTCAAGATGGGGATGACAACTCCTGAACCAATGTACAGTTTTTGGTGTCAAGTTCAAAACACTACATTATTAGGTAATTTAGCAACTAAGTGTTTCATTATTAAAACCAATGAGCTTTGTCATCTTTCTTTTATGTGTGTGTGTGTGTGTGTGTGTGTGTGTGTGTGTGTGTATATATATATGGAAACAACCAATGGTCACATGATGAGGAAAAGAAAGAAAAAGAAACATCTTGTTGGACCAAAGTCTGATTAATTGGAATTTAAAGGAACAAGTGATTATAATTCATTTAAAAAGAAGAAGTAAATTAACAGTCTTGTGAAATGTTTGTGATATTCTAACAAGAAAGAAAGACAATAATAACTGGTAACCTGTCAATATAAAAATGTTTAAAGTATAACATAATTCTTTTTTGTTCGTTTTTTCCAGAACCAAGAATCAAACTCAGGACCCTGTGCTTTCCAGGTAGGCGTGGCACCACTGAGCTAAATCCCCAGCCCCAAAATACAACATAATTCTTGTTCTTCTCATTATACTTTGGGGGGGTATCGGGGATCAAACTCAGGACCTTGCACTTGTGAGGCAGGTGGCAGAACCACTGAGCTAAATCCCTGGCCCCTTACAACATAATTCTTAATGAATGTAGATCAGTGAAACACAGTAACTATTCTACAAAGATGTTGGAGTATATAAAAATGTGGTATAAAATTCAAATTATGTCAAGAACCAGGTCAGAAAACATGCTGAATATTTTTCTAGAAAACAGAAAAAGAACCCTGAAGTCAAACCCAAAAGTCAATGATTCTGTCTTTATTACATTGATTCTTTTTTTTTAATGAATAGTCTTTATTGGTAGGTCTTAGTTTGCCTCAAACAGCATAAACCATATCTAATATACTTTTGGTTTTATGTATGTATACATGTATGTGTGTGTGTGTATTTCATGTATGCATGTATTTTGAAGATGAAGTCTCACTCTGTTGCCCAGGCTGATCTTGAACTTGGCTCAATGATCCTCCCACTTCATCCTCCTAAGTAGCTGAGACTACAGGAAAACACAACCACAGCTAGATTTGACTTTTGAGCATCATGTGAACAACATTATCACTCTCGATTCATTGATAAATATTTTCAACAAGTCTTCTAAGATAGTATCTTTTTTTAGTTTTCTTCTTATTTCAGTCTTCTTTGCTGATTCCTCTTCTACCTCACCTCTAAATGATGACAGGCTCCAGAACTCAATCTTTCATCCCTTTTTTTAATCCACATTTCCTCATTTGACTATATCATGCAGTCTCATGGTTTAAACTTTCATCTATATACTGACAATGTCCAAATGCATCTCCAAAATCCTGAACTCATTAAATTCATTATCAACTTGACATAAAAAGCTATATGTGTGACTGTATACATACTGGATATATAGCTGCTGGTCTATGAAACAAAACATTTTCAAAACAGAACTCCAAATCTTTCTTCCTAAATTTACACTTCCCTATTCTCAGATTCTTCAACCTGGTGTTCAGAGAAAAAAAAAATCCAGGATTTAACCTCAAATTCTTTCTTTCTCTCAAATCTGTCAGTTCTATTTAACAGTTATGATTTAATCTGGGAACGAGGGCCATCCAACATAGATCATATCACTGTGGGTAAAGACAAGAAGTAAAAATCTCAAAGGTGATAGTTGAAGGATCACACAAAAACCATCCACTAGAGTTTATTAACGGGAGTTTATGAAGAAATCTATAGACTCTATCTGATGTTAGTTCTGAATTCAATGACAGCACAGAAATAACTCGGAAGAAATCCTACACATAAAGTGGGGCAAACTGGAATGCTTGAAAACAAACTGGAAAGACAAAATGGAACTCATGTCTCGTTTTTACCACATCTAAACCTGATGCTGTAGATAATCTACAGAAGAACATTTCCTTTCCTATGGAGCTGCACATGCTCTTGGCCCATAGCTCAGAGAAGTTAACAGAGGAGATCCAGGAAGGTACGGAAGGGCCAACTATTACCCATACCAACTGAGGGAAGGGAGTAGAGCACTATCAACATGTACATCTGAATGTAACAGCTGCTGCTTTAAGTCTACCTTCCAAGTACCACACATTTCTCATGGGCAGCTCTAAGCCAATAACAAACAAGGAAAGGAAACTGGGAACTGTGAATTTTAGTTTAATTAAACTAACACAGTAAAGAAAACCACCATACTATACATTTAAAAGATACTCAAAATCTGAACATTTTTCACCATCACCATTATTACCATCCCAGAAATAAGGACTCTTGCTTGGATTCATGCAATAAACTCTTAACTGACTTCCTTGGCCCTTTCTTATCCATTATCATCACAAGAGTGAGAGGAATTCTTGTAAATCAAGTCAAATCACATAAATTTTCATCCCAAACTCTGCAATGCCTCCTACTTCTCTCAAGAGTAAAAGTTAAAGTCCTTACAACAGCCAGAAGGTAAACAACACAGGGCCTAATCTCTTCTAATTCTCCCTCCCTCACCTGGACATCTTGCCATACTTATCCCATGCTGATTAGAGGATTTTTTGCTGGTCTTTCTGTTAAGCTCATCTTCCATATATCTGGTTGGTTAACTCCCTCACCTCCTCCAATTCTTTGCTCATATCTTATTTTAATCAATGACACTTTCAATACTTCAGTTCACCCCTCTTCTCATTCAACTTGGCACAGCCAATCCCTTTTATGTTACCTCTTTTAAAAGTCACAATTCTCCAGGGTAAGTCAATTCATTACTCTGGTTTCCTCAGTTTATCGCAATCAAGCCTAGTTTACTTTACTCAAGTCTCCACTGTCATAAAAATCGATTTATTCAATAAACATTTCAAAGTTTCATGCTTTCTTTCAGACTATACTTTCTGTTTTCTATGCCATTCCTATGTATTTATAAAGTTCTACTAAACTGAATCATCTACGGGATCTTCTTTGTGGTCTAATAATTAATTTTCTTATTTTATTTTTATACTTTGTGCACATAAGATATCAAATTTGCTTGGTTCCTACAGTGCTTTATTCATACTACTGTAACAGTGCAGCATTTTTCACATTGATAATTGTTTACATTTTTTATCCCGTCAGCTCACTTACTCCTTCAGGATGGGGCTTACCCATCTTTTTGTTCCCTGCACCTAACTGTAGTTTATGGCTTATACATAGATGGTTTTCAAAATGGTTATTTATTAATGATAGATCAATTATAACTAGCGCTGCTTACACTGAAAGTTTAAAAGTAAATGGAAGACAAGTAGAATTATGATTTTTTTCTTTCTCATAAATTAGATTTTGAAAAAGATGAAAAGGTCTTTGTTCCTTAGTAATGAATTCATGCAATTTACAGTTAATTTATTCCAAACTCCCTTGAGACCATATAATATGATCTGTACCTTCTACAATGAGTCCACCCTTAAATGGTCATGAAATTTTAAAATCTAAATAATACATATTCCTACTCTACTTATAAAAAATTAAAATACTACCAAAGAAGACAAATTTGAGGATACTTGAGGAATGCATGCAACTGCACAGTGGTCAGTAAAAATATTCTTGATACTAACATGTTTTCATGTATTTAGATTATCAATTTTTAAATAATTAAGTGAAAACAAAATGGACTTCATAAAAAGCTACATAACCTAGGCTTCTTTTGATGACTGAAAACATGTTTCTGAAACTTGCAGCGACTTGTTTACCAATATGAATATGAAGTATCTCTGAGCTGTACATATAGAAATATACTTTTGATAGAGATTTCTAATTAAAAGGCTACAAGGCAATAATCTAATATAAATATAATTGTTAAATCTGTATTGTTTATATTAGACAATACAGGTATGACAAATAGGCATTTAAAAATCAAGCAACTAAACTGCTGTTACACAGTGAAACATATTTCCTATGATTAAGTATAATTTATTACCTTGAACAAAGGTAATAAATAACAAGTGCCAATATAATAAAATTCAGATACTAAAAACTAGCTCTACCACTATATATATAGTTTTACAAAAAAAAAAATCTTTATGTTGTAGTTGTTCCTACTGTCTCTTTATTCAAACCTGGACGTCTAGTTTCCCAAGGTAGTTTTCTGATATACTAAAAGAATAAAGTGAGCTTCTTTCATACCCTCCCCCATATACTCTCCCCTGGGATTCAAGCTTAATATGAGTTCCATTTCCCAGAGATAAAAAGGCCTGCATTAACAATGATGTATCCTAGCTTTCTTCTTTTTATAATAAATTACCATATTTATATTTTGGAGCTGTCATATGCTAGAGGATATTAAATATCCTCTCACCATAATTAACTCTTTAAACCAAATTAAATGGTTTGGTTCAAAACACATTGTGAAAGTTAAAGGAATATGATTCTACAACTAATTATTTTGTAATTATTTTAATAATTAGAGCTATGTAATTTATTCCTGACAGATTTTAATTGAGAACAGTGGCTAAAAAGCTCAAATCTTTCTTTCTTTTATCCTTAGAATATAAAAAATTTGGACCATGTATTTCAAAAATTTTGAATGTGTTCACTATAGAGATGATAAATGTTTGAGGAGACAGATGTTTACTCTGATTTAAATATCACACAATGTATATATGTATTAAAACATAACATGGAACTCCATAAATATGTAGAATTTTTATGTAGCAATTTAAAAATAACTGTAAATCAATCAAGCCATCAATCTAAATGGTCCAGCATGTCAATGAATAAAACCTGTGGCTGTTTTCCAGTTACTGGATACATAATTGGAAATATTTGACAACTGACAGAATTTCCACTGGTTTTTGATCTACAGAGTAAGAGTCATTATTCCAAGAAAGGCCAAATAAAATCCCATAAGATTTGGCCTCCCTACCAGAAAAATAAAACAAAAGAAATAAGGTACCCCCAAGGTTAAGTGTTGAGATTACTACCACCATCAAAGACACAGAATAATTATGAATCATCATAAATTTAATCAGGCTGCTATTGCAGCTGTTATTTCAAATGTGCTATCTTTAATAAAGCAAATGAACAGAGCCTCTGAAATCTTAGATACAAGCTGGCAAATAATTTTGTTTCTATACCAATCTAAGGCACTGTCAGAAGATACCAGCCTTTGCCTAAGACAGTGATGGCGACACTTTTAGAGACTGGGTGCCCCAACTGCAACCCAAAGCCCAGTTATTTATCACAAAATAGCAACACTGGAACTAAACCTGAACACTGAGGTTTCACTTTAGAAAAAACAACTCATACACTTGGCTCACATGCTGACAGAGAGGTCTATGCATGCTCATTGCACCATGTATGCCACAGACTTGCCACCACTGGCCTAGGATGACTGTTATCTCTCACAGCTGTAGTACATAGCTCTTCTGCTCTCTGCAATAGTATAATCCAGAGACAGGCATCTTTTTAAAAAATAATAAATATTTAATATTTTTATATAACATGTAGCAGTCTAAATGTTTTAGGCACTATTTTACTGAATTACCATAAGAAGTAGACACTACTATAATCTAAACTAGAGAATTAAGGAAACATAGCAATAGAAAAGTAACTTGAGTAAAGAGCGGCAGAGCTAGGATTGAAATCCTAAGGGTATAATTCCAGAGGCTCTTTGCTAACAAGGATCCATGACACTAGCGTAGATAGAGGAGTTATTTTGTTTGCACATTAATCTATTTGCCCATTGGCAGATTTTTGGGTTGTCTGCACCTTTTGACTATTATAAATAATGTTGTTAAGAAGATTCATGTACAAATTTTTGTATAGATATACATCCTCATTTCTTTTAGGTATATACCCAAGAACAGAATTGCCACATTATATAGTAAATTCACCTTTAGCACTTTGAAAAACTACCTGTTTGCCAGAGTGGTTGTACCAATTTACAATCTCAGTATCATTGTCTGAGGGCTTCCATTTCTCCACCTCTCACTACCACTTATAACTGCCTTATTTTTTTTCAGAGACAATGGTCCTTTTTAATACCTTATGATTGCTTACCGAAAGAGATAAGCATTTTAAAAGGGGAAAGCTTATAGGGATTAGAATTAAACAGGAAACAATTCACACAAAAAGTTGGCCTTGCACAGTGCAGCAAGTAACAGGTAAAACTGTAGGAGTAGCAAGAAAGAAAAATGAATTTTTAAAACAATGTAATTAAAACGACAAAAAGGCATTTAACTGTCATGTGCCATATTTTGTCCCAAATATTTTACTGCAAATTTCTATTTTATTCAGGAAAACCCAAGGTACAGAAAAAAAATAATGTGCTCAAGGTCACAGAGCTAGTAAGCAGATTTCAACTAAGGCAACCAGATTCTAGAATCTGTGCTGTTAATTTCTGTGCTAAAATGAATTTAAAAAGCAAAGAACACTCCTGTACTGCACAAGTAAGTTATATCACTATAAGTCACTGATACTACACTTACAAGTCTACAATTTACAGAGCAGAGACTTTGCTAAACATTATACATTTACTATAAAGACATTTTTTAAATAATGCATAGCTCTCAGATGAAAATCTAAATTGCATGTTTATAAAATTCAACACTGTAAATTGCTAAGACATACAAAAGTTATTTTAGACAAAGATAAATTAATTAGTTAATATATCTCCCCTGGCAATTTGGCAGAGCCATTGTCTAGGACAGTGAGGGGAGGGGAGGGACATCCACATGCTTTATTAAAACCCTTTCTTGGTATCCATCACAAAGCATAGTATCCTTTCTTTGAAAAATCACACTCTCTTAAGAGACTATTGTATTTTAATCTCAGCGAATCTGAAATCTTGTAACAATAACATATCCTCTCTTCCATTATCTATAAAAGGCATACCTTTGAAAGGTAAAATGAATTTCATTATATGCATTGGTAGACTTTAATCTCTTTGCCTCTGTTATCTTGCTTTCTTAGGATTTCCTTGGTTAAACTTTTGTTACTTTGTCCTAATGTATTTACTTACATGCCTTAAACATTTGTAGAACAAAGTAAAATAAAACAAGGTTTTGAGAATACAATATATTCATGCTAACACATCTTCTATAAATGAAGTCATAAAATGAAAATAACCAATAAATGAAAAAGTACTTAATGAACATTATGAAAAATTTTAAAGAATGTAAGTAATTAAAACTTTACACTAATAAGGTATTATGGGTTAATATTTGCTATACAAATACAAACATGAAATAGTCTCCTTGAAAGTAAAAAGACTTATTTTAATACATTTATTATAATACTTTGGATTACTTATTATACTATTATAATACTTAGGATTACTTTTAATAACACCTACTTGTACAATTTAATAAAGTTAATTTTTAAATTACAGTAACTAAAATTTTTTTAAAAGATGCTACAAAACATTAGTTGCCATAGATTAAAAGAATGAATTATCTGTTAAACTCAAGATAGATGTAGATATAAAGTATATTCTACTTACCTTTTTAGAAAGTATTATAAAATACATGTGAAATACCCCATAAACAGTGAAGCCTTATACAGAGTATCATTTCATGTTAAAAAAAAAGTCTTGGGGGAGGAGTGTGGATAACTGTACACTTACCCTTCTCCACCCATTCTTGTTATCTTTAGGCGAAAATCGACAGAATTCAGACTGGGAGGCTTCCATTTCAATATATCATCACACCGACCTGGTTTATATTTCTAAAGTGATATAAATAATGATAATTATTAGTAAGAAGATAAAAATTCAATTTATTAATTGTGATATTACTTTCTATTTCTAAAATTACCAATTCTCTTCTGAACATAATTTTGTGATCTTCTACCACCGAGACTACCTATCTAGCTCTAGAAAAAGAATAAAAGCAATCCAATCTTTCCATGATGTAAAGCTTCATAATTCTTTAAAAAGCACTTCTTATTCAGATTTACCAATAAATTGCAATAAATAAAATTAAGCAATGAACTTTAACAAATAAATACATATAATCACCACCAAAATCATAATATGGAACATTTCAGTGACCAGAGAAAGTTTCCTCCTGACATCAGCAGTCAGTTTCCTCCTCCAAGTCTTTGTTAACAACAATCAGGTTTCAGGCCGGGGATTTAGCTCAGTGGTTCCAGTGCCTGCCTCACAAGTGCAAGGTCCTGAGTTCGATCTCCAGTACCAAAACAAAAACAAAAACAAAACCACAACAATCAGCTTTCTATCAATGTAGTTGCAGCTCTTCTAGAGCACATGAAAATAGGTTTTTCATAAATTTTGGGTAAATACCTAAGAGAACAGAATGGCTGTGTCACATAGCAAACATGTTAAAGAAAACATCAAACTGTTTTCCACTGAAAAACGTGCACACAGATGTTGAGCAGCATCAATCATGATAACCCAGACATTTATAAACTTGTAAAAGCATACACCATTTGTGTGTTATATGACTACAGTGCAGTCCTACTCAGCAATAAAAAGTAGAAAACTACTAATACATAATACCAGCCTAGCTACATCTCAGAAACTTTGTTAAATATTTTTATGTGCTCTAGAAGAGCTACAACTACATTGCATAATTGTATGGAAGGGGAGGGAAGGGGAGGAAAAGGTTAAGAAAAAGAAATGCACAATGCTACAGCTGAACAATTCCTCAAAAAGCTAAACATAGAATTACCGTATGACACTGCAGTTTCACTGCCCTATTATAGTCTAACACATGGAAAACTGCTAGTCAAATAGATACTCGGATGTCATGTTCATTGTAGCACTGTTCATTAAAGTCAAAAGTTTTTATCAACACATTAATAAATAAAAAAGGTGTGTGCATATACATATATATGTATATGCATATGCATATAAAATCAGCCATAAAATGGAATGAAGTTTTGGCACAAGCTACAAAATGAATGAAAAGCAGCATCAAGTGAAATAAGTCAGACAAAAAGACCAAATATTGTATATTCTAATTATAAGATATATGTAGATTAGGCAAAAATTGTAGTAACAGAAAGTAGATTCCAGATCGCTAAAGCTTAGTAAGCAGAGGAAATGAGTTATTGCTTAGCAGTAACAATTTCTGTTTGGTATGTTAACTTTTAGAAATAGTTGTGTAACATTATACATGTGCGAAAGAGGCTATTAGAAAAATGTCTTTAATAAAACTGAACATTTACTATGGTCTTATATAACTTTTTAATGTATATAACATATATATATGAACATATAGCAATCAATATATTTATATATCACTTTAGAGGTATGCTAGTTGGAATGCATTTATTCAACAAAATCAAAATATACTCAAATGGTTTTTACTGTATATATTTAAGGTGTACAACATGATGTTTTGATATACATATATATAGTGAAATTATTATTAAATCAAGTAAATTAACATATTCATCTCAGATAGTTACTCTGTGTGAGTGGGGTGTGTGTGTGTGTGTGTGTGTGCGTGTGTGTGTGTGAAAAAGGATTATGTGAAAACTACTCTTGGCAAATTTCCAGTATACAATACCATATTATTAACTAAGACCTTCATGCGGTACATTTTATCTTCAGGTTTATTCATCCTATATAACTACAACTTTGTGCTCTTTGATTTTCATCTTTCCAAACCCCAATAACCTGCCCTTGACAACCACTGTTCTATGCTCTTTCTACGTAATTGACTTTTTTAGATTCCCACATGTAAGTAAGCTTTCTGTGCTTTATTTCACTTAGCAAAACACCCTCCAGCTCCACTCAAGTTGTTGCAAATGGCAGGATCTTCTTTCTTAAAGCCTGATTTATCCATATAGATACAAATAACACAATTTATCCACTCATCTGTTGAGGGACAGTTAGGTGATTTCCCTTTCTTGATTATTGTAAATAATGCTGCAGTAGATGTGGGGGAACATATATCTTTTCAAGGTACTGATTTCATTTCCTTTGGTATATACTGAGAAGAGGTACTACTAGGTCATACAGTAGTTTTATTTTTAATTTCTTAAGGAACATCCTTAAGATCTATAATAGCTGTACCAATTCACATTCACACCAACAATGTATAAGAGTTCCCTTTCTCCGTACTGTCACCAACACTTGTTCTCGTCTTTTTTAAAAAAAATAATAACAGCCACCTCACTGTGGTTTTGATTTGCATTTAACTGTTAGATATTTTGATAACTACTTTGGAAAAATGCATATTCATTTTTTAACTGAGTTATTTGGTGGTTTTTGTCTCTTTGTTATTGAGTTGTGTGAGTTCCTTACAGTATATTGTTAAATCATTGCCAAGGCTAGTAACACATTTTCTTGTACTTTTATACTTTCAAGTGTTATATTTTGGTTTTTACTGAGTTAGATTTTTGTACATGGTGTAAGATAAGGCACCAATTTCATTCTTTTACACATGGATATACACTTTTCTTAATAACATTTATTGAAGAAACTTTTTTTCTCATCATGTATTCTTAGTGCCTTTGTATAAAAATTAGTTGACTCGGACTAGGGGGTAAATAGCTCAGTGATACAATAAGATGTACTGAGTATGTACAAGGCCTTGAATCCAACCCTTGTACTAAAAGAAAAAAATAGTTGACTGTATATGCTTGAGTTTATTTCTGGGCCCTGTATTCTGGTCTATCAGTCTGTTTTTAATGTCACCATACAGTATTTCCCCCAAAATAAGACCAGGTCTTATATTAATTTTTTGCTACAAATGATACCATAGGGCTTATTTTCAAGGGATGTCTTATTTTTTAATGTACAATAATCTGTAATTATTCATTTATTAATGTACAAAAATCTACACTTATTCAAATTCATGTCATCTTTCTCTAGAACATCATCATAACTCTCCAAACCTGGAATTCTGGTCTGAATTTCTTGTGAATCCATTTCCTGTGGAACAACTGGCCCCAACCTCTCATGTCCAGCAACAGAGTTCTAATTAAAGGAGTATTTCTTGTCCATGTAGCCTGCTGCAGTGTATTGGCAACACAGCTGTCAATGATTTTATACCATGAAGTTTTCACCCAACTCACAACCTCTTGTAGGCTAGGCTTCACAAAGTTTCCATTAAATCAGGAGTTAACTGAAGACTTATGAGACAGGAGTGGCAACAAAAATGATGACAGTTAAGAATGATGGTCCACACAAAATTCAACAAAACATTGTAGGTGGTAAAATTTAAAAAACATGTATTTTACACAACTGCATAAAGTACATCTATTACAATACATGATGTATTGAATTATGAAGATTCATATTAGACTGTTATCAAGTGCCCATGTTATTCGTGCATTGTTTCTGTATTCCTACTGGTCATATGGCAGTAAGTCTCAAGTTCATCTGTTTATACAGGTGTTTACTTCTCCAAAGATATCTTTTTTAGTATTTACAAATAATTATAATTACTATTATCATTTAAGTATCAATGCCAAGAATATTATTTATATTATATATTATTCTATGATTCAATATGTCCATTGTGTGTTGCAAAAAATGTATTAAATGTGTCTGTGTAGTGATCTTAACTGGGGCTTATTTTGGAAGTATGGCTTATATTAGAAGTATCCTGAAAAATCAAGGGAAGGAGTATTTTCCAGTTAGGTCTTATTTTCATGGAAATATAGCATTTCTGCACTATTTTAATTAACACAGTTTAGCAATATAATGTGAAATCAAGAAGTGTGATGTGCCCACTTTTGTTGTTCTTTCTCAAAATTACTTCAACTATTCAGGGTTTTTTTGTGGTTCCATATAAATTGTAGAGTTACAAAATTGAAAATAGTATATAGTACTCTGATAACAATGGCATGAATCTGTACACTGATTTGGGTAGTATGAACATTTTAACAATGTTAATTCTTCTAATCCATGAAGATGGGATATCTTTCTATTTCTATTTTAATTTCACCATTATTCTAAAGTTTTCAATGTATAGATTTTTTCATTTCCTTGGTTAAGTTTATTCCTAGGTATCTTATTCCTTCTTGATGCTATCACATATAGGAATTGTTTTCTTTACAGATAGATTAATACTGGTATATAGAAATGCAGCATATTTCTGTGCCTTGATTTTATATTCTATGACTTTACTGAGTTTGTTTACTAGTTTTAAGTGGTTTTCTAAGGAGTATTTTGGGTTTTCTACATAGAAGATCATGGCATCTCAAAGAGGGATAATTTTACTTGTTCCTTTCCAATTTAAATGCTTTTTTTTGTTTTGTTTTTAAGACAGGGTATCTCTACGTAGTCCCTGCCACCCTTAAATTAATATATAGCCCAGCTGGCCTCAAATTTGCAATGCTCGTGTCTCAGCCTCTTGAGTGCAAAGATTATGTCTTATTATGTCTTTTATTTCATTTTCCCATCTGATTGTTCTTGCTAGTCTTTCTACTATTATGTTGAACAGACATGGTAAAGGGGGATATCTTTCCTTTCTAGTACACCATATATCAGAGGGAAAACTCAGTTTTTTCCCTCTGGTTACAATGTACTATGGACTTTCCATAAGCAAGTTTTCTGTTGAGAAAATTCTCTTCCATGCGTATTTTGCTGAGATTTTCTTAATCACAAAAAGATGCTGAACTTTGCCAAATGCTTTTTCAAGAACCACTGAGACAATAATGTAGTTTTTAACCTTCCATTTGTTAATGTGGTATATCATACTGGTTCATCTGCATGTGTTAAATCTTGCCTCCTGGGGATAAATTCCACTTGGGGTTGTAAATATATTCTGGGAACATAGTAAGAAGACAAAATATTTCATTTGGGTCGCTGACAGACTGATTATAAAGGAATGAAGTTTCTAAGGGTAGATACTAATGTTGATTTGCATTGTGATGTAAATATGAGCATAAGAAGAGTATTAAAATATAGGATCTACTAAAAGAGAGGTAAATTTGTCAATTCAGTCAGGCATTATGAAGAATGAGAACATAGTATGAGAACGATATACAGGAAGAAAAAGCTAAGTGTCCTTATTCTTTACTAAAGAGGCAATTCAAACTGTATTCTAACAAGTCTTTATATATTTCAAAAACAACAGCAAAAACCCTAGTCACAGGATCACTAATTTCAAACGGAATTCTATATGGTGACAATTTTGTGTATTTATGGTGACTGTGAGTATGCATGCATTTAGAAACCAACACTACTCTTGGCTAGTAATTTTGGTAAATATAAATGATGATACAGTTCTAAAATATCTCATAAACTGGGCATAGTGGTGCATGCCTATAAGCCCAGAACTCAGGAGGCTGAGGCAGGAGGGTCGCTGTGAATTTGAAGCCAGATTAAACTACATAAATCAAGGCCATCCTGAACTACATAGCAAAATCCTGTCTAAAAAATAACATAACAGCATAACATGACATAACATGTCTGGTATTAGATACTGCTATGGTTTAAATATGTCCCCCACACTATGAAAGCAGTTCTAAGAGGAAAATTATCAAAGTCAATGCTTATATTAGTAAAATAGAGCAAGCTCAATAAATAACCTTAAGATATTTCAGAAAGAAAATCAAACCAGCCCCACTGAAATGAACAAAAAACAACTATAAATATGAGAGCAAAAATCAAAGAAATTGAGACTAAAAAACCCCCAAAAAACAGTAAAGTAAATGAATGAATACAAGAGCTGGTTCTCTGAAAGAATAAATAAAATATATAAGCCCTTAGCCAGTCTCACCAAGAGAAAGAGAGAAAAGACTCACATTGATGCAATTAGAAATGAAAAAAGGTGAAATCACAAATGACAAGGTTGAAATATAGAAGACAGCAGCTACTTCAAAAAATTACATTCCAATAAATCAGCAGATTTTTGAAGAAATGGATAGATTCCTAGATACAAACTACCAAAACCAAAGTAGACATAAATATGCTTAACAAGCCAATAATAAGCAATGAAATTGACACAGTAATAAATAATCAACCAGCTTAAAAAAAAAAAAAACCCCAGGACCCAATGCATTCACTGCTGGATTCTACAAACCTTTAAGAATGTTTTATCACCAATACTCTTCAAAGAAATTGAAAGGGATGAAGTGCTCCTAAATTCATTTATGGAAGGGAGTATCACCCTGACCACAAAACCAGATAAAGACTCATGGAAAGGAAGGAAGGGAGGGAGGGAGAAGGGGAGGGACAGAGGGAGGGAAGAAGGAAACTATAGCCAATCTCCTTAATGAACATATATGCAAAACTCCTCAAGAAGATAATACCAAACAGCGCCACACATTATCAAAAACATACATTATGATCAAGTAGGTCTCACCCCAGAGATGCAAGGATGGTTCAACATATATGTCAATAAACAGAAGTGTATGTAAGTCACATAACCAGTAGCAAGGTCAAAAACCATATGAACAGAGCACACAGGAGCTGAGCTGCTCCCAGCGCATAAGAGGAGGCTTCCTGGCCACCTTAACACCCCTGCCAGCACACAGGAGGTGAGCCCCTCCCAGCGCACAAGAGGAGGCTTCCAGGCCACCATACCACCCCTGCCAGCACAGAGGAGTGGAGCCGCTCCCAGCGCATAAGAGGAGGCTTCCGGGCCACCTTAGCACCCCCACCAGCACACAGGAGATGAGCCCCACGGGCGCCAGCAGCACACACACCCCTGACCCCCGGCCAAATGAGAAGACACATAAACAAGTCTCAAAACCAGACTTCCAGATCACCTACAGCAACTCCAAAGGGAAACGAGATGGAACATTCTGATACTCAACTAGCTGGACTCCCTGAACTGTCCACAAAAGAGGGTCTGGAAAAAATAACATCAGAAGGGCGAGGGATTTAGCTCAGTGGTTCCGGTGCCTGCCTCACAAGCGCAAGGTCCCGAGTTCGATCCCCAGTACCAAAAAAAAAAAAA
>NW_004624799.1:5395945-5408648 GCF_000247695.1 Heterocephalus glaber | reverse complement strand
ATATGAACATATCAATAGATGCAGAAAAGTCTTTCAATATAATCCAACACCCCTTCATGATTAAAAATCTTGAAGAAAACAAATATCGAAGGACCATACCTGAATATGAAAGGCTACTTATGACAAAGCAATACCCAGCATTATAGTAAATGGGGAAAAACTAAACACATTCCCCCTTAAAATCAGGAACAAGAAAAGGATGTCCACTCTTATCTCTTCTATGCAACATACTATAGCCAGAGCAATTAGGCAAGAGAAAGAAATAAAAGGGATACATATAGGAAAGGATGAACTCAAATTATCATTACTTAGACATAACATGATACTCCACATAAAATACTCAAAGAACTCCTCCAAAACACTCTTAGAATTAACAACCAACTTTAGCATTGTAGCAAGATACAAAGCTAACAAACAAAAATCATTAGGATTTGTGTACATCAATAATAAGCTGAATGAGAAGGAAATTATGAAAACAATAGCTTTCACAGTAGCTTTAAGAAAAATGAAATACTGTACCTATAAATTAACTTAACCAGGAAAGTGAAAGACCACTACAAAGAAAACCACAGTACTCTGAAGAAAAGAGATCAAAGAGAACATCAGAATATGAAAAGATGCCCCCTGCTCCTGGATAGGCAGAAACAATATTGTCAAAATGACCATACTCCCAAAACTGTTATACAGATTCTGTGTGGTCCTATTGAAAATACCAGCAGCATACTTCACAGATCTACAGAAAACAATCCTAAAATTCATATGGAGCCAGAAGAGATCCAGAATAGCAAAAGCAATTTTAGGCAACAAGAGCAAACCAGAAGGCACAGCAATACCTGACTTCAAGTTACACTTCAAAGCAACAGTGATAAAAACATCATAGTACTGGAACAAAAACAGACACATGGATCAATGAGATAGAATTGAGGATACAAAAACTTCTCCAAACACAGTCAGCTATTTGATCTTTGACATGTTGGAGGAAAGCCTATTTAACAAATCATGTTGGGAAAACTGGTTATCTGTTTGCAGAAGACTGAAACTAGACCCTGATCTCTCAACATATACTAAATTAAAATCAAAATAGACCAATGATCTAAACATTAAAACAGAAACATCAATCTACTGGAAGATAAATAGGTAAAACACTTAAAGACATAGATATAGGAAAGGATTTTCTAAACAGACCTTCAGCTGCACAAGAACTAACAGCAACAATCAACAAATGAGATTATATCAGACTAAAAAGCTTCTGTGCAAGAAAAGAATCAATCAGTAGAGTGAAGAGACAACCTATAGAACGAGAAAACAGTTTTGACAACTACTCCTTAGATAGGGGACTAATATGTAGAATATACAAAGAACTCAAAAAAATTAAACCATTTAAAATTAAAGACTCGGTCAAAAAATGGGCAAGAGAAATGAGCAGACACTTCACAGAAGAAGAAATACCAATGGTCAACAAATATATGAAAAATGTTCAACATCTCTGGCCATTAGAAAAATGCAAATAAAAAAACCCTAAGATTTCATCTTAATCTGCGAAGAATGGCAATCATTAAAAATTCAAACAATAACAAATGCTAGCGTGGCTGTGATGAAAAAGGAACCTTCCCTCATTTTTGGTAGTAATGTAAACTAGTACTACCATTATGGAAATCTGTATGAAGATTTCTCAAAGAACTCAAATTAGAAATGCCCTATGTCTCAGCTATTCCCCTTTTAGGTATCTTCCCCAAAGGGCTTAAAACATCATACTACAGCAATACATGCATACCAATGTTTATAGCAGCACAATTAGTAATAGGTAAATCCTGGAAACAGCCTGTATACTCATCAACAGACAATTGGATAAAGAAAATGTAGTAGCTATATGTAATGGAATACTACTCAGCTATAAAGAATGACAAACTTGACATATTTGTAGGAAAATGGATGCACCTGGAAAATATAATACTGAGTGAAAAAAACCAGACATTCAAGGTGAAATACTATATGGTATCTCTCATATGAGTGAGGTAAAGTACAAACAAAGACTGATAAAGGATGGATAGAAAGAGATAAGGAGATGGATCTCTTGCAGTAGGGAAGTGGTCCAAGGGGACAAGGGTGAGGGGTGAAGAGAAGAGGAAAGGAAATAAGTAGAATAAAGATATGCCATGTACAGGAATCTAACAACCTTAATTAATGTAAACATATGCTATAACATGAGCTATGATGAATAATATCAACAAAAATGAAAAATGGAATAGGAGAGAAGTGAAAGGAAATTAAAAAAATAAAACAAGCTCTAGTATGTACATGTAACCACTCCCTTAGGTGATTGTAAACTGCATGAACTGCAAACATGTACTAATAAAATAAATTTTTTAAAAATGTCCCCCAAAGTTCACATGTTAAAAATTTCATCTCCAAGTTCATATGCATCTGGAAGTCGAGCTTCAAAATCAGATGGGGTCATCAGATTGCAGCCTATATGGTAGCATTAGTGGCTCTGTAAAAACAGCAAGGGTATTTACTCTGTCTCGACAGTGATGGCCTGGCCATCTCACGATGCTGGTACCATGTTCTTAGAATTTCAGAACTGTAAACTGAAAACCTTCTATTCTTTATAAACAGTCTAGTCTTAAATATTTTGTTATAGCAACAGAAAATGGACTGAGATATACACCCCAAGGGAAAATTCTAAAAAAGATATTTTAATTTGCATAATGAATATTAAATGTAATTCAAATTCTCCCCTGTGGAAATCAAGACTCAATCTTGTCTAATGAAATTTCAGAGCAGTTTTATGGAAATAAATGAAGTACCTGTACAGGATTTTTTAAATTTAGGAAAGGGTTTTTAAGTACTATCGTTTCTAATTACTGAATGTGGAGTCAACAAGGACATAAATTCCTTGAGTAAAACATACTGAAATACTCATCAGAATGTAAATTCTAAATCAAAATAAATCCTATAAATTTTGTACCTATGAAGTACCTATTTAAATGCTCAGTAAGTTTATGAATAATGACAAGTGCAGAATTTCAAGTTTTACTATATTTGCCAAGTATATTTAAATTTATTTTTAAGATAGTATATTTGAGATTGTGAAATAAAGTTAAATAAGCAATATTCTTGGAAGATTATATAAATTTCTATGAAAGGAATTAATTTTCAGGATCTCCAAAATAAGGACATATTTTATATCACAAATGACTTAGCCTTTTTAAAATAAATATTTGCAATTTTTCACATCTGAAACATAATCTTAGTGAACTATAACAGAACAAAAATATTCTTTCAAGTTACATGTTCTAGGGCATAATTAGGGAGTGATGCATTTTAACTTCATTAAATTTATCATGTATTTACCAGGTATTCAGGTTAAAATAAAAGCTATAGTAAACTCATAATAAAACTTATTTTAATAGATAGAAATCTGGTTTTACCAAACGAGCTGTTAAAATAAAAAACACCTAGGAATAGATTTATGCCTGAACATAATGACCAATATAAAGTAAGATATCCACTGCCACCTTAAAGAAGCAATGCAATGAATATAAATATCAGACAACAAACTAATATGCTAGGAATGTGTTTACCACATAAGAGCACAACTTAGCTTCCTGAATGAGGTAGTCATATGCCAAAGGTAAGTCTTTAGAGTAGACAGAAAACTTCTTTCTGCCTGGTGCTCGGTTGTCTTCCACTTCCACCTCCACCTCCACCTCCGTCCCAACCTTTATCTCATCTCCATTTCCACTTTCATCTCCATTTCCATCTTCATCTCCATCTCCACCTTCACCTCCATCTGTACCACGTCTCCGTCTCCATCTCCATCTCTACTTCCACCTTCATCTCCTTCTACACTCTATCTTCATCTCTATTTCCATCTCCACCTCCATTTCCATCCTTACCTTACTGCCTGGGCTGCCTTGACTCATGTAATGAGACAGAGAGGATGCTGTGTGACAGCCAAGTCTTTCTCAGGGATTTCCTGGGGTCTTGGGGGAAGGAAGTTAGAGACCATGTAGAACTATCGCCTCCTGGGGCCAGGTTCTCAAACCCCAGCGCAGACACTGGAGACCAGGACTCCCCAAGAACAGAGACTTCAAGCTAGGAGGGGCTCACCTGCC
This sequence comes from Heterocephalus glaber, assembly GCF_000247695.1. The sequence goes on along the minus strand of NW_004624799.1, from coordinate 5,404,530 downwards.
TGACCGGGCTGAGGGACATGAGGTAGCCCAGTCACCATCTGATGCAAGCTCACCTGCTCTGCAGAGGGGCTGTCTTATTGAAGAACTGTTGGCTCTTGACTTTGACAGAACGGTTGGCCTAAAGGACTTTTTTCCCTCATGCACAAGGGGTGATGGAAATACATGGTGACTGTTTATATTTTAATCAATTTATTACAGTAAAAGACACAGCACCATGAATCCCCCTCACAATACACCGCCCCCCTTCAGAAGGACTCATCCCATCCTCCTCGACACTTTCTGCAGCAGCTCTGGAGTCCTCTTTTGTGTGTGTCTTTATGAGGCGTGATCAAAGATACAGTGAATGCTGCTGCCCAGTGCCATCCAATGGAAAGGCAGCTCGTAAAAACACAGTGCTGTGTCCTCACCCACCTTATCACCACTGTGACACTGTGTGATTTCTGACTCTTCCCCAAGGTCAAAATCACCAAAGGGAAACAATTTGAATCAATTCAGGACATTGAGGCGACCCAGGACAGCACAGCTAGAGACACTCAGGAAAGAGGACTGTAGAATTACATGAAAGTGGCAAGGAGGATGGGATAAGTGTATCTGAAACATTCACCCTATTTGTCAATCACCACTCATGAAGTGGGTGTTACTCATTTTAATAGTAGTACTTTCCCATGAAAGAAAGTGGAAAAGGGAAATCTAAAAGGTTGAAATAATCACGGAAAGTCTCACTTGTAAAATATCAATGTTTAAAATTACCTACATTATGTTCATTCATAAACCAATTCTCCCTGATAACCGGACTGAAATTCCCCATACTACCAAGTGCTGATAGGCAAGGAAATGGTTCATTTGTTCTGGAAGTAATTTCAGTTTTGTCTATAGATATAAAAATATGTAGGAGAGATAAAAATACATTTACTTCTACATGACAGACATATGCTAATATGGATCCAATATCACCCCAAACCCAAATAATGTGAACAGCATACAAGGGTGATGGTGAAGGAGCTCAGTATTTTATATACGTCATGTATCCATTTTATGTGAGACTTTTTTTTTTGAGACAGGGTCTCTCTATGTAGTTCAGGGTGGCCTCCTACCTCATGGTGATCCTCCTGCCTCAGCCTCCTGAGTGCTGGGATTACAGGAGTGCACCACCATGCCTGGTTAGAGACATTTTTCTTTAAAAGTATAGAATTTTACTAACAGAAGAAATAACAAATAAAAACATGGATCAAATGAACTTGATATTTGCTTATTTTCAAGATCATAAAAAATACTTCCTGTCACCATCAAGTATCAAATAATTAAACAATGAAAAAAAAATAAAGTAGACAGAAAACCAAATGAAGAAATAAGTGATATAGTCCTTGTGTAAAGCAGTGGTTCTCAACAAGGAGACTTTTGCCCCCAGGTAATAGCTGGGTGTTTGGTGAAACACTGGAGAAGGAAAGCAATGCCATCTAGTGGGCAGAGACTAGGGATGCTGCAAAACATCCTATGTTGCACAGGACAGCTGCCCACAACAAAGAACTGTAAAAATGTCAATGTGTCAGGCTTGAGAATCCCCAGATGTAAACAAAGCTAGAGGTAATAACAGCAAAAAGTTTAAAGTCTTGGTTGCTTTATCTCATTTAAAAAATACAATAATAGCATTTTGCTTGCCTAAAGTAGGATATCTAAACCAGGGACATCTCAAAAGCCTTGCAGCTGCACATTATTCTGTAATTTCAACAAGTAAAATCTGAGCAGTTACGTTACAGAATATATATTCCTGGCCCTGTACTGAAACACAATGTCTTCTCCACAAGGCTCACACTTGAGGCTAAGAAAGAGTTCTGTCCTCACTAGAATATTCATTTTATTACTTCTTATTGTTCTAGCATTTAACTTTTTTAAAAGAAATGAAGAAATTCTGATGATAATGCTACTGGAGAGAGCAAAATGATGGAATCAATTTTTAACAATACACATTCTTAATGTATCTATTGTCTGCCTTCATTTTACAAGCACTCACTCTATAAACCACTCTTGTAAGACTCCAGATATGCCTACAGTGAAAATTATTCCCAAATCTTCATTTCTAGTCCTAATTTTTCCTCGCAAGGAAATCTACATTCTCATTTCAAAATACAAAAATATGTCAAACACAGGCCTCCTTCATTAATCTCCTCCTAAGGGCAGCCTAAAGTTTCAAATCCAAAACTGAATCATTTTTATTGTTAAATTTTTAAAAAGCTAGTTTTTCTCCATTTCTGATTAACATAAATCTCTTAACCAGGCAGACTCAAAACTTCTGAATCATGGTGCCATCTCTATCACTTCCACACTCTATCAGTTATCTCCATTATTTTTTCATCATGGCTATTACGTTAACCTAATTGTTGCCTCTATTATCAAGAGGCCCTTTCAAATGTAAGTGATCTTGACTACATCTGTAATCAGTGTGGCTTACTGAATAAAATACAAGCTTCTCAGCCTAACAACCGAAACACCTCCCCCATAACTATCCTTATCTGTCCTCTCCAGTTTTATCCTGTACTATGCCCATGGCACAGAATAATAAAGCCAATAATAATTTCTAATGGCTAGGATTTAGCATTTTTCACAAGTCACTAGTGATACTGAATGCTATTATATCATTTTATTCTCAACATTCCATGAAATAGATTAATTTAAAATAAGGTCCCCTTTTCATGGATAACAAAACAGAGACGTAAAAGAAGTTGGGTAATGTGTCCAGATATAGCAAATATTTAAACCAAGGCATTTCACTCCAGAACACCAAATATATACTACCTGCTACATTAAACAGGATCAATGAAAGGATAAAAAAAGTTCACATCACACACAAAAATCAACTCAAAATGGATTAAAGATTTAAAAGTCAAGGAAACCTATAGAATGGGAAAAAAACAGTTGAAAACCAAAATAAAGAACTTAAAAGAATAAAGAGCTAAGGTGCTACTTGTTCAAATATATTCAAAAATCCTATAAATTTATAAATCTATAAATCTAACATAATATGAAAAAAGCATGAGAACTAAATCCAAGTCAAAAGCAGGTTCTTCAACAATAGTACAATTGACATTAGGTCAGAAAGTCTTTATTTTGGGGGCTGTTCTTGTTCTGTGCATTATAGAACATTTAACTTCATCCCTGGCCTCTATGAGATGCTCAGTAGCAATAACCACCACCCCACAGTAGTGATAACCAAGTGTCTCACATACTGTCAAACATATTATCACCTAAGGAGTAAAAATCACACCTATACTGCTCTGAAACAGGTAATGAATATTTTAAATTTTCTTTCAACAACAGATAGTTGATAAACAATCAACAACTAGGCCTGTGTCCACCTCTGTGTTAGAGGCCAGAGTGGTGAAAACAAAGAGGAATTTCAGACAAAGTGGTTTCAGTAAAACGTGAAGAATTTAGTGAAATATGAAGTTCATAGTGCTACAAGAGCACAGGAAATGTAACATGATCAAAAAAGATGAAGAGAAATTTCCCAGAGAAAATAAAACATAAATTGAGAATTACACAAGCAAAAAAGATAAAATACAACAAATCTGAGGAACTATGAGATTCAGAATACATACATGGAAAACACAATACTGAATATTCAACCCCCAAAACTACTATTGTAGGCACTAAAAATATCACTGTAAATGAGACAGATATGGCCTCTGGCTTCATGATACTTATAGTCTAGTAAGAGAAATAAAAATTTTGAACACAACTAAAAATCAATACAATGGTATTGGGGCCAAGAAGAGTAATGTGGAACCACAGAACACACCTAATATGATATTTTAAGAAAGAACACAAGTAGCAAAGAAGAAAATAGTCTGGAGTAGAAGGAATGGTTTGTGTAAATAAGTACATGTTACAGATTATTCCAGTTTATAGCTCTTATAAAATGAACTGATTTACCAATAGAAAGAACCACTAAAGTTATGAAGTCTAACAAATGGAAAAACCAATTTTTTTATCCTAAATTGACAAAATGTCTCCTTTTAATTATTTCCTTCAAAATTTTGGAATTGTTATAAGGATAAGAAATAGAAGGTATCAAAAATAAGCCCTATCTTTGTTATAATTCTAGTAAGTCCCCCAATGCTGAAATCAGAGCACTAAAACAAATACATTGAAAAATACATCTGGGGCCTGGGATTTAGCTCAGTGATTCTGGCGCCTGCCTCGAAAACACAAGGTCCCAAGTTCGATCCCTGATACAAAAGAAAAAAAAAAAAAAAGAACAAAAAATACATCTGGACAAATTTGAAAAGGTGCAAAAGAAGTTAGGATAAGAATAAAAATTAAGGGGCTGGGGGTGTGGCTCAGCTGTGCCATGCCTGCCTGGCAAGCACAAGGTCCTGAGTTCAATTCCTAGTACCAGGAAAAAGAAAAAAAAATAAAAGTCAACATTTGCGTTTTCTTATAAATGCTTAAAGAAATCCTGAAAGAATGAATCAAAAAACCAGAGCAGGGAAGACATATGAGAGGGATTTTCTATGTACTTTTAAATACATGCTAAAATTTCTATGCCATATGAATATATTATCTAGTTAAAAAGTAAAATTAAAAATATATCACTGTAAAACACAAATTGTTAAAAAAAAATCTACCATTAATGTTTCAACATTGAACATAAGTTATCAATAAAAATGAATTATCCTTAATTGGTTGTTTTATGTATATAATTTATATGAGAACAGATTTTATATTCTGTATTTTTAAATTCACCTCCTTCAAGGAATTCATTTACTTTTATTTCCCTTCCTCTGTCACCAATACATCACCATTAGCAACTGACCTTTTATTTTGTTCTTTGCAGTCCTGGAGAACCAGGGGGCATCCTACCACTGAACTACAATCCTAGTCCTTTTGATTTTTTATTTTGAGACAGGGGCCCACTAAATTGACCGAGGAGGACTTGAACTTGTATGCTCCTGCCTCAGACTTCTAATTGCTGGGATTACATGCATGTGCCAACATACATAACTTAGCAATTGCTTTTAGTTTTACAGTAACATATCTAGTTGATATTGATTACAAATTAATAATCTCAGGCTATTTGTCAACCAACAAAATTCACTGTAAAAGCATGTACTTACTAAGAAAACTGGAAAATGATGTTCTTTTTTTCTTTACAAAAAAAGAAGCTAAGAATATTTTGCTATTCTGTAAAAGTTGAACAAGAACAAAATTTTTAAATAAACAATTATTTTCTTTCTTGGCACTTCACTATTACAATTCCTTGAAAATTTTATTTTTCAACAAAAAATAACACATTTTGGAAAAAGAATGAAAATTTTCCAGTCTGCCAGGAAACAGAGCCCTTCTTCAACTGAAGACCTATCAAAATATGCAGGCAAATGTCATGGAAACAGAAGCTCTCACCATGGTAACACCATCCACTATCCCTGCTACAGAGGAAAACCACTCTAATTCGTCATATATTTCAAGACAAGGCATGAGACTAATTCCCATTTTAATTTTACAATCTATTCATAACAGTCAATATACCTGACAGTAGTAAAGATTTAATAAGAATATTAATATTGCACAAGAATCCAATATTAAAACCAAGACTGATTAATGTGAGAGACATAAAATCAAGCTGACCCATCTTAAAGAAAAATTAAGACAGTGATGAAAATATTAAAAAATAATTATCACTATTACTTGAGAGTAAATATTCTAGTCTTAATATAGAAACAATTGTATATCTTACTACTGTAGAGCATGTGGATAAAATAAGTCATTTTCCTAAAAATAAAACAAAAATAATCACAAGATTTCTATCCTTACCTCAGACATGTAATCAACTATATGTAATTGTGTCTCCAGATAAAAGCAAAAGAAAAAATGATTTTAAAAGGTTAAAATTTAATCAGCTCAGTTATTACCATAAGTAGGTCTAGTATGCTACATAACTCACCATTAAAATCTGCTTTATAAAAACTAGAAAACAATTAAGATTTAATGTTACTACCACCTTTTTTAGTTAAATTAAATGATCTGACAGGCATCAAGTAAATGACCTACTATCTATAAGCATATTAAAATGCCAAATTGTCATTTTAAATATTCTGTTTTAAGAACCCACAAAAATTTAACAATTCAAAATGGCAATAAACTTCTAGAATTGAAAACCATATAGTCTGCAAAATTTATTTGATTTATGAAATAAATTCATGAGACAGAAATCCAATTTGAAAATGACTTTTTGGAAAAACGATCATTTTGGTTTGATGAAGGTCTGAATCTTAAACCTTGGCAAGAATATAAATTTATATTAAACAGCCAATTCTTCTTTTGAAGAAAAAAAATTTTTCTCAAACTATTTAAATATTCTGTCAAGTATAGCATACATTTCAAAGTTTTAAAAATACCACTCTACAGACCAAATGCTTGCTGCCACCTTCCCTCCCAATTCATATGGTAAAATCCTAATGTCAATGTGCTAGTATTAGGAGATAAGACCTTTTGTGGGATGACAAGCTTATGAGGATAAGAGTTCTCATGATGCTATTAGTGTCCTTAGTAAAATGGTCTTGGTGGGCTCCTTTGCCCCTTCCACCATATAGAACACTGTGAGAAGACTGCCCTCAGGGAGCCAAGACATTGGCCCTCACCAAACACCAAATCTACAAGTGCCTTAATCTTGGACTGCCCAGCCAAAAGAATTATAAGAAATAAAATTCTATTATTTAAAAACCACCAATTTACAATATTTTATTTTAGCATCCCAAATTGACTGACACATTGTGAATAATACAATTAAGCTACCTTTAAATAAATTAAAGTTATTTTTGAGTCAGCACCAAAAGACATGGAGAAACCAAATGGCAGAAGGTGATAAAAGAGTGTGGACTGGGGGATAGTTCAGTGGTAAAGCATGTGTTTATTTAGCGTCAGCAAGACCCAGGTTCAATTAACACATTCCACCCCCACCCCGAACCAACCCCAAAAAGAATACACTGTCTACAAATCTAATTTTGGTCTTTAACCAAGAGAACAAGCAGAACACATATGCAATTAAGGAAGATCAATGTGGACAAAGAATGAAGAAGATTGGAGGAAGACAAGAGTGGATGTTCCAAGACCAGTTAGAATGCCATTGCAGTCATCAGGAAAGCAACAGTCAGGCAAGAAGCAATGAAGACATCATACAATCTGAATGTTTGATTGTTTTCAGAGTAGAAATAAGAGTTCAGCTTTAAAATATATTGAGTTTCTGGTGTTTTTGAGATAATCCAAAAGCAATATCAGGGTAGGCAATCAGATAACCAAATCTAGAGCTTATACAGAAGTCTGACTCAGAGGCTGATGAGAGGAGAGAATTAAAGTCTTGGGTGTGGAAAAGACAGCAGGTGATAAAGAATGAAGGACTCTGAGCTTCAAGAAATTCTAAACTTCAGTGGCTAATAAAGGACAGAGCTTGAACAAGACAGGGAAGAAATAGCAAAACACTGGAAGGGAATCAGAAATGTGGTGCTATAGAAGTCATAGAACAATATTTTTTAAAAGTGTGGACAGTATATATTCTCCTTTTATGCCTAGTGCTCCATTTTTGCAAAGGCATATAACAATGGAACATAGTAAAATTTTTTCTCTTCACATTCTTGTTTTAAATTTTTGTACGTAACACAAATTTTAAACAAAAATTCAAAAAACTGCAACTCTTGGCATAAATGGTTAATACTAGAGACTCAAGTGAAAAAAAGAAGCTGAAAATGTATCTTGATTTTGAAATGATGAAAAATCACTGACAGCCTCTCAAAACAGTTAATTAAACTTCATTTAAATAGCAGGCAAAGCCCTTTTTAAGACACAATCTTATTAAGAAGTATAACATTTAGGGCCAGGCATTTAGCTCAGTGGTTCCGCCGCCTGCCTCGCAAGCGCAAGGACCCAAGTTTGATCCCTGGTACCAAAAACAAAACAAAACAAAACAAAGAAGTATAACATTTAAAGTAATAAATCAGGGCTTCTGTGCTGTAAGCAGAACCCTTACCTGATGACTCATAACTCTACCCAGAATCCAGAACCAACTGACAGAAACCTAGAATCTTAAGCGATCACAGATTTGAGGTCAATGGACTAGATAATCCTGGAAGAACCTTATTCACCTCTTGTTTTCTATAATTCTGTAAATGTAATTTAATCTATTTTGTTTGAATCAGGGCTTTCATGATGACTATCTTTTACTCAAAATCAGATACTGATTCATTTCTCTATAAATACAAGGAAATATCCTAAGTGTTTCTTGATTAAACCACTGATTAACTGTGTTTCTCCTTTTTCTTATAAAAGTTGTAAGTAAACCTATGTGTCATTCTGGATGGTACATGAGTGTGTCTCTAAGAATAAAATACAAGGGGCTGGGGATTTAGCTCAGTAGTTCTGCCCGCCTGCCCTGCAAGCGCAAGGATCAGAGTTCAATCCCCAGCACCCAAAAAAAAAAAAAAAATCTACCAACCAAAAAAAAGCCCAGCTCCTGATGGATTCACTGCTGAATTCTACAAGAAATTTTGAGAAGATCTAATGCCACTACTCCTCAAATTCTTTAATGAAGTTGA
>NW_004624799.1:5344759-5383134 GCF_000247695.1 Heterocephalus glaber | reverse complement strand
ATCTCTAGATTTATTAATCATGTCTTGCACCATGAGCAAAATCTTTGCTGTTATCTGAGTAATTATTTCTGATTTCATTTTTCCCAGACCCTCTTTTGTTGCCAGTTCAGAGAGTCCAGGTGATTGAGTATCAGATTGTTCCATCTTATTTCCGTTTGGGGTTGCTGTAGGTGATCTGGAAGTCTGTTTTTGAAGCTTGTTTATGTGTTTTCTCATTTCCACGGGGTGGTGGTGGTGGGGGGGGTGTTCTGGCGCCCACATGGCTCACCTTCTCTGTCCTAGGAGCTTGGGATGGCAGCAGGAGAGCTTCCTTCCAGGTTCTGGGACCGGCTCAGCTTCTCTGCCTTAGGAGCCTGGGATAGAGGCAGGGAGTTTCCTTCCAGGTGCTGGGACCAGCTTAGCTTCTGTGCCCTAGGAGCCTGGGATGGAGGCGGGGGAGCTTCCTTCTGGGTGCTGGGGTGAAATAGCCTAGATTGTTGATAAAGAGAATGTGGCATATATATACAACTGAATATTATTGGCCATAAAGAAGAATGAAATCACAACATTTGCAGGAAAATGGACGGAACTAGAGACCATCATGTTAACTGAAATAAGCTGGACTTAGCTAAATTCCACATTTTCTCTCATATGAAAAACCTAATTAATTAATTAAAGGAGAGATGGCAGGAAACTAAGAGATAGACTTATAGATGAGGAAAGGGATTAGAGGGGAAAGGGAGTTAATGAGATAGAAAAAGATTGGTGAGGAGGCATGTTGTGTTCTTCAATAGCAACAAATAGTGGCGAAAGTAGCAAATACACACAAAATAATCTCACCAGAGTTTTCCCGTTCTAGAATCTGGAAACTGGAATCTGGACTCCCCCTCAATGGAATAATTTTAAAATCTCAAGGCATAATCAGGACCCAGAGAGCCAAAAAAGAAAGCCTAGGATTATGGCTGTTGCAATTGGTGATGCTTTAAACCTACCCAAGTCATCTAAGGAAAAACTCTGGAAAAAAATAACAAAATATAAAACCTATAACAAACAAGCAAAAAAAAAAAGGAAAATCCCAGGGACAGCCAGGGAATGAGTTCCTCTTTCAAGTCCAAGAGGATTGGACACTGGGCATGAGACTGAACCAAGCCTCTGTCTGGGCCCTGCTCTGTATAGAAGACAGCTAATGTGCCTGACTCGTGGCACTGTCCTCAGTCCCAGAGAGGGGCAAGGCCAGCAAGAACCCTCATTTCCTGCTCTGATGACCCCAGAGGCCCAGGGAAACCTGCAGTGCCCTCCCCATGGACACTACCATCTCTTCCAAGGACCACTGGGTAATTTCAGATGTCATGGAATAAAGCCAGTCCCACCAGAACTGTCTAAAGGACAAAATCACCCAAAAGGAAAAGCTACTCCTGTGAGCCTCTGGAAGACTTGAGATTTCTCTTCAGAAAGCAAGATTCCAGTGCCACTACAAGAAGCATGGAAATCTGACCTGCTCCTCATATTTGGACTAACAGTGAAACTCAATGGTCCTTAACTCTTTTCAGGTTGGTTTCTGACAGGTTTTTCTTTCTTCAACCCAGCCAGTGAGCCACTGCACCCCAAGGTAGTTGGACAGCACATAATCCCCAGTACACAGGGTCTGCAGCCCCTTCCAACTCGAAGAAGTTATAGAAGCCAGAGGCCTCCACTTCTTTTGTACCGCATAAAGAATTATGAGGATCTGTTTCTCTCAGAGGGAAATAAAATAGGAGATTAGGGCATGGCAAAGCTGGCTAGGCAAGTAGGCATGATCTGTTAATTACAAGATTCTGGAACACAAGCACAGAACAGTTCCCAAAGCCCTGCACCAGAACTTCTCACAAGAAATTGAGCAAATTTTCAACTGGATGGCCTCAACTTGACATCAGCCTGAGATGTGGGATCCCAGCGTTGCCTCTCAGGACCCATAGGTAGCTCTTCTAGGTTTCTTCGAGATTTGGACAGCATAAAAGGATACAGACACAAGAGAAGAACTAGTGATAAAATGTAAAGATGATAATGCAAACTCTATTTTTCTTTTGAAGGTTTTTTTAAAAGATACACACTAAAGACTTAATACTGTCATCTCAAAACTATCAAACTTAGAGCTTGTAATAAAATTTGATAGCTTAAAAAAAAAAAGGATACTGACACCAAGAAGAGATGCCCTGCATCCTCCAGGGTATACTTTTATCTTGCTTTTTCGTCTTTTACTTGGTTTAAGCTAGCTCTGCAGAGCCAGTTTCTCCCTCACTCTTCATTTTACTTTTTTAAATAAATTTTGCCACTGCTAAAAAAAAAGAGCCATATCAGAGTCATAAAATTATAGAAGGTAATAAGCAGATTAAAGAGCACTAAAAATAACTGCCATGGTTTATAGTTGAAACAAAGGCCCCATGAGTATAAGGACTAGTTTGTATAATATCAGGCTTCCAAGATCACTCATGTTAAGAAAGCAGAAAACATTAAGTACAAGAATTGGGGAAACTGTGTGAGAAAAAAGATTAATAGAATTTCCAGGATAAGACAGTGAACAATCCCGAGAAGAAAAATCAATGCTGTAGGATTGGAGAAAGGGCTTCAGAAGGTTAAGTGTACCGATATATTTGACTGTACTGAGAAAAAAAGTACAGTATTTCAGTAAAGAAATATTAATAATCTTAAATGAAAATATAAGGCAATGTCAAAGTCAAAGTGAAAATAGCTCCCTACAAAAGAAAAATGCTATAACATTTGACTCCAATGAAAACAGTATTTATGTCATGATAAAAATGTAAATACTGAATATTCACTTGATCATCTGTGCTATACCTATAATGAAATGATAGCATGAGAAAGGCGATGGAAGATGCTGGTAGAATTAGAGGGCTCAATTCTATTTTTCAACAGGAAAAACTGAGTAGATTACGTAGAAAAGAGAAAACTAAGGAAAAGCAGCATAGATTTTATAGAAATGTGAAAGTAAAAGCAAAACAATAGCAACAAAAGAAGCTAACACAGAAAACTGTTAACATAAAAGTGGCACTTTAGGTTGTTGCTCTGCTTTTCTGTATAAGCAATACTATGTTAACTGACTTAAAATGATGGGCACACATTATATATTATTTGCAACTTACATAATCATTTTCTACACTAAAAAAATTGCTTTCATTACTTTGAAAATACAAAAGAGATGTAACAATAAAGTGGCATAAATACTCTAGAAACTATTATGTCCAGATGTAAAGAATTTTAAAATTACATACTCATAATATGATAACAAACATGGCAAATGCTTAATTTTTAATTATTACAGTAAAGACACACTGCCATTAATCCCCCTCACTTCTAACATACTTAACCCATCATTCTTGACACTTTCTGAGGTAGTCTTCCAAGTCTTCTCTCACGAGTGTCTGTAATTGCACTGTTGTAGCTGCCTTGATGTCCTGAATCAATTCAAAATTTACCTTTCCTGGTCATTTTGAGTTTGAGGAAAAGCTAGAAGTTGCACAGTGGGAGATCTGGTGAACAAGGTGGATGATGACACACTGTAAAGTCTTTATGAGCTTGCCTTTCCATTGGATGGCATGTAGCAGCAACACTCACCATATTTTTTTATCACACCCCATAAAGACACTAAAAAAAGAAGACTTCCAGAACTCCTTCAGAAAGCAGCAAGAATGACAGGATAAGTGTGCTCATAACAAAGAGGAGTTAAAGGGGATTAATGGTAACTTGATTTTTACTGTAATAATTTTTTTAAACACTCGCCATATGTTTCAATCATATCTCATATATTTTGATCAAGTAGCATTTATTACAAGAATGCAAAGATGGACCAATATGAAAAGAATCATTGTAATTTATTACATACATGGCATAAAAAATAAAATGGTATATATACTCTCAATGTATACAGAAAGAATACCTTAAAAGGATTTAATACAGTGAACCCCCCCCAAAACAAAACCTTCTAAAGAACAGAAATGAAATCTACCACAAATATATTTAAAGGAGAAAATTTAGAAATATTACATTCCCCTTGAGGGAAATCACCCTGAGGAAAATTTAGGAGTATTACCTTCCCCTTGAGATTGAAACCAATGTACAAATGTCTTCCTCTGCATTCGATTACAGTATAATAGTCAGTACAAGAGGTCCTAACCAATGTATAGAACTAGAATTAAGATTATTCAGCATGACTGTTGAATCAATAAAAATAATAGTGTGGCAGTACCCTAGAAGTAGTAAATAAAAGTAAGACACCAATGACTTTAAAAATAGAAGAAAAAATCTAGAAATTACCCTAACAGCAACAAAAAAGGTAAAGCAAGAAAAAAATACCTGAGAACTGTAATTTATTCATTATACTGATTTTTCTCCAAAACATCTAAATTCAATGTTAATGCTATAAGAATTTTGAGGTCACAGGATAAACTGATTCTGAAACTTTCATATCAAACCAAAACTCCTGGCAAACAGGGAGATTTGCTTTGCCACATATCAATTACAAAGTTCTCATAATAATAAAAAAATGTAGTTACTATAATATAAACAGAGTAACAAATTCAACTGGCATTACTAGACATCCCAGAAAGAGACTCAGGTTATTTGTCAGGCTGTTTCTCTTACACATAACAAAATCTCATATATGCATAGATCAGTGTGTGACTTTTACACACTGAAAATTTATGTAACTATGGTTATATTTAGACTTTTTTCAATCTAGGGAGATTGGGCCTGGAAAATAGGGAAACTCAAAAATCCAAACTCTGTCTTCCCAAGGGAGCAGTTTTTATAGTTTCTATCTCCAACTTCTAGTTGTTTCCCATTTCATTCTCCCCCAAACAAAGATGAATATTTTTCCCCTCCTTTTGGCAAGGGGGGCTGGGAGGAAGACAGAGGTAAATCACACAGTACATTTATCTAAATGTGCATTAAAACAGAGTTTTGCTATATATTAAAAAATCCAATAGTGATTAATTCAGTGTGTTCAAAATATGAGCTCCCCTTTCTTCTAGTCACCCAACCTGATATCCCTCTATACCTAACTTCACAACTTGTTCAAATGGTAATTGTAAGGACAAAGTTAGTGAAGGCAAAATACAGCAAATGATGATAGTTGCACATGAAAGATAACTCTTTCCTATAAAGGGTTCTCATATTTGAACATGCATAGGAATCACATACAGCTTAACTAAATGAACTGTTGGCTCCCATCCCCAGTTTCTAATCAATATAGCTAGAGTGAGTTCCATCTCTAACAACTTCCTGAGTGTATTAATTCTCTTTGATGTGCCACACTTTGAAAAATGTTGTTTTATAGAACACTGGTTATCAAGTGGGGACTAGGAGCAGGTATTTAACTGGTATCTAGTAAATAGAGGCCAAGACTGCTGTTAAACATTCTACCATGCACACGATGGCAAAGAATTATCAGGCCTAGCACATATATGGTACTGAGATTGAGAAATCCTGCCATAGAGTACTACACAACTTAAATATATGATTGACTATTAAATTGAAGAAAGTTCTTCAGTGCATTTCAGAAATTTGACATGGAATATTTTTAAATTCTATTTTTTTTCAAGGATTGACAACTCTTTGAATTTTACTCACCTATAGCAAAATAAAGTTTCCAAGATATCAATGCTTAGAAAGTATATAGTACTGAGCCACAAAAGGAAATAAAGATATACTTAATATTAGCAGATTTCTAGTAAAGAAATATAAATTAGCATGTATTTTGCAAGAATTGTAAGAAAGGTAATTATATTAAAAGACTAACTTCCTTGAAAAGTAATGGCCAATAATGTTTATTTCTTAACCGAGTGAAAAGCAAACAAGTATTTATTTTAGTATTATATATACTATGATATAAATAAAATCTTTCATGGTGAACAGTTTATTTTAAAGGAAAGCAATGATCACAGCAGTAACCAATCTTAAGCAATTATGTTTGAGGAAGGTATACTTTCTGTATACATCTATCTATATTGAAGGTGGGAGACTAAACTTACTCCAACAGGCTGAAAAATAAGTCCATCCATTTCATGGCTGACTTCTTTGGCAAAATTTCCTTCAAGTAACTGTAAAAAAAAAAAAAAAATTACACATGTATTATTTAGCAATACAAAAATTACTTAAAAACTATTTTAATTTCTTGACAAGCTTTATGAAAACTTAATACATAAGCTATAAGAACTAAAATAACAAAATAGGGGAGAGGCAGTTCAAAAATATCTAGGTTAATATATGCTAAGATTTTAAAAAATACATGACTATTTCTATTACAAGCTAGATAAGATATCCTGAACAGCACTAACTACAACAACCAAAATAATGGTTGAAGAGGACAGATGTAAATAACAATATATTGTAGATCTCAAAACACTTAGATTTTGAATGTACTCACCATTAAAAAATGATAAATTTTAAGGTGATGGATAAGCTAATCACCTCAAGTTGATCATCACCCAACATTAACGTGAATCAAAACATCACACTGTGCCTCATAAATATGTACTATTATGTGGCAATCACAAAAATAAAGTAAAATGATAATGGATAAAATACTGAAAACATTTTAAAATGTATTGCTTAGTCAGCACAAAATAAAGATGCAGAGACCTCCCAAAAAAACCTGAAAGTACAAATTCTGAAAAGTAGGAAAGAGAATAAAAAATAAAAACACACTAAAAAAACACAGCCCATAAACTTGCATGGGGACAAGAATTTGAAACCACAAACTAGCTTACACATGGGAATTATTGTATAAAAACACATTGACCGTGTTTTCCAAAAACCATCAGAAAATTTTAATCTTTCTGGTTTGTCTTGTCTTCTCTATTTTTTCAAGCAGAAAATTTCATTACAAAGGATACTCAGTATAAAATAAAACTCCGTTTTTCAATATATCTAATAAAGAGCAGAGTTACAAACTCAATACTATCTGATTAATTCTCAGCAGTACTTTTCAATCCTTCCCTTTCACAGATTTTTATTATTTTGAAGAACTTAACATACATATTACTGATGAACTTCTATATGTCATGGAAGAGAACACAAAGGACTTTGACAGTGTCAGTTACTGTCATATTATCTAAAATCTGGCCAGCTAACAGGAAATTCAGAATAGTTCTGGGATTCAAATAGGTCTCCAAAATTTGGCTATGCTATTTGCTACACTGTATATCCTTTTCATCGCAGTCATATGCTCTTGCAAATACTACACTTTTGAAAAGATTTGCTTTCCAAAAGCAACAACCAAAACTTTAAAGTGTATTTTACAGGCATCAAAATCAGTCAGTCTCCTCCAAAACTGACTTCATCTACTCTGCAATGTCCTTCTGCAAGATGTGTAATTTCTCTGAAAACTGAGAGCAGTTCAGACTGGAGTTTGAACATGTACATTTCCTTTAAAATGCAAGAGTCCTCTGTCACATTCAGAGACAGAAATTAGACCAGTGATAGCTACAAGCTGGAGGGTGGAGGAAGGAGATGGAGGAGTTAAGTGTTTAAATAGTTTCTGTTTTGAAAAGAAAAAAGTACTAGAAACCAATGATGGTGATGGTGGTTGTATAATAACATGAATGTACTTAATGCCACTAAACTGTATACTTAAAAATAGTATGTTTTGTATACATGACATATGCTCAAAAAATAGCGTTTAAATTTTTCAAATTTTTATTATGGTAAAAAACATGTTGCTATTGACCTCTTCAAAATGCTACCCCCGTGGGGCTGGGGATTTAGCTCCAGTGGTTTCGCTGCCTGCTGCGCAAGCACCAGGACCCTAGTTCAATCCCCGGTACCAAAAAAAAAAAAATACTACCCCCTTGTTTCAAACACATTTTGTTAGTTGCATTATGGACTGCCTCAATGTTCTTAAACAATTCAAAACATTCACCTTTCATGGTCATTTTGACTCTGGGAAAGAGCAAGAAGTCACCCAGTGCCAGATCCAGTGAATAAGGAAGATGAAGACACATCAAAATGTTTTTATAAGTCTGTCTCTCTGTTGAATGGCCCTCAGTTAACTGCATTCACCAAATTTTTTATCACATCTTGTGAAGACATTCATGAAAGAGGACTTTCATAACTGCTTCAAAAAGTGGCAAGAATGATGGGATACGTGTGTTTCAAGTGGGGGGAAGTATTTTGAGGGGGATTAATGGCAATGCATCTTCTATTTTTTTAAAAAGATCATTCTCAGTATGTAAACACACATACACCCACACAGTTGGCAACCCTCTAGATAACATGATCTTACCCACTACAAAAATGAAAATAACTTCATTTTTTATTTCTTTTTACTTTTTTCTTTTCTTTTTTTTTTTAGTCTATATGATTATATTGTGTCCTTTCTTATTTACTTTTTTATTGTTATGTGTTTGTAGTACAAAATGTTTACATTTCATGTGTGGAGTTGGTACATATAACACATCTTAATTCCTTTTTCCCTTCCCTCTCTCCCTCTCTCTCCTCCTTCCTCCATCTCTTAATCCTCTTCCCACTTGAGATTTATCCTCCTACTTCCTCTTATTTATCTTTTGTTTTATGAATGAGATAACTTAAAGGACTATAATGAAACTTAGGTCACACAAGAGTTCTTCTGCAGCAGTACTCCAGACTCGGACAATTTTTCTTTCTCTTCTTTTCTCTCCTCTCTTTCTCTCTCTCTTTTCTTTTTCAGTACTGGGGACTGAACACAAGGCCTTCACACCGAGTTGCATCCCCAGCTCCCCCACTTTTCTGAGTTGTTTAGAATAGGTTCTAATTTGGGTTCTTCCTGCCTGAGCCTCCCAAAAAGTGCTAGGACTGCAGAAGTGTGCCAAAATCTCCAGCTCATTTTTTTTTTTGTCTTAACATATTAGCACTTACAATATTGTCTATTATATACTGAAGATCTAGTATGTGCTTGGTAATAAACATTATGATTCAAATCACATGACTTCTCATGAGATGTGGATCCCTGAGTTCTGTACTATTATTCAATTTGACAGAAAAAGAAACTAAGAAAATCAAGACAATAAACATCTAGTTTCAAATCAGAAAGTTTAAAAAAGTAAAAGCACTCAGATTTCAATAAGACTTTAACTAATAAAATAAGCAAATAACCAGACTTCTCTGACTCTCTGAAACAAATACCCTAATGATTTTGAAACTTCCTTAACCTGGTCCTTTAATAGCCATTTAAAATTTATAGCACTTTAAATGTGCTATAGCATGTAGTACGAATAAAGTAAACACAAAAAGGAGGTAAAATTTTTGTAAAAAGAACAAAACATTAAAAAAATTATATTAACATAAAACTTATTGTTAATTTATTCATGTTTGAAATAATATGTGTAAAGTAATAGGTTAAATTAGTAACACTATTTTCTGTCTATTCACAATTCCTAAAAGAAAATTTACCCAAACTTGTTTGAGTACCTTTTACACAAAAGTGTCATCACTACAGCCAATATTTTCAGACATTTTACACATTTCCATTATTTTCTGAGTTAGTATACTTCAAATTATATATCAAGCTGTCACTGCAAATGCTATTCAAGCTACAAAAGCCAACTGAAAAATGTTACAAAGGCACCCCTACCCTGAGTTCTACAGATTTATATTAATAATTTTGGAGATGTTTTGCTCAAGTTAACTTTAAAAGGCTAGTTTAAGGAAAAGTTCCACTTTCACTTAACAATGTTAAAAATGGCAAAAGAATATCACTACTACCCTGAAAATAAAAAATTATAAAGTCAAAACTTTCGCAAAAGCCATCAAAAAGCTTATGTCTGCAGGCAAGTAGATAAACTAAATCCCAACCTTTCCAAAGGAAAATGAGACACATGAACTGATAAGTATCCTTTGGGAGATCAAAGGAAGAAGTGGCAGACATAAAAGTAAATACAAAGAAAACAAATGAAAGTTTGATCAATTCTTAAAAATCAATTACTTAGTACAGGCAAGTAAATGGCTTGCAATCCCTAGAAACTACCAAACACAGCTTTCCACTAACTTGCTACCTATTTTCCCTAGGCTTCTGCCAAGATTCATATCAAAATCTGAGACCAGAACAGGAAATTGAAAGCACCACCTTGGTTACATACAGATATGAGAACTCTGCTGTTTACCATGCCCTTCCTAATATGAAGCAAAACCTGTATGAGAATAAAGTCAATTGCAGTTATATAAAGGTCTGAAGACAGCCTTGGGCCAAGAATAGGAAATGAATAAAAAGCAGAAAAACTTCAAGCCAAAGCTTTCTGAGAGACAGCGAGAGCACAAGAGAGCAAGAGTGAGAGAGACACCCCACTGAGGAATACCTCTGTCAGACTGCAGTGCTGATGTTCTGCTTGATACTGATGTTGCAGGAGAACTAAGAGATCCCCGTGGCCACCACATGTCTGGTACCATGTGACAAGAAATAGTTGTTTACATATGGAGGAGAACACAAGAAGCATAAAAACAGAACACTCTGTGATACAGGGAAACAGACCTTACTGAAAGCTGAAAGTGAAGCAGGAAGACCGGAAAGCCATTTTATACTCCAATCCAGCCTCACAGTAACCAGAGCAACAGCAGCCAATTGCTCAGGGTGTCTGAAGCCTTTGGAACACCAAAGATAAAACTACATAGCAACCTAAACTCACCTCAAATACAGAACACAACGAGTCAACCACTACTCTCTCTCTCCACCCCCACTACGAATGAAGCCTATTAAAACAAACTGAAAAAGTATATCTATTACTGAGCATAAAGATATTTACATTGGGCTGGGATGTAGCTCAGTGGTAGACTGCCTAGTGTGCATGAGGCCTTGGGTGAAAATCCCCAGTACTAAACCAAAAAAAAAAAAAAAAGCAGCCAAAAAGATACTAACCTCAGTCTGTATTGTTCATAAAGAAAAAACTGAATGGCTGACATTCAATTAAAAAATTATCTCTCAGGTGGGGACAATGTTGTGCACCATGTAGTCTCAGCTGAAGGGAGCTAGGAAGGTTGCACCCTTCCCAAGGAAGGTTGGAAGGCTGGAGGAGGATCAACTGAGTCTCCCTCCAAAACAGAAAATTTTAAAAACCTCCCATATTCATACACAAATCAAAAATAAATGATCCACATTCAAAAGCTAAGACAGTCAATATTACAAAAACTACTGCTGGAAAAAAAACATTTAAAAAAATAATAATAAAATAAAAATACTGCTGGGCGTGGTAGCACATGCCTGTAATCCCAACACTCAGGAGCTGAGACAAGAGGATTGTTGGAGTTTGAGGCCAGCCTGGGCTACATAGTGAGTTCAAGGTCAGCCAGAACTGCAAAGCAAGACTGTCTCAAAAAATTTTTAAAAAGAAAGAAAAGAAATACAGAGGACCTATATTTTGCAATTATCAAAGACTTTAAAATAACCTCAGAAATCTAAAAGTTCTAAGGAAAAGGTGGAAAGTGTGTATAAACAAATTTGGAATTTCCAGAGACAGAAGCTATAAAAATAAGACAAATGAAAATGCAAAGAAATAAAAAAAACAATACCACCATAGAGAAAAGAATCACTGAACTTGAAGAAAGGTGTGTAGCATTTTTCCAACTCAATAAAAAAGAAAAAAAACCCTGCAAATCAGAGATGAGAAATTGTAACAAAATATGCAATACTTGTATAATTGGCATGCAACAAAAGAAAGATGAGGGTGCAGAAGAAACAATCAAGAGAAATAATGTCTTGAATTATTATAAATTAATTAGGTGCATGCACATACATATATACACACAAAACCAATGGACTATAAGAGAATATGAACAAGGAATTAAGGGAAAACTACACATAGGAAAATCATAATCAAACCACAGCAGGAGTGGGGAAAAATTACATGCAGAGGAGCAAAACTTAGATTGACAGAAGACTCTTTATCAGAAACTATGAAGGCCACAGATAATAAAACATCAGCTTTAATGTACTAATAGAAACAATGTTAAACAAATGAAACATTTTCAAAAATAAAGGCACAATTAAGTTTTGCCGACAGACAAAATACGATTAAATGATTTTTTGTTTTGTTTTTCTGAGACAGGGTCTATGTAGTTCATGCTGGCCTTGAACTCACTATGTAGTTCAGGCTGGCCTTGAATGCACAGCAATTCTTCTGCCTCAGGGTCCCAAGTGCTGCAATTACAGGCATATGCCACCATGCCCAGCTTAAAATGTGTTTCTACCAGACCAAAAAACAAAAGAGGTTTTTTTTTTAATTTCACAGACAGAAGGAACATGATAAAAGAATAAAATCTGTATCTAAACCAAAAAAATATAAAAAAGGGCATAATAAATGGTTAAAAACTTGAATAAAACTATACCTCTGTGGGCTACCACTTCTGATTATACTCAAAGCCCAGGAGATATCATGCACCTGAGAACACTTAAGGACATGCCTCTGCTCTCAGGGACATGCACATAATGGCCCACAGTTATCTAAGAATGACTTAACATACTCAACCATGAATGCGTAGCATGGACAACGTCATACAGCAGGTGTTTTGTTTCTCCATGTCCTGGTAAGCAGATAAGGCACTATAACTGTTCTGAACTAAAGTACACTGTAAGTACACTGTACCTTTTAGTAGTTGTTTTGCTGAAGGAATAAAGACACTCAGCTCTTAAGCTCTGGAGCTGCAGCTTCAACTCTCATGCTCTCATGCTGCCCTGAATGCTGAAGATTGGCTCCACATGTGTTGTTCTTTATTGGGTAATTAATTAACTCACTCATGGAACAAAGGACTATGTGGACTAAGATGCGAACCTCTCTCCAGGTGCCTCCTGGGGAGCCTCAGCTTTGACTCACAACCTCTTTATTTCTTTAAAAGATAAATGATCAATTACCTTGATTGATCAATTATTGATCAATTCTGATCAATTAAAAATATATTATGCTGTTGATAAATGCAGAAGCAATTATATATGAGGAAATGGAATGATATTGATGTATGGCTCTCACCCCAATTCCAAAGTGGTGTATAGGGCTAGGGATTTAGCTCAGTGGTGCTGCTGCCTGCCTCACAAGTGCAAGGTTCTGAGTTCGATCCCTGGTACGAAAAAAAAAGAATGGCAACCCAAAGTAGTGTATGTACTATCATTTAAAGATAAACTGTGAAAAGATGAAGATGTGCTGTATCTCTTAGAACTGCTAAAATACAAAGATGTTACCTCTAACACCTAAAAAGTGAAAATACAGTAGAATTAAAACTTTCTCGATCCAATTGATAGCAAGAAAAAAGAAAAAGAAAATGAGAATATATGTTGGAAACCAATTAGTAAGATAGTAGATTTAAACAAAGTCTTAGCAATAATTACATTAAATTTAATGGTATAAATATAACCAAGAGGCAGAGATTGTGATATTGGATTTAGAACAAACACCAAGCACACAGTTTATTAATTTCCCTTTTCATTTCTTCTTTTATTCCTGGGTTACAATAGCTCACTTTGAATATAAAGATCAGCAAGCTCAAAAGCACAAGAATGGAAAAAATGTTAAATCCCAATCTTAATGGAAAGAAAGCTTAAGTAACAGGCTATATTAATATCAAAAAAGACTCACAAACAAGAAATACTAGGGATAAATAGGGATACATCCTTGCGTAGCATTCACAAGGCCTCATCATGGGAAGGAAAGGAGGGGGGCACACAAAGCACACTCATTGAAAACTTATACCAGTCTTTGATGTACATACACCTAAAAAGAAAGTTATGTACATGTACCAATTATTGATGATGAATATAATGATTATGTACTGCACACATGAACTAATATAAATTTTTTAAATTTTAAAACAAAAAAACTAACCTACGTGGCCGGGGATTTAGCTCAGTGTTCTGCCGCCTGCCTTGCAAGTGCAAGGACCGGAGTTTGATCCCAGGTACCAAAAAAAAAAAAACTCACCTACGTAAATGGTATATATAAAATGCTCCACCCAACAATAAGAGAAAACATTTTTCCCAAGCGCACACAACACATTTAAAGGTTAAAATCACACAAAGTATATTCTCTGACTACAATCAATTAAATCTTACTTCAGTAAGAGGAAGATATTTAGAAAGTTGCCAAATGATCACAAATTAAATAACAAACTTCTAAATAACCCAGGAATAAAAGAAATCAAAAGGGAAATTTTAAGTACTTTGAATTCAATAAAAGCAAAAGTTTAACAGACCAGTGTGTTAAGGATATAGCTAAACATGCTTATAGAAAAATTTGACTACAGTTAAGTGCCCTAATTAAAAACAAAGCTCACAAATCAGTGGCCTCAACTTCCACTTTAAAAAAGTTAAGATTCTTAAAACTTTTAAGAATCACAGGTCTAAGAGTCACCTGGAATGAGTTAGCATGCTCAATGAAGCTGACTTCCCCCCCCTAGGGCTAAGACCCAGTCCTTGATGAAGAGGACACAGACGGCTCACCGGAGTTAATTAAATACTGCCGCTGGGTTTTGTTGTCATTGTTGTTGTTGTTGTTGTTATTGTTATTGTTGTTTTTCAAACGGGGTCTTTCTATGTAGCTCAGGCTGGCCTTGAACTCACTGTGTAGTCCAAGGCAATCTTCCTGCCTCAGCCTCCCAAGTGCTAGGATTACAGGCAAGCACCACCACACAGCAATTTTTATTACTACATGTTTGCAGTACATAATAATTACATTCATCATGGGTAGTTGGTACACGTACATAACACATCTCAATTCTCCTCTCCTTTTAAAGCTAGAAGTTGTGGTCAGCAACAGTGTATCTGAATCTTAAACTTTAGGAGTAATAGCCAGGAATACAGTGACTAAACCAAAATAAAGTCATCAAGATGAAGATTTCAAAGAAATGAAAAGGCTAAGATGATAAGCAGGACAAACCAAAAGCAGGGAAGCCTTTGGTCATCATTCAGGAAGCATGATGAGCAGCCTTTGATAGAAGAGATTAAGTCAGGCACAAGCCAGGAATGGTAGTTCAAACCTGTAATTCCAGCACTCAGAGGCTGAGGCAGGAGAATCTCCCCAAGTTCAAGGCCAGCCTGAGCACATAATGTGAGTTTAAGACCAATCTGAACTACAGAAGCGAGACCCCATGTCAAAAGCCCTACCCCCCAAAATAAATACTGTACATAAATTTTTAAAAGTGTGGTACAGTCTCCGTGGAAGAACAGGAATTAGTTACCAGGAAGCCTAAAACAGGCTTGAAAGGTCAGGTTTTACTTAATAATTTAAATATCAGACAAAACTTACCTTGACATTGTCTGTCTCTGATACTATATTTTTAAGCTACTTTGTGTCTTTTTCTCTTTTCTGTATTTTAAGTAACGCTTTATTCAGGAGTTACTGGTATCCTAATGTAAGAAGTACTAGATTCAAGAGCTCCATAAAAATAAAATTTCATACAGTGTTTTTCAGATTGGTATTTTTTGTCTGCCTACCAACATTAAAAATCAAACAAGGGTTGCTGAAGATCCAAAGATAATGGAAGCCTAGCCCAATATGCCCAAATAATACCTTTAATTTGACAGTAAAAATATTTAAATGAAATGATGTAGTCATTTCTCCCTGTCAATCTTTCTTCAAAAACATAGTTCTGTTTAAAGTACAAGATGTTTTTTAAAACACTAACAAATAAAAGAATATTAATTCAGAAACTTAATTTACAAAACCCTGGAGGAAATTTAAAGTGGAATATGTGGTGAATTTCTCTGAGATAGGACGCATTCCTTTTCAGGATTATAATTTTCTTCTTTCCTCTCTAGATAAAATTAGAAGACAACTGGGTGAAAGGCAAAAAAAAGTATAGACATAAGATATCAAAGTTTTTAAATAAAGCACAGCAGTGTTTCATAAGGTTTTACTTACAAATTTAAATTTACTTACTATGAACAAAATCTTATCACTTGACTACCATCCAAAATACACTACAGAAGGCAGGCAATGTCCCAAGGACCAAAAAGAGAAGGAAAAAGGTTACACAAGATGACTGATTCTGAATTGGTATTTTATACATCTATAAATCATGAATTAGAAACCAAACCATTATAAATGCATAAGCAGAAAAAGATAATGCCAGGGATTTAGCTCAGTGGTTCTGCTGCCTGCCCCACAAGCGCAAGGACCCGAGTTCAATCCCTGGTACCAAAAATTTTAAAAAAGAAAAAAAAAAAACCCAAAAACAGAAAAAGATAATGCTCAAGGGCTTGAAATTAGAAATATGAGAAATAAAACAGAAATTGTAAGGTTACAAAGCAAAGAAAGAAACTTTTAAAGGTAAGGAAAATGACAGCTCAAGGCTACACTGAAAAAGAATATGTAACATTACTGAATATGTAATGTTACTGAATATGTAACATTACTGGCAATACAAATTGTTATCAACTCATTATAAGTACAGAAAAATACACCAAGGAAATATTTAAACAAAAGAATAAACTGTCTATCCACCTCTAGATTCTAGTCTGCTTCTGAACAGAGAGCTGACACAGATTCAACTGGTACCTGAGACTACCGAATACAGTAATTATATTTGGTGACCTCTTTTATGTGCTTTGAGCCCCCTAAAATCCAAGGTTTAATTTTAACAAGTGCCCCAAAATGGAAGTTTGCACTTGCCTGGGTATTAATTCTTGTTGTTTTTTCATTCCTAAATCTAATCCTGGTTCAAATTAAGATTATTCAATATGACTATACCTTACATATTCCTCTCATCATTAGCCCTTCTACAAGTCATCCTACTCACCACAAAGCCAACATCATTATCTTCTTTCAAAAAGAATAATTTGATTAACCCTATTTATCAATGATATCTAAACCACTCTGTCATTAAAGTTAGCTAGTCAAAATATAATAGCTTTTGTAATACTATCATTTATTCTTTTACTGGCCTGCATTATTACAATTTAAAATAGGCATAATTCTCATGAATTCAAATTGACAAGTTAGAAAATTTTTTTAAAATTCTCTAAGAAATAGTTTACTATTTTGCTTGTTTTAATTTTATGTTTACCACAAATCCAACATAATTTCACAAAGAAGTAGTTGACTACACTCGTGGAATGATAAAAGGGGGGGTTTTTTGGCCAGATTTCTAATTTTTCTTTTCAATTTCATATTTAGACATCATATTTTCATTTAACAAACATTCACATAGGGTCAATAACTCACAACCACTGTAATAAGTGTTTGAGATTTAAGAGATCAAGCTCTATCTTGGAAGAGCTAATGGCAGGGTCCAGTGTGAAACTCAAATGCCTGTAGGTACCAGGCTATAAACCTGAAGGAGACTCTTTTGATGATAATAGGAACTACAGTGGACCCTTGACTTACAAATTCAATCAGTTCCCGAGGGATGGTCATAACTCAAGTTAGTTGTAAGTCAATATATCCGAGATCTGGATGTTTACCTGTGTACATGCTACAGGTAACAAGAGGCAGATGAATCTTCCATTAACCTAATTAACCCGAGTTGTTCGTATGTCAGACCGGTCGTAACTTGAGGGTCCACTGTACTAAGATCTATGACCAACTGGAGAGAACATCCTGATCTATAATATTTTTAAAGTATTATATGAGCTTAAACTTTACGGAGCTCATCAATTTATGACTTAGTAGGACCACAATACACATAATAACATAGCTGTTTTACAGTAAGTACTTTTAACAGAGATGTGTAAAGACTTCTAAGGGAATAGAAAATCAATTATGTTTTCATTTATCATTCATATATTTATTGAAGTGTTTACTGAGCATTGTTTATGTGTTCATTTTTCTAAATAAGAACAGGAAGAGAAAGGAGAAGTAATACATATAAAAGTGTATGTCAGGTACAATCCTATGCACTTTAGACATATTAACTCATTTTAGCCTACTAACAATCACATGAAGTAGGAACTGTTATTATCCCCACTGCCCTTGCCCAAATTCACACAGTAAGTAACTAAGAACCCAAATTCATTCTGCCTCTAGAATCAGTCTTAACTGATATCCTAAGTATCACATTCCCAAAACTTCCTAATCTGTAATCTAGGTTAAATGCTGCTTTGACATGTTCTGATAATACCTTCCATTTCCCTCTATCACAGCTGTTGTAATTTGTCTAATTATCAAATTAATGTGTGAACTTTTGTTATGTCAAGAATCACATATGCGTTGTATTTTCAGCAGCAACTATAGTAATCTGGCACACAGTAAAGTCTCACTTCAACAGATGTGTGCTAAATAAAGTGAGTAACAATACAAGGTCTATGAAAACTACAAATATGGTTAGATTACACCCAGAAGTTATAGGATAGGTAGAAACCGAACAGGTTGTGTAATATCAAAATATAAAAATGTGAGAGAAAACTTAAAGTTGCCAATTTGATTCCTGTAGTAAAGATTATAAGGAAAGTAAAAAAAAAATTTTTAAATGAAAATCATCTCTCCAAGTTAGTAACTTTCTCACACATAACTATTACTTTCATTATTTACAATGAAGATAACAGTAATATTGTCCTACCTGGTGTCTTTAGTTCTAGGTTAACTTTCTTTCTCTACTGAAGCTAGAATTGACTTTCCAAATCAATTTTTCACATGCCACAGCTATTTCTAAAACTCTTCTTACACTCCTCATTGTCTACAGTTCAATTTATCCTAGCATTTTAAAGTTCTCTTTATTCCTGGGCAACCTGTCCTGAATGTATCTATAAACACAATAAAATGTTCATTTTTTTCAAAATGTCATTAAGCCTTTATTCATCTATACTCTGTATCCAGTTTACAAGTGAAAAGGAATATAAGTAAACATTTGTTTTATATGTACAAAAGCATAATCTACTGGCTGAGAAGAACATTAAGCACTTTTGGAAAAAATGGAACAAGAGTATTTATCCATACACACATTATGCAATAAAAATTAAACTACATAAGCAGCTGGTCTGAACATCACCAGGAATAAGAAGTAGAAAGTGTGCATGGAATAATTAAATTACCAAAGAGGTCTGGCCTTTGCCCAAAGGTCCTTCTAGGCCTCTCTAATAAGCTGCCTAATAGAAATATCTGGAGAATCTAACAACATGATTTATGATGAGGGCTTTTGGAATACATTGTATCAATTTGTATCTCCAGAGAACTGGAGACTAAATGTGTTACCCCGAACTTCTGCAAGCGGATAAGGACTAAAGGTTTAATACATAGGAAGTATGTGATGGAACACCTGGATAAACTCTGGACTCTAAAGGCTTGGGTAAGTTTCTGTAGTTGACAACACTCCTTGAGTAGTCATGCATCATAGCCCAGAATAGGTGATGTTGTTCATAACTCCATGAGGAAAGGACAACCAGAAGCTCTCTCCCAAATTTTGTCCCATGTGTTTCTCCTTTGGCTAGCTTTAATTTGCACCCTTTCATTAATCCTAAGCAGAGTGCTTCCCAAGTTCTGTGAGTCATTCTAGTGAATTAGCAAACTGGAGGAGAGCAGTAGGGACCCTAGAATTTGTAGCCAGCAAGACTAAAGTGAGGATGGTTACAGGGACCCCCAATCTTGGGGCTGGTGTATGAAGTGAAGCCTGCTTTGTGAAGACTACCCATTGGCCTAAACTCATTTGAATAGAGTTATCACTTTCTCTAGTTAACACAATTTAGGTTGTCCTCAATATCATACCCATCGATGGAAAGCTTATGACTGGTTCTGTGGAGCAATACTACCAAATAAGTGGCAGACTGTAGAATAATGCCACAGTTGCCCTCTTAGTTAATGAATAAAGTGCCTACTTAGCCACCACAGATGAGACTTTAGCTTAGTTTTAATAGACATTGAATACCTCCAGATGAGGACAACACACTGGGACACCAAACAACATTTAGCTATAAATTAAATATGTTCTGTACCTGAAGAAAGTACTAGGAAAACAGAAGTCCTTAAGAAATAAACTTTGCTTTCCACGACACAGAAAAACATTTAACATTTCCTTATTCTTCGGATCAATTTTAAGCTAGAACAGAAATAGAAAGCTCAAAATCCTACGAAAATAAAATGTAAGATTTCCATTAAGATGCTGTAATAAATTATGTCACCAACAGGGAGAGCAAAAGAATATAAATATATATAATACATTATATACGTGTCACAGTGCTTTTATTTCCTATACTTAGAGTTAAGCATTTATCAACAATTTAATGCAGCAAATTAAATACATGGTCCACTGAAAATTTACACAAACCTGTAATTTAAAGAACACTTGCTTTCATTAACTGTACTGTCACTGGACTTTTACATCCAACTTTAAGTTCTTACTTCTCTCCATGAATCTATCTGTACTCTCTATCAAAACAGTTATAGTTTAGATCTGAAGTGTCCCCCTAAACTCTCACGTATAAAAGTTGTTTGGACCATGGGGTAGCTATACACATCAGTGGATTCATCTATTGATGAGTTCAGTAGCTAAATGCACTATTTAGGAGGTGAGGATGGGTTACTAAAGTACGACCCTTAACAGTGTATTCTTGTCCCAACTCCTCCTTTCTTCCTCTGCTTCCTCTACTCCACTGATTGAGCACCTTTTCCTCTACTATGTCCCTCTCCACACCATTTCTGCCTCAGAGCCAACCAACCATGGACTGAAATCATGAGCCAAAATAAACATCTCTTCCTTTAAATTGTGGGTATTTGGTTCCAGCAATAGGAAAGAGACTAACACGGGTCCCATCTTACTTCAGTCTGGTGAGTCACACTCTTTCTCTCGTGGAGTGCACATATGTATACAGTATTTGTGGACCTATATCCCCACCCACAGTCCCTAGACAAAGACTAGAAATCTTAAAGATATGCACAAATATAAAGAGAGGGGCAAAAATAGAGAAAGGAATGAGAATATTTCTGAATGAGAAAAAGGAATGGATAAAAACAGTGGAAGAAACTCACAGCATATGACAAAATATTTGACAAAAAATACTACATTTTAGATGTAAAACTAAGAAATATATTTTTGGTATCTGAAGTAGTACCCTTAAACCACAAATCATCATTCTAGATTTACTACTTTTTTGTTCTTAAGTATATGAAACTATGAGCCACGTAAGTTTCCATTTGACAGTAACATTCAAAAAATCTTTGTGAGACTCATAGAATCAGTAATAAAAATCTATCCTATCTAGACAAAACACTAACATATCAATGTGTGTGTATGGAGGGGTTATATATATTCATATACACACATATTCTCTAATTTTTAACAAAAAAACCCTAAAATTTGACAAAAACAAAACTAAATTAATGAATCATCACATCTCTCCTCAAACTAAACAGCAACTCTAGCCCTATTTCCTTCAGCTAGCGTATTACTTGAACCTAAACAGTATCTATCCCATCTCACCCTTATACTTCCCTTGCAACCTAATCCTATTTCCCCCTGCTTTTAAATCATTCAATCTATATAGATATAAGATGATCTAACATTAAACAATTTAATTTCCTCTATCCATCTTTAATTTCCATGATATACATATCTAACTTAATTGTTCCTGAGTATTCTTAAGCACCTAAAAAGAAAGAAGCTATAATTTTTTTTAAAAAATATTAATGGATTAGAAATATAATATCAAGGCACCACGTTAATGACAAGCATAATTTAACTTCATTTTGTCCAAGCAGAACTAAATCCATCTAAAGAATAATGTACATTTACCGATAAATCAATTAATTATGAATGTTGTAACAATTTTTAAAGGTTTATAATTATGCTAGAAAAATTGTGATCAATACAAGAAAAATAATTTTGTACAATATAAACTAAGAATAATCTTATTAAATTATATTGATCTCTCCTAAAATCAATAGTGAATATGATTTTGAAAAATTTAATCATTATTTCTTTTCTACATAGAACTACATTCAGATCTCTAAAGCCATTCATGTAACCATACATTTTCTTTCTCAGGTTCATAATAAATAGAAGAAAGGTAGACTTCAGTTAAAAAAATTTTTCTCATGAATAAAACTGTGTCCACATCATAGTTTCAATAAAGATAACATTATTATTCCTTTAATGTAATATAATCTTCAACCTATTTTAATTTAGTTCATAATTCAATAGACATGACTAATTACTGAAAGATTCTAATTCTCAAATATACAGTTATTGCAACACCTGTGCAAACTAGAACAAATCATTTTATATCAACAACAGTATTCTTAATAAGACTGGAAAAAAGTAAGTTCTGAAAGGGATATCTGGAAAGAGCTCAGGTAGCTAATAAACATATCTCACATTACCACCTACATTCTCCTTATAATTCAATCTTACTCCAAAAATCCTAGTAAAGAATCCTAATCCTTTCGCATCATATCCATCATCCACTCTACCCTTAACCCTAATTTTTCAATGCCATCTATCAATACTATCAGCAAGAAATTTTTAGTATGTGAGTCATAGTCATAGTGTGTCATCATCCTGCCAGCATCTAAATGGACAATCCATCCACCACTGTAGCGTCAAAATTCATAAACTTTTTTCAACTCTATCATCATTCTCTTCTACTCTACTTCAGTGACTCCCTACTAAAAACTGCTAAACCCTTCATTATTTCAAATTATTCCATATAAAATATATTTTCCAATAAATCACTCTTCCACAATATTCATCTCCAATCCAACAATAAAAGGGACATTTCTATCTTCCTACTACACCTAGAAATCCTTATTTTACCTTCCAAAAATTATTTCACCTACTAGGATTTGATAGAAACATTGCATATTCATCCTCATATCCTACACAAATGCCTCTATGACTAGGATAGGACTGCATGGCATAGTATATGGTGTAGGGTTAGAGATTTGGAAAATTAAGTACAAAGATTTTATGTCCTGAAAAGCCACACAAATAGTACAATCTGAATGCTGAACTCATTTATTATTTAAAACAGAAAAACCTATAGACTTGCCAATTATCCAATGAGGAAGTCTAATTTTAATACACCATAATATTGATGATGATATGATGATGATGATGACAATAATGATGATGATGACAATGACAATGACAAAGGTGACAGACAATGACAACAGTGATGACAGCTTCTCTGCGGCAAGTGGATCCACACTCATAAATAAAGAAAACAAAACTAAAAAAAGTTAGCGAGTTACCTAGCCCTCCAGATTTAGGTAAAAAGACAGAAAGAATTAAAAAGCAGTCAGGGGCTGGGGATAAGCTCTGTGGCAGAATTAGTATGCACAATGCCTTGGGTTCATTCCCCGGCACTAGCAAAACCAAAACAAAATGATAACAACAAAATCAGAAGCCTTCTTGCACTAAGATCAGGAACAAGGCAGGGATATCCATTCTTGGCAGTTTTTTTCAACACCATACTGGAAGCCCTAGGCAATGCAATGAGACAAGAAAAAATAAAACAAAACAGTATCATTGTATCATCAAAATTACTTAATGCAATAAGATATGAAAAAATAAAAGCAGTATCATTTATATTAGCACTCCAAAACAAGGAAATATAGGTTATCCCTTTTCCAAAATGTTTAGGGCTACAGAGTTTCCAGGATTTCAAAATATAATCATAAACTTTGCCAGTCGAGTGTCCCTAATCTAAAAATCAGAAATACTATGAAATCTGAAACATTTTGAGCACCATGTTCACACTCAAAAAATTTTTGGAGGATTTCAGATTTTTCAGATTAGGGATATTCAAACCATACATAGGTATAATATAATAAGCAATATATAAAACTCTAATGAAAGAAATCAGAAAAGAACTAAATAAGTAGAGAGATATCCCATGTTCATGGACAAGGAGACAATATTGTCAAGATGCCAGTTTTTTCCAACCTGATCTATAAATCCAATGCAATCAAAATGAAAACTCCTAGCAAGTTATTGTGAGGATATAAACAAACTAATTCTAAAATTGTGTGGAGAGTGAAAAGGTCCAAAACAACACATTACTGAAGGAGAATAGAGTCACAGACTGACACTACTAGACTTACTATACAGCTACTGTAATCAAGATTGTGTAACACTGGAAAAAGAATAGACAAATAGACCGAGAGAACAGAACAGAGGATAGACATAATCCATATAATCAAGTAATTTTTGACAAAAGAACAATGGCAATAAAATGGAGAAGAGACTCTTTTCAACAAATACTGCTGGAACAACTAGAAGTGCACATGCAGAAAAATGAAGTCTAAAGCTGCAAACATATGACGCATGCACATTTCAGTATATGTTACACATTCATTAAAAGTTTGTTTTTAGAAAAAAACAAAAAAACAAAACTACTCCACGCATAGTGGCACATGCATATAATCCCAGCAATCTGGAAGATCAAAGTAGGGTAGCAAGTTTGAGGCCATCCTGAACAACTCACTGAGATCCTATCTCAAAATAAGAAATTCTTTAAAGGGAGGTAGGGGAAGAAGAGATTGAGGACATAGTTCAGTGCAAAGGCCCTGGGTTCAATCTTCAGTACCAAAAGGAAGGGGACTATAAAAATGAAGAAAAGCTTAAATTTTAGAACGCATGCTTCATATTCTCAAATATCTGAAGAACAGTAAAATAAATGAAGTAGAATTAACTATACTAAAACCAGATACATAAAATACAGGGCATTTTTTAAAGTTTTCCTATATACATAAAAGAGAAAAGTACAAAATATAAGATATACAAAGAGAAAAACACATATAAAACAAAATTTTAAACAAAAAATAAATATTAGGATAAAGTTGTACATTCAGAGAAAAAGTTTGTACTTTTAAGCAAAATATGACTGACCAAACCTCAAAAGAAGCAAAACAAAATAACGTTTATTATTTTGACTTTTTGTTTTTTGAAGATAAGCCCTCACTATGTAGTTCAGGCTGAACCTGAATTCACAATGTAGTCCAGGCTGGCCTGAAACTCAAGGCAACTCTCTTGCCTCTGCCTCAAGAGTGCTGACATTACAGCCATATACCACCACTCCCAGCAAAAATTAACATTTCTAAGTAAAACATTTCTAAGCAAATTTCAGAAAAAAATGTGTCAACTTATTTTGATAATAAAATTCATAATGAAATCAAGGATAAATGTTTATGAGTTAATAATTTGTATATATTAGAAAAAAATGTAGTGGCACCGAAAGATCTTAATATCCTCTCTTAGTCTATAAGAAAAGCAGAATTTTTTAGATTTTAATAGAATGTTTATAAAAACTAATGATATATTAAACCAAAAACATAATTCCAAGCCAGATGTAGTGGCATATGCCTATAATCCCAGTACTTGGGGGCAGGTGCTGAGGCAGAAGAATGGCCACGAATTCAAGGTCAGCTTGGGCTACACAGGTGAGTTTAATGCCAGCCTGAACTACATAGCAAGATCCTGTCTCAAAAGAAACAAAACATTTCAACAAATTTCTACAGAGAAATTACACTAACTACATTCTCTAATCACAGAAAAAAAAAGAGTAAATAATTTGAAACTAAGAAAATTAAATTGAAAAAAAGAGATAAAAGTTGACGAATTTGAAATTTTAAGTACTGTTCAGTAAAGAAAATGAAACTTGTAATGATCTTCTCAGCAGGATGAAGAATCTACGGCAGACAGCTCTATTAAACAAACAACTAAATGGCCAAGATTAAGGACACCAAAAAAATTACAAAAGCAAGTTTATCTTATACAGTCAGTTTTTCCCAAAGCATTTCTCAATTCCAAACATAAGGCAAGATGAATAACATTGACATGTGCCCCTGAGCAAAGGGCCACTGCTAAGGAGCTAAGAAATAAGTACAGTAGAGACTTTGGTGGACTCACAGAAATAGACAAAATTATAAAATATTCACTCAGATGGATCGCCCCTTGAGATGACAGAAAAATTTTGAAGTTACACAAATACATAGAAAACAATTTTTTTAAAAAAAAATCATGTCCAACACTAATAAATTTGAAATAAACTTGAAGTACAAATAATTTGAGTTAAATTTTTTAAATTATGATACAAAAAAGCTAAAAACTTGATGGCTACATTTTTTGAAGAATTTCCTCCTTAAGAATGTCTAAAATTATTTTACAAGTGAGTTCATTCAAGCTTTCACAAAATAGTTCAGTACAATGTAAATAAATAATTTATTATACAAAAGGGTGGAAATTTCCCAATTTACTTTACATAATAAATATAAAAACAACAAAATTATTATCTACTGTTAACTACAGCCCAATCTCTACTATCCACGCAGAGTTTTAGGCTCTAGAAACAGAGTCAAATATTCTATCACATTTATCTAGTATGTTACCATAAAGTGCATCTGTATTGCATTAAGTGTGAAAATGGATAGGATACCAATTACAGATGTTTAATCTACAACATTTATAATATAATTTAGTCTCTGACAAATGTGTCAATGCAATCCAGTGGAGAAAAGAAAAGTCTTTACAAAAAAATAGTGCTGAAATAATTCGTTATCCATATGGAGGATATGTCCATAGTGTGGGGAACAAACTTCAAACTCTATCCCACAATAAATACAGACATTACTTAGAGATGGACCATATGTACAAATAAAACATCAACTGAAAAAGCAGCTATTACATTGATATCACAGGAATTCAAAGAATCATTACAGAATATGTGGAAAAACTATATCCTAACAAACTAAAAAATCTGGAAGAAATTAACAAATTTCTGAACATATACGACCTACCAAATTGCACAGAGGGTATAAGACACCTAAATAAACCAAACACCGAAATAAGCCAAGAACAAATAATGAGATTGAATAAGTAATGACAAGGTTACTAATAAAGAAAATGCCAGCATTGAACAGATTCACCTCTAAATTTTAATTAATTAAAATTTTAATGTTTAATTAATTTTAATTAATTAATGATTATTTTGAAATGTTTGCATAAAACTGAAAAAGAAGTCTTTTTAAATCCATTTACCCAGCACCACAGGAGAAAAGGTTAAAAAAAATTTTTTTGAGACAGGTTCTCACTATGTAGTCCAGGCTGGTATTAAATTCACTACGTAGCCCAGGCTGGCCCTGAACTCACAGCAATCCTCCTGGCTCAGCCTCCCAAGTGCTGGGATTGTAGGCATGTGCCATCACACCTGGCTTTAAAAAAAAGTTTTTAAAAACACAAGCTATAGAATAGTATGTAAGGAATCAGTGCTTGGTTGGGGGTGGAAGTGTTATGTAAGAATATAAATAAATGTATTTTTCTTTTTTATGCATAAAGGAATTACAAACAGACACCAATAAAAACTAACAGCGATGGTTATTTTTGTAAGACAATGAAAAATGGTTGAAGAATGTTACCATATTTAATCTACTTAAATAATTCTTTTTCAGTTGACCTTCAAACTAGAAATGTAAATAGAATTTGTAATTTGAAAACTTGCAACTGGCTGCAACTATACTGAATTTTTATTCCAACTATGTACTATATTAAAGTTAAAGACTGAACAGCTCCCCTCACTGTCTTTGATACATCAAATTACACAAAATGAAGATGTTAATAAAGCTGCATTAAAGTCAAACCAAGATTTGTAGATATATGGAATTTTTTAAAAACAAAATATATATAGAATTGATATTGTTACTTCCTACAAAAAGTTTGCATGTTCCATAATTAAAATTTTTTGAACCACATAAAACTATTTCTTCAAAGAAATGATACATACTCCCCTGTCAAATGCTTTATCATTCTTCACATCATTATTTTGCCATTCCCATTAGCAAAGATAAAAGTAAGAATCTATAGCAATAACATATAAAATGTAAATACTGTCCTATACTGTTATTATTGAGAATGTTGCAATTCTGCTGCAAAAATGTGTCTTCCTTTTGGATTCTATGATTAAAAACATTTCAGTATGAGTAAATGAAGACAAAAAATAACAATAAAACTGAAAGAGGAGATGGGACACTTATATTTAAAAGCCCAAATAACAGAATTGCTTTACCTAAAGAATATCCTGTGAATAAAAAAGGAGTTATACAAAGAAAAATATAAGAAAACACCGTGTCTTTCTCGTGAAAATTTACACGAAAAGTTTTTCTACATAATTGTTTCAGTCCTAAAGAACAGTTCTGATGTCACACAAGGCAAATACAGTCCTCCCTTGAAATCCTAGGGGAAATGGTTCCAGAATCACCACCACCCTCACCCCAATACCTCCCCAACCCATCCCTGTGTATATAACCAAAATCAGCAGATGCTCAAGTCCCAATAGTATAGTACATGCATATAGTCTGCATGCATCCTCTCATATATTTAAATCATCTCTAGGTGATTTTAAATGTCTAATGTAGGTGCTATGTAAATATATGTTATACTGCCTTGTTTAGATGATGGCAAGAAAAAAATCTTCAATACAGACATGTTTTTCCTCAAATATCTTTTATGCACAGTTAGATGTAGGGCCTGCAGATATGGAGAACCAATTGTATGTCTAAGCAGCACTGATTTTGATTAAGGGCATTATACTACCTAAGACATTTTTTCTTAAATGCTGAACTCTAAATTATAACATTACAGGCTGTCAAATTAGTTTATTTTAAAATGAATGCAAATTGAAGTAATTTGGCTTCTGCTCAACTTTTATACTTTATTTAAAATACAAATGTTAAATGTATCTTTAGCCTTCCATTAGGCAAGGTACAGCATTACATGGTCTCCCTGGCCTGTAAAATTCCTACGGCCAAAACAGACATGAAAGACCTTCAGTTAGCAGGGGGAAGACCATGGCAGCAGAGGTCAACCAAGAGCATCCTGCCAAGCAAGCTTTATACCAAATATTTATAAAAAGAGAATGCCAACTTTGTATCTATTCAGATGAAAAAGACATCCAGTCAAGAGTCCAGGGATTATTGCTAATAATATATCTAAAAGTTAACAAATTAAAGTTAGCAAATTAAACGGTTTTCAGCAGAAACAGTAAAACTTAACAAAAATTTACATCATCTAGAGTGTGAGATTATGCTAGAAAAGAGCTTAAAACACATAGCTGCAGGCTGGGGATTTAGCTCAGTACTTCCACTGCCTGCCTCACAAGCGCGAGGTCCCAAGTTCAATCCCGGGTACCAAAAAAAAAAAAAAACACATAGTTGCATATAGTGACATACAACCTTTACAATTCTAACATAAACCTGTTCCTGTACAAATAATATTTCCTGGGTTGAATATAAAAAAGATAGTGATGCTTCTTTGTGGCCACAGTTATTTGAATCCCCTAAACCTGGCATAGAACAGTCAGTGGTTGTTAACTTCGAGTGAATGCTATAAAATTTCAAATCTGTGGCCCAGGTGTCCTTCTAGCCAAATCCTGTTGGGATCTTGTGATGAACAAGTCTTTGGCGATTCAGCCTGATGTGCTCAATATGCAATGAGTTAGTGTGAGATAGCAAGACTGTCTCATGACGACCATGTGGACCATTTCTCCCATTTGCAGCCGTGTGCTGTTACTAAACGGTCATTCCGCGTAGAGTTCACTCTTAGCTAGTTTAGTCCATGATACTATACTCCCGAGGGCATCTCCAGCTGCTGTGTTCTCTTATTTAAAGCAGTATTGTCCAGTCGGAAATGTGTGACCCTTCATTTATGGATACTGACTATGTAATGCAGTGCTACCCAATATTTTCAATAAAGGAATTTATGCATTCAGAAAAAAAAAAAGAACAGTGGTTGTTAGTAGTTTATAAACTAGTATTCCACCAAAATACAACTTCTTGGATGCCCTGTGCAATTCTCATATAAAAGCACCAGTATCTTACTTATTCTCTTCTAAGCTAAACTATAAATTGAACACACAATAAATATAAAAAGAAAAAAACTGGCTCCCAAAACAGCTTTCTAAATCTAGGTATATCACTCTTTGCAGCTTCTTAGGAAATGGCTAATAATCTTTTTAAGGTAAAATGTGACCCATTATCCTTTTTAAAACCTCTGAAAAGTTTTAAATACTTATCAACACATAATCAAATATAGGACCATGTGGTATGCTTGCTGAAAACACATTTACTTTCAGATAAGGAAAGTAGAACTTTATGACTGTTAACTAACATACCTCCAGCAATCAGAAGCCTCAATCGAGTTTGCTAAGAAAATTAACCACTGCCAAACACAGATATTCAAAACTATGAATAGATAATAAAAGGAGGAAGGAAAGAGAAAAAAAGAAACTAAGAGATAATAAAGTCAATGTATCATAAACATACTAACTCACAACAGGGATAAAGAACACACTATATGTAAATTGCATACAAAGAAATAAAGAATCCCATCAAAAGCATTAATAAGAAATGAAGAACATTTTAAGAAATAGTCAACACACAGTATATATGTCATATCCTAACAGCAGAAACTGTAAAGTATGCTTGCTTTCAAATGTTAAGATATGGTCTATAGCCTAGTAAAAACAAATACTACAGTACTACTAACAGTAATACTTGTGGTGGTATTAAAATTAAAAATGATAAAAGAAAAGGAAGAAATGAAGCATAAACTGAGTTAATAATATTGAGAGATCTTAAGAAGAAAAGACAGTGAGTAGAAAAAACTTCAAGATACCAGATAGACTATGGAAAAAGAAGACAATTCCAGGATAAAATGAAAATGAAAGATTAAAAATAAAATATCTAGCCAGATTTGGTGGTACACACTTGTAACCCCAGTACTTAGGAGGCTGAGGCAGGAGGATCACAAGTTCAAGGCCAGCTATACAGCAAGACCCGATCTCCAAAAAAGAAAAAAAAGAGAAGATAATAAATATTAGAAAATAATTTAAAAGAGTATTTTAGAGATGTAGGCTTCCTGAGTAAGATGAAAAATCCAGAAGATGTAAGAAATATACTGCCAAATTTAGATACATAAAAATTCAACTTTTCATTTATGGAAAACATCATCATAAAATTAAATATATCATATTAGACTGAATGAAAAGTATTTATAAATCCGTAAAATAAAAATAATGGTAATTGGCATTTATTGGATGCTTCCTATATATCCAGCACTTTTCTAAGAGCTTTATATACAGTTTCATTAAATTCATG
Organism: Heterocephalus glaber; assembly: GCF_000247695.1. The sequence goes on along the minus strand of NW_004624799.1, from coordinate 5,352,130 downwards.
TAATAAACCCATAACTTACAATCACAAATTACAGGTGAGTAAGCCTTGGCAGGATTAATATTAAGTGCCCTGGAAAGAACCCACAGAGCAAGGAAATACCCTAGTCCCCTGCTCGACAGTAGAACTCATGGCTACCTGCGCATCAGTGTATTTCTGGCTGTCAGTAGGCCAGGAAGGAAAGGACCATGAGCAACAACAGAAGGAATGAGCTCTCTCTGGAGAGGAAAATGACCTACCCTGCTGGAGAGGAAATGGCTTTATCTGGAAGGCAATCTGGTGACAGTAACTAGAATCCACAATCTTTACACCTAAAATTCTACTTCAACTTATGCTGAAGAAATTCTCATATAAGCAAATAATGGAACAATGTCAATAATAGCGAAGACTAGAAGCAATCTAAGTCTATTGATAATAAAATAATGTATGGTAGGTAGATCTTTACTGTCAATACCATGATAAAATAAGATGGCACATTCTATGCACTGACATGAAAACATCTTTAAGCCATATTAAGGGAAAACACAAACAGTCCCAGAATATTTGGTATAATCAATTTTAAGTGTTAAAACAACAAAAATTTAAAAAATATATATATATATATGCATTTTTAAATAAGAATATGTACCTCACCATGCACTATTTACCTTTAGGAGGAGTAGAAGCAGACCTAAAAAATTATTTTTACTTGATATGATTCTTAAGTTTTTATAGCTTTGTAACAAAGCAGTATGGCTGGACATGGTGATATACACTTATAATCCCAGCACTCAGGAGGCTGAGGCAGGAGAACAGAAAGTTTGAGGCCAGCCTGGATTGCATCACAAGTTCAAGATCAACTCTGTTTCAAAAAGTAATAATGATGATGTTGATGATAACAATAATACAGACTAATGACCATGAATCAAAAACTGTTATGAGAGACAAAGAAAGAACCTACTTTAAGTTTCCACTAACTGAGAATATTATTAAACAAGAAAAGCCTGGGAACCACATGTTTGGTCAATAGTGCTATATCCGATTCAGTTATTTCTGCTGAAGTCAAGATAACTGAGCAGCAAACTGTCATTCACACTCCTCTCACAAGCTGAATTATGATACATGAATTAGAAAACAAAAATAGCTGAGTACAGTGTCATATGTTTATACGCTTAGCAACTCAGGAGGCTAAGGTGGGAAGATCCTGAATTCAAGGCCAGCTTAAAAAAAAAAAAAAGTAAACATTACCTTTCTTGAAGCATGAATGTCAAAAAATGGCTTATTCCTGACACTAAATGGTTCCTGTGTTTTGTCAATGAGCCCACTCTTGATTTTTTCATGTCGAGGACTTATAATTTCTCGTTCTATACACTGCAGACGAATATTAAAATCACAATCTCCAACTGGCTGGGCCTGAATTATAAAGACAACTTTTTAATTTCAACCCCCAAATTATTATTAAATCATTTATCAAAATAATTATTAAGGCTGGCACCTTGTATACAGTAGTCTCTATAAATAGTAACCTTTAGAGCCGTCTAGTACATGCATGCCAGCCCACATAACCAGTTTGACTAGTAATACAAATATATCTAAAAGTACATACAGTACTTTAAGGCCATTTCTTCATAAAACAGTTAAGAAAGTGGCACGAATTTACTATAAATTGATCCAAATATTTCACATGTGAATTAAAGCATTAATGTACTGACTACTCATTTTTATTATTTATATAATTCATTAAAATATCTGTATGCAATCCATATAATTCAGGAGAATGAATGACACATCAAAATAAGCAGGAGTCACCTGAAATGGTATTTTTGTGGTTTATGGTGCTGACACTTTACAGTGTCAAGAAGATATTTATTAGACAAACACATTCTCAACTCTAAGAACTAATACAGAAAAACTTTACATAATATGTTCGAAGTTATCCATTTATAAGGTAGTTATCTTCACTTCTCCCCCAATAAACTTTGCTTTGAGTGTCCTCAAAGCATTTATGCTTTGAACCATAAAATAAAAACCGAAAATAGGATGAGAGAAGAAACCTCCATTGGATTTCCAATAGAAACAAAGCCATCTCCACCTTTTAGGTCTACTTATAGGCCAATGAATGTTATACCAGAATCTGTGAAAACATTAGCCAACTCTGGAAAGCATTATTTTTGAGGAATATAGTAATTACATACATAACAAAATGAAAATTTGATGTTTTCTAGCCTTCAGGTTCTTTTTTTGGGGCGGAGGGGGATGGAGACAGGATCTCGCTATGTAGTCAGGCTAGCCTTGAATTCACTATGTAGCCCAGGCTTGCCTTGAACTTGCAGCAATATTCCTGCCGCAGCCTCCTAAGTACTGGGATTACAGGCGCACGCCCAGCTGCCTTGAGATTCTTAAATTTGAAACTCTGTATTTGAAATATACAAATTCAACCCAAAAAACTAGATACATACATTGAAAATTTTCAGGAAAAAAAATGCCATTAACCAACTTGGATTACAGCAATTCTGAAGCTTACATGCTGCAATTATTTCCTCATAAATTTTAAAAACTTTAAAACTTAAATAGTTTTATGTCCAAAATTCCTAAATGTTTTCAGTCTGACTTGAATATTAAATGATGATGCAATTTGAATAACACACATCTAGAGGAATGACTATGCCTTTTCATAGATGTATACTACTGATTTTCTTTTATTCAGAAAAGTTATCTTGTACTGCCTAAGTAATTTAGACATTCATATTATAATTAAACATGAACAGGAAGATATAGTTGTATCTTCAAGTTATACCTTCAATGCCTCATAATTATTTCTCTTTTGATGGTTTTTATTCATGTTTTGAGAAATAAAACGTGGCCTTTTTAAAACCAAGTACAAGATAACTAAAACCAAGTAATTTTTTTAAAAAGTAATTTCCATTTCACAAAACATTATCTCATTCTATCAGAGTTAAACTGTTTTTCTTAACTGAAGTTAAAGTAACCTAAAGATAAATATGTATGGAATATATTAGGCAATGCAAGAAAAAAGGAGATATAAAAGTATTAATAAAAAAAGATGTCCAATGAGTGCATGATAGACACACATACAACCTGAGTAACAATTTTTCTTTCTTACTATTTGAGGCAGTAACAAATACATTTTTTTAAAAATATACCTGTCACTCTAGTGACAATTTTTATTTTATAAATTAATAATTTTCTACATTATAAACTAGGTATGGTAGTATACACTTATAATTCCAGCACTCAGCAGCCTAAGGTAGAAAGACTGCAAGTTCAAGGCCAGCCTGGGCTTTGTAGCAAGTTTAAGGCTAGCCTTAACTACATACAAGACCCTATCTCAGAAAAAAAACAAAAAGAAGCATTACGAAAGGTACTTACATTAAATTTAATTATGTCATATATCAAATATCTAGGAACCGCCTGTCCATTTACTCTGTCAATGATCATTTCCTTGAAAAACAATAAGCAGAAAAGATCAGTTTTTCCAAACTTTAACACCAATTTCTATATTTAATTGAAATATGTCATACACAGAAAGCACAAAAATCATACACACATTGCAGTGAAGACACTTGTACCGAGATCAAATCAAAAATTGTCAGCACCCAAAAAATTTCTCATTCTGCACTATTATATATTGACATACAATCATGATAATATCTCCTCATATTTTTATGTATAAACTACTATGTTACATTTTGTTTAATGCCTGACATACTAAACAACATTGAAGAGTAAAGAAACTACAAATTTTAATTTCTATAAAGCAGGGTTATTTTTACAAATAATTTTATTGAATAAATACTGCCTTAAATTTTGTTTCAAGCTAATTACTTTAGTCAAACTTTACAAGTGCAAATGGCACACTTATTACAGATTTAATTTCAGTGTGGTCTTTTTTTGGTTTCATAAAGAGAGCTCTGCAAATCTACCACAGCCATTAAAAAGTCAAAATAAAGTGTACGCTCTAACAGAAAGAGATAAGGACATGAAAGGACAATTACAGACACATATATATATAATGCTGAATTTTATAAAACTGTAATTCGGCCTAGAAGTATTTTTATTTCCTCATATTCCTATCGAACTAGGTGGGTTTTCTTCCTATCCAATTTCATGACAGAAAATCCACACACAGCATGTGGATAGAGCCCAGCAGTACAGCACTTGGATATCACATACAAAGAACATAGTTCAATCCCCAGCACCACCAAAAAATAAATTACACTAGAAAATCTACACACAATGTAGCTCAGTGAAAAGCACTTCCCTAGGATGTACAAAGGTCCCACAGTCTACTCACAGTCCAGAAAAAAAACTATAAAAGACACTGATTTAAGCTAGGCTTGATGGCACATGCCTATAATCTCAGCACTCTTAGGAAGCCAAGGCAGGTGAACTGTAAGTTAAAGCTTGGCCCGGGCAAATGACTCTGTAAGACCCTGCCTCAAAATAAAAAGGGTTGGGGTGTAGCTCAGTGGAAAACTCCTGGTTCAATCAGTTCTGGGGGGAAAAAATCAACACTGATTTAAGAAAAATATACTTTATTATTTTAAGAAAATATTATCAATCAATTTCTTTCCTAAATGTATTTAAGATAAACATTACTGATGGGTATCATCTTAACCCAAAACTTGACATAAACTAAATCACACTTATTTTAAATTGATTATTGAAATATTTTTATTTAAGTGCTAGTATCTGAGCATTTTATGTAATACCAAGGTGGCAATCAATAACAAGTTTCAATTAATTATTCTTTTCAAAAGAATTTCTTAATACCTGATACAAAACTATGTTTTCCTTTAAACATTATTTTCAAAAGGAAGAGAAAATTTATTATTAGCAAATAAAACAAGTAAAAAAGAATAAATAAATTGGTAGTATTTAAACTAACTGTCAAATTACCAAGAGCATCGTGAAACAGAGACAAGTTTGGGTTCAGGCTCTAGGGCCATTCAACCTCTAGAAGCCTACTTGTAAACTGACAAATTCCTGATAATTTTCACTACTACAATCAAATATAAATAGGCAGACTCAGTGGTTATCCTTGTTGTCATTTTTCCCTCTCCTAACTAACAAGTAGTAAAAATAGCTAAACACGCTTTCTGTATGAAGTAAAGGCATTAGGAACCCACAATGCACTGGAGATAAAATCTGAGTATTATTTCCCAACTAAGTTAAGAAAATATTCACCAAAAGTTCTAAAAAGAGAACAGAGCTTATGGATTCTAACAAAGACCAGGTCCCTTAGCGGGTAATAACAAAACAGTGGGAATTACTGAGTTATTCCCAATGATTCCACCACCACAACTGCCCTTCCCTACAACTGCCACCATTGCCCTAGGCTAAAAAATCAGTAAACATAAAATACACTTTACAATTTAATTTAGTTAAGAAAACTGAAACTGTTGTACACTGCTGGTGGATTTTTTAAATGGTGGATAACTTACTCTACAAACCAGTATACTTTTGAAAATGAAACAAATTGTTCTTAGTAATGATACTGAAACAACAAGTGTATACCCATACTATCCCAACCAAATTAGGACAGATAGTATAAGCACTATTTTACTTGAAGAACAAAAGAAAGTTTGCTAATAAGGTACATTACCGAGCCCGCACCAGCCAGGCACATCCGCAGATGCCGCAGAGGGGTCCCCGATCGCAGGGAACCCACCCCATCCAGCCCGCGTCAGCCAGGCATATCCGCGGACGGTGCAGAGGGGTCCCCAGTCTCAGGGAACCCACTCCATCGCCAGCCAGGCACATCCACAGATGCCGTAGAGGGGTCCCTGGTCAAAGGGGACCCACCCCATCCAGCCTGCGCCAGGAAGCTGCAGAGGGGTCCCCAGTCACAGGGAACCCGCCCCATCCAGCCTGTCCCAGCCAGGCACATCTGCAGATGCCGCAGAGGGGTCCCCGGTCGCAGGGAACCCATTCCATCCAGCCCACGTCCCCGGAAGCGATCCACTTAGCCTGCAGAACACCCCTCACCCCCAACCACACCGCCACTCCCCGCTCCTCTGGCCTCTCAGCTATGCTGCCACCTGGTTCCACACTACAAAGACACAGGGGACACCGGACCACCAGACCACTGAACTGGTTAAGTTGGGGGGATCATCTCCTCTCATCAGAACCAGGACTATCTTCAGGGGAAGGACAGATGGAAACTGCAGTACAACCCTGCAGAGTTCAACCCTATACGAGGACAGGGAGCTCAACTTGGGACTTGCAGCCAGAAATCTGCCTGAATCTCACGGGTCTGCGACTGGTTTGCTGAGACTCATTGACTTATATCTGCTCACTGCTAACCACGTTGTCTATTCAGACAGCAGAGACATACCTTGAAGGAGGCCCTTCATTTTCACTTTTATTATTTATTGCCAAAATTAGTATTATTGGTTTGGGTTTTTTTCTCCTCTTATCTTTAATTTTTTTCCCCACTCTTTGCAAATTTGTTTTTCTCTCTTTTATTTCTTCTTTCTTTTCTCTTTCCTTTCTCTCTCTCTTACACTCACTTTCTTGCTGTCCCACATTGTTCATCACCCTTTTTGTTCCTGTTCCGGCCTTCATTCAGATTTCTTCCTTACTTTTCTATTATTCTCTTTTTCCTTCTCTCCCCAGTGTCCTCTGGTCTCACTGCTAACCTTCCCCTATCCTTCTACCTATCTATCCTATCCCTCCCTCCCCAACTCCTTCTAACTCCCCATCCCAAAGGGTAAAGTTATTATATTGAAGAGTTTATTCACTATGAACATATGTTAGGTTGGAACTCAATTTTGATTTAATTCACACAGTTAAAGGTGATAGATTAATAACTACCACAAAATGTCATTTTTTAAGACATACTTGATGATATGGTGTTGCTGATTGTATCACTTGGGCTAAGGTGTGGGTATTGATCTAGTCAGAGGTCCTTCCTGGTATAATGAAAATGTGATAGCCTCAGAGTCATTAGAGACTCAAAACTTAAAGACCAGCTATATCTGGAAGACAGCTCTGAGAAGCAATCATTCCATAAGGGCTCTAATTACAAGCAACAAAGATACCTACAATAAGCAATTTCAAACTATCAACTCAAGAGTTAAACCAAGGACATACCAAAAACAAATATGAGAAGACATTTAAGCAAGGCACAAACTCAGACTTCCACTCCACGAAGGGTAAACCCCAGGGAAAATGAGGTGGAAAAGGCCTATAATCAACCACCTGGACACCTTGAACTGATAGCACAGGAAGTAACAAAACAGATGAATGAGGCTCTAGAAAAATTCAAAGCAGAAATAATCTCCCAGATAACTACAGAGATGGTGAGCAGAGTGAAAGACATGATTAGAGGCTCTAGAACAGAAACAGATAAAAAAATAGATAAGCTCAGAA
>NW_004624799.1:5327650-5340414 GCF_000247695.1 Heterocephalus glaber | reverse complement strand
ATGTTTATAGTGGCACAGTTTGTAATAGCTAAAGCTTGGAAACAACCCAAGTGCCCATCAACTGGAAACTGGATAAAGAAGATGTGGTTTTCTTTTCATAAAATGGAGTACTACTCAGCCATAAAGAACGAGAAACTAGAGTCATTTATAGCTAAATGGATGCATACAGAGGCCATACTCTTAAGTGAAATAAATAGGACACACGTGTAAATACCGAATAGTTTCTCTAGTGTGAGAAACTGCAAGTGTAAATAAGGGTTAAAATGATTAAAATGAATAATTGATAATTTGAAATAGGAAAAAAGATCCAAAGAGGTAGGGGTGAAGGGAATGGAAGGGGAAAGGAAAGAAGGGAAAGGAAAAATTATGAGAAAAGAAAAAAAATGGAAATGTAAATAGGGAAGGGCGCACAGGTAATGGGGAAAAAATAAGAATCAACATACATCATGTACAGGTACAAACACCCAATGATAAATGTAAACGTATTGTATACCTAAAATGTACCAATAAAAGAACTTAAGACTAAAAAATAAAAATTTTAAAAAAGGTACATAACCACCATTAGTTTAATCCTAAAAGATGTAGAAGATATTTTCCAGTAGGACAAATGATGGGCAAACTGGTATTAAGAAAAACATGAAAAGGGATATGGGGTTAAAGTTTCCAAAGATCAATATAGGTGAAACTTATGGATTAGGGATTACAATTGAAGATGAGACTTAAGACACAGACATGCTTCAGAATGTTCAGTTCTTTTACATTTATGCTATAAGCAATGGACAAGTGTTGAAAGGTTTAATCACTCTCTTCTCATGAACTGTTCTCTGAAAAATCTGTTTGTATTTAAAGCTCATCTTCTGTAACCCATTCCTTTAGTTATCACAATCTATCTGGATGATGAAATGTTCTGGAATTAGATAGTGATAATGTGTTAAGGTTTATATCTAGATGTCCCCCAAAGACTCTGTGCTCCTAGGTGGGGCTTTGGAAAGGTATGGGATAATAGATTAGTCTATTCATGGGTTTATAGCTGGGTGTGATGTTGGGAGGTGAAGGCTGGTGGGAAGAGGTGGGTCACTGTGGACGTGGCCTGGAGATAAATATGTATTTCCTCCTTCCTTGATTGCTACTGCTTTCTGCTCCTGGATGCCATGTCATAAACTCTTTCTCAGCCATCACCCTCAGCCATGCCTCCATGCCTTGGAGTCAGTCAACTATGAACTGAAATCTCTATGAACTGTAAGCCAAAATAAATCTTTCCTCCTTTAACTTGTGAGTATTGGCTATTTCGTCCCAGCAACAACAAAATAACTAAGGTACCATAGTTACCAATCATGTGAATACACTATAAACTGAAATAAACACCTTAAAATGATGACTTTCATGGTATTTGAGTTATAACACAATTTTTTAAATATAAAACTAATTTAAAAAAAAAAGAAATCCTAAAAGCAGTTTTTCAGATTGAAGAGAAATAATGGAAGCCCAGGTATACAATATATATTAAATGTCAGTTATATGCGTATCAGTTAAATATATTATATAATATAGGCACAACAAAATGACTAAAAGAAAGTATATCAAAATGTTAAAAAGTAATCTCTTTTGATAGCTGAATTTACTTGTATAGACTTTCTAAAATTTCAACAGGCATGCATATTCTTTTATAAAAAGATTAACAGTTGAAAATGGTTCCAAGATTCTCACTGTTAATTTTACTAATTAATGGGTTTTTTTTTTGAGACAGGGTCTCATTGTGTAATTCAAACTGGCCTTGAAGTCACTACATAGCCCAGGCTGGCTGGCTGCCTGTCTAGTGTCAGGATTACAAATGTGCAACACCACACCCAGCATTAACTGCTATATACTTCTCTTTGTGACAATGTTAAATTGATTAAATTCACTGATTTGTTTCAAATGAATTAATGCCATATTTCTAATCTATTTTCTACCTTTTGTGGGTCAAGGACATAATTTAGCAGTGCAAAACAAAACCTCAGTGCTTACATCCAAGAGCCAGACAATTGGGTAGTTTGAGTTATTCTTGGATCTGGAATTTTACAAAAACAATTTGCAAATGAAAATGCAGATCAGGAAACTAAGAGGACCAACATATCTAGAAAAACAGATAAGGCAACTATTAATTCTGGCCCAAGTAAACTGACATCATGAATCATATTGCTATTTTAAAACTCCACAAGAATCAACCACTCTTAGTTATCCAAACTGGGGTAAAAATAAATAGTATTACTAAGTTAAATATAGAGATGATTGACTATCTAATTTTGGGGTTTTTTGTTTTTGTTTTTTGGTACCAGGGATCGAACTTGGGTCCTTGCGCTTGTGAGGCAGGTGGTAGCACCACTGAGCTAAATCTCCGACCCTAACTAATTTTTAAGCATTATTTCCTACCCAGAATGCCCTTAGCCCATTTCCAACAAAAATCTTTTCTAGGGGCCAGGGATTTAGCTCAGTGGTTCCACCACCTGCCCCCAAGCACAAGGACCTGAGCTGGATCCCCGGTTTAAAAAAAAAATCTTTTCTAAGCCGGGCATGGTAATGCACGCCTGTAATCCCAGCACTTGGGAGGCTGAGGCAAGAGGATCATCATGAGTTTGAGGCCAGCCTGGGCTACATAGTGAGTTCAAGCCCAGCCTAAACTACATAGTGAGATCCTACCTCAAAAAAAAGAAAATCTTTTCTACAGCAATCTCTCCCTTTCTAATAGCAACCCCAATAACTTATTTATCACAAAATGCCAACACTGAAATTAAACCTGAAAACTGAGGTTTCAGTTTTTTTAAAAAAAAACACAAAAACTGATGCTCAGCTGCTGGGATGACTTGGCGCATGTGCCAACAGAGTGCTCTGCTTGCCCACATGCCATAGGTTCGCTACCACTGAGCTAGCATATGATAAAAACAATTATTTCTGATCAAAAAAGAGAAATGAACTAACTGAACAATGTTAAGGTAACAGGCTAGATGTTTAAAAACTGCACCTCATCTTACTTCTTTGTCAAAAGGTATTTCAGAAGGATCATTTAAATGTATGTATTAAACCACAGAGTACTAGAAGTAAATGCAAGTATCAGGGTAATTTTGAGGTGAAAATAACCCTCCCTTAAAATGTCACAAAAAGCCAAATATTTTTTATGAAGCCAAATATTATAAACCAAGGTGTTTATCATTTAACACACATGTATGTGCACATATACAGTATATGTATAGTTTGATTAGGATTTTTTGCTTTGTTTTTGTGAGTTTCCAGAGATCTCAGGCCCACATGCATGCAAATCAAGCACTCTAACACTACGACACACACACATACACACACACACATTTCATATGTCATTTATATATATTTAAACTACTGGGCACTAGAAGAAATGCAAGAAAAGGAAAACACATTTTCTCAAAATATGTGAATTACAAAGTGATCCCCTAAATAAGATAAAAAAGAATCTTATAAATAAATTTTTTTTTAAAATGAACTCCCAACAAAAAAAATGTAGAAAAGATCTGAACTGGCAACTCACATTAACTCACAAAGAAGTAAAAAAGTGTTAAACCTTTAACAATTCACATAACAGCAAATTAGAAGAGGAACATATTTATTTGACTATGTGTCAAGCATTTTCATCACTACTTTACAAACTTTCTGACTTATGTTCACAACAGTCCAAAAACTAAATAGTATTAACCTTGCTATATCACAATAATAAAACTCAGTAAATTGTATTGGGTACCTCATGTAAAAAGAGATGGACCAGTTAGGTACCTGGAGTTAATCCTTTTAACCACTGCTCTACTGTCTCTGAAAATGGAAAATCATTCTTTCCTTCATCAAATTAGAAAACAATGAATTAAAACTCACTGTCTAAGATAGTGCGCAGACCCACTATATATGTATATTTATACGTGTCTAAACTTTTTGAAAATAAGGGTGGAAATTACACATTTTTTAAAAATTTAATGGGAATCCCCTTGAACCAAACACAACAAATATGTTATACAACCTGTTACCACCCCTTCCTTGGGAATACTACTTCTATTATACTCCACACTGGTACTTCTGCCATGGAATTCCTAACCCCCACCCTACCCCAACCCAACCCCTGTGCATAGGTATATAACTCAGGCAAGGAAGGCTTTTTTGGACTTTTCTCTGAAAATGATAGATGGATGCTAGAAGGAAAAGTTCTCTTCTTGCTTGGGGTGTAATCCAACTTGTTTTCCATGTTAAAAAAAAAAAAGGCCTCATGCAGAATAAGGCCAAGCAATTAGAGCAAAAAAAATGGAAAGGAAAACAGTTCCTAGCCAACATCATTTAAGACCCCAGGACCTGCCTGCCTGAAGCCAATCAAGCTGAAACATTTTAATTAAGAGTCAATCCATTTTGTTTTTTCTTTCTTTTGAAGCTGGACTTCGATTATTTGTATTCAAGAGAATCCTAATACACAATACAACCTCATCTCTGAGAATCATCTTAAGTATATTTGACAATTGTGAAATGAAAAAAATACAAAATGTAACTTCATGTATGTCTACCAAAAAACCCAAAATGTCAACCAAGTGGTGCACACTTGTAATTGGGATGCAGTGACTTGGGAGGATGCAGCAGGATGATTAAAAATGTGAGGGCATAGCCGGGGATTTAGCTCAGTGGTTCCGCCACGTGCCCTGCAAGCACAAGGTCCCGAGTTTGATCCCCAGTACAAAAAAAAAAATGTGAGGGCAGGGGCCAGGGATTTAGCTCAGTGGTTCCGCCACCTGCCTTGGTCCTGAGTTCGATCCCCAGTACCAAACAAAAAAAATAAAAAATAAATTAAATGTGAGGTCAGCCTAGGCCACAGCGAATTCAAAGCCAGCTTGAACCACATAGTGAGAACTTATCTAAAAAAAGGCCATCAATAGAGAACTGGTCAAATAAATTACAAAATGTTTTCTCAAACTTGCCTAATCAGAATCTCTACGTCATTTGCACAGATACCTAGGCCCTGGAAGATTCCAATGTATGAATTTTATGGGCTAATCGGGGAAGGTAACTTTGAACAAGCAATTTTTAATCCTATAATTTTCATCATCAAGATAGTTTGAAAACTTCAAATTTTGGTATTTCTACATAAAGAAGCATGCAATTCAGACATTTATATGAAAAACATGTCCAAAACAAATTGCTAGGGAGAAAGTGACAAGTTATAAAACGCCTATCATTTGGTTCTCTTCGTGCAAAATTACATAACTATTTGTGTATGTTCATATTTGATCACAGCACTGTGATCAACCAGGGTAGAGGTACTGTGACAATTCACAATGTTTCTGGGACTGAAATAGAGCCCTGGCATCCCTAAAGATTCCGATACATAGTCTATTTAAGAATCTGTGTTCTAAATTGCTCTCATTACTATGAACATGTCATACATCCCTGAAGCAGACCTGCACCAAGGAAAGTCATGATGGTCATTAAAGGAACAATGGTCATCAAAAGGCAATAGAAGATACTCATACAGTAAGAATTTCAATGAGTTTTAACAGCATTTTTGTGATTTTGTGAATATTTTAGTTTTATTTAAGTGAATCAGTATTTGTAGTGTTGAAGAGGGAAAAGGTTTTTATAAAAACTATTTTTTGGCAGTACTGGGATTGAGTATACCCCCAGGTCATTATTTATTTTTTATTTTGATACAAGGTCTTACTAAGTCACTGAGTTGCATAGGCTAGGCTCAAACTTGTGATTCTCCTGTCTCAGTCACCCAGAGTGCTAGGATTACAGGTATCTGCCACTATGCCTGGCCTAAAGTAACATATTTTTAGCAAAGCAAATTTATCAAAGAGATTTTATGAGATGAGAAAAATGTTATCAATTTTAAAAATTCAATTATGAAATTAAGGATGATTGGTTTCAAAAGCATTAAATCCTTAAACAAGGATTATAGCTAAAGAGCCAAGGGAAAATGCAATAGGTAGTACTATAGACTTAAAATTCAACTGACAAGTAAAATATTAAAATAAATTTATTCTTTTTCAAGAAAAATTATTTTTTCAATAATAAAAAAGAAAAAACAAGATTTAATTTTTTGGGGGGGGGGCCAGGGCTCAAACTCATGACCTTGCACTTGCAAGGCAGGCGGCAGAACCACTGAGCTAAATCTCTGGCCCAAACAAGATTTAATTTTGTTCACTTATTCTGATAGTGACAATCATCAATACACAATCCATTTAATTCACTTTCTATATCTTTAATAATTTTCCCCACTAAAAAAACCCCTCAAAATCCTATTTATGTTCAAAAATTAAGTTGGCAAGTCCCTAAAAGGACATTAATTCAAAATAAGTGCAGGTGAGAAGCAGAAGATAACATCCAAATAAAAATTAGATTCAATTCTAAATTTTTTAATAGAAAATACCCACTTATGAGGGAAAAAAAAGCAGCAATGTTTAATTTATATATAAATACATAATGTACATACACACACACACACACACACACACACACACAAAATACTTACCCCATCCAAAAGAGTATTTGATAAATGCATACGGAGATCTTTACGAAATGGAAATTCCAGATTTGACACGTGAAACACTGAGTTATCTCTATCAATCATAAAAACTTCATTTGTGCCATCAATCAACATCATATAACTGTAAATGAAACATTAAAAAAGTAATATTAACAATACAGTATCAACAGGGTTATAAAAAATAATAGCAGAGGGGCCGGGGATTTAGCTCAGTGGTTTGGGCGCCTGCCTTGCAAGCTCAAGGTCCTGAGTTCGATCCCCAGTACCAAATAATAATAATAATAATAATAATAGTAGAACTGGTTGCCCTTAAATTTACTACATTCTTCCTATAGGAAGGTCCACTAGCATCCCTCTCTCTAGGATGCAAATTAAATACCACAAATAACACTTTTAAACTAAAACAGAGTATGAGGAAATATTTTCTATGGAGACAATGTGATATCCACAAGCAACCTTATGAGTCATCTTAAAGAGAGAATGTTTTTCTAATTTTTATTAGATCTTAAACATCAAAAGCTTACAAAGTTTATAAAACAAACATATACACACCTGTAATTGCATTTTAGGGCTCAACAGACATATGAACTAAATATTATTTTCTCCACTGCAAAACGGAAAAAAAGCAGGGATTTGCAGCCAGAATTTAAACTATCCAATAATGCTCTCTCTACCATACTAGCTAACTGAACATTAGCTGTTCTCTGAATCACTACCATCATTATTAAGATATAATTTCAGGAACAATTTTTCTTCTCATTCATGACTATAAAATTAAAATATTTTTAAGCACAAGCTGTAAGAATTTTCATTAGTCTTTATTTTCTCAAATCCAATCACTACTGTGGGGGAATTTATACACTTTAACAACCTCTCATTCTTCAAATGGTCAAGTTAGCATCTCTGATTTCCATCAATGGATCATATCAAGCATAAAGTTCTACTTCACACCATACAAAAAGTAAAGTCTATATGGGCTGAAGTTCAGGAAATTACTGAGTGAAAGGCTAGACTACCAAATGATTAACAGCAAGACTTGGGATTAAAATAAAGACCATATTTAGGCACCAAAAGCTTCAAAGAATGTTGAGAAAAACCGATTGTAAGAATAAGAATAAGGTTAAAAGGCATGACTCTCAAAGAAACAATCATTTTGTGTAACCATTCTTATTTGGTATTCAATGTGAAGGAGTGGAAGAATAATCCCTGAAAATGGAAAACAGACGAGACACCCCCTATTCACAAGGTATAAGAGATATGTCAGAAAAAAGCAGTAACAACTAAGCAAATTAAGATCGGAGGCAGAAGAAACATTCAATGAAGAGATGGAAGCTGATAGAGAATTTGGAAGATCATTTGTTTACCATAAACAAATTCTCTAAAGAGCAAGGTATACATATTTAGTATAGGCGAGAACAAATGACTAAAGTAAAAGAAGTGTCCAAACAAAACGGGGAAGAGCAATAATAAAGCCCAAAGGGGCTTCTATTGTGGGACTACTGTGCTGGTGTTTCTAAAATAATTAGCTCTCATGGGCCCCTTGAGCCTCAGAAAGGCACAGATTGCTCAGGTCTTCACTATATATTGAAATAGCTGTACCTAAGGTAGATGGGTAGTATGGAGACACAGGTTTCACTAGAAGAAGTAAAAGCAGCCCGTCTGGACTGAATGTGCATCTGAGAGATGCCAAGCCAGCAGTAGGCTCAAAACTAACAGGAATATTCAGTTCTTGAGATCCTCTTTATATACTTTTTTGAAGTACCAATTCCAAGTAGGTAGGACATATTTAGGTTTCTTAAAAGAAGTAAGTAGGGATGGGGATATGGCTCAGTGGCACCATGTCTGCCTTGCAAGCACAAGGTCCTGAGTTTGATCCCTAGTACCAAAAAAAAAAAAAAGTAGTAGCAATCCTCTGGGATTGTGTTTCAAAAGGAATTTAAATCAACATAAGGAAAAATCAAATAAAAAGCAATATGATATTATGATATCATCTACAAAAATGGTGCTAAAGACCCAATCCATCATGTTGCTTAAGGACCAGGACCAGTATTTTGCAAGCTCAATAGTCAATAAATAGGTATTTCACAGAAAAACAAGTTAGGGAAACACTGTATCTTTCTCTTAGAAAGTCAAGATATAGGATACTTAAAAGTCACCATAAAACATATAAATAAGTACATTTATATTATTAAATTCATTGTCTCCTAAATTTAACCTTGGCATGTTAATTTAACATAATTAACATAATTTAACCTAATTAGTATTACATATACATAATCTGGGAAAAGATGATTTAATGCTAATAAAATCTTACAATGTTAAAAAGAAAAAGAAATAGATTGCCTCTTCTGAATATACAATGAATCAGAATTAAATTTAATGTACAAGTAGAATAAATATTAAATCTCAGAGGCCTGGTACTCTTGCCTGAGATACAGATAGATATCCTTCCTTTTTATTTCAAGTAGAATTATTAGTTAAAAAGAAACACTATCTGTGTACATGTATATCAACAGATTTAAAAAACTAAGGATGAAAAGGCTTTAGAGGATAGAATTTACTACAAAAGATTGCTCTTGGGAAACAGCTTACATCTGCAAGATAGCAGAGAAATTATTGAGCAGTTGGTATTTAGAGATTCTCACACACATAAATTTTCAGGCTTTAGAACAAGTTGCTAGGCTATAATTTTTTGGCTTGAATTCAAATTCCAAATTTTCTTTTGTGATGTGAAACTTACAAAATGTAATGAGGTATTTCATGTTAGAGAAGAAAAGAACTCCAAAGTCTCTGAAAGTAGCCAGATTATTTGAAAAGCAACTACCTCATAACACTGCCAGATATATGCATAGTATATAACTATAGTTATATTTTCAGTGAATGCAAACCACTAGTGTAATATAGTTTCTTATTAGAAAATTATATCAATTGCAAATTTAATATTCAGATTTATAAGTATTTATTCTATAACCATTTTTATTAAAAGATAAAATTTAATTAACTCATTAAAATTTCAGTGAATTACAAAACACTGATTCACTTTTATTAAGTGCAAATACCTAAGCTACACAGATTACAGAAAAGCCAAACTGATAAAGTACTCTATAAGTGTAGGTTTTTCAGCCTGACTAGAAATAAATCTTTCAGTCTTTCTCTGGCATTAAGATAGGAGATATATAATCAAGTAAAACACCAAAATATCTTAATAAAATTTAGAAAGTAAGTAATTCAAGAGGAAAATTGATAGAAAATACTTGTCAGTAGTTTGAGCCTAGCCTGGGCAACTTAGTGAGATCATGTCTCAAAATAAAATTTTAAAAAGGGCTAGGAGTATGCCCCTAGCTTGCACAAGGTCCTGAATTTAAAATTCCCAGTACCAAAAAAAAATAAATTAATGCAATAAAGTATACACTGATATCCCCTTCAAAAAAAAAAATACTGGCAACTAATAACACCATAAAGTCTTAGTTCCTACCAATAGCCTTAAAGTAAAATGGGCTTTGGAGATCTCATAATTTAATCTCATCACCAATTCAGACCCAACTCTGATTAATTACACCTCTAAATATCTCACATTCTGGAAGCAGAGACCATATCTATTTTCTTCTTTCCTATAGACCAGACGCCTTGCACAGCAAGCCTATATGTATAAAGAAGTTTATCACATTTGATAATAGTAAAAAAGTATTACCTTCACAGAAACTAGAAACAAGAAGTCTCTTCTCCTACCTTCCCTCTAGCGTCCCCAAATAACAAAACCCAACAGGAAGGACATAGCCAAGGGAGCAGGGAAATGTAGTTGGTGGACTCCAGCCCCTTCCAGTATAAAAGAGTGGCCTGCCACTGAGAAATAAGCGGTAAGTGCAGACCACTAACTTGCCAAAACCCATGATGGGGTGGTGTCAATCTGTGGACAAGAGAAATGTGATGGACCAAGTGAGCAATCACAGTGGCTAAGGTTATAGTGATAATGATATATTACAGATAAGTGGATAAATTAAAGATGTTTAAGGGGTGAACTGACAGGATAACATGGGGCCAAGAGAATAGGAGATGTCAAGAATGACCTCTAAGCTTCTAGCTTGAAAAACTGAGTACATTTACTAATCCTTAAGCCATTTGGGGAATGAAGAGGAATTTTGTTTAGGAAAAATGATAGACACTATGAGTTCAGTTTTAGACATAGACAATTTCATTTTCACAGTAAAAACCAAAGGCCTAGATTTTCTCTCTTCCTGTCTCTAACCGGTGGGAAATAGGCTCAGGAATTCCTTTTCCAAGACCTTTAACTTAAGTGAGCGACAGAAGAAAAAGCATACTGTAATTGAAAATTTATTTGTGGCAACAGCTGAGATGCTGTCAGCAAGTGCCAGCTTTGACTTCCTACTAAAAGTGTCCCTGGGCCCTGACCTTGGCTATGGCCCTTGCTGCTGGCTAACCACAAGTCCTGTTCATTTTCCAAGACTGGTACTCCAGAGAGCTTCCCGATATTTTTCTTGCATAAATCAGTTAAAGTTGATTATTACTCCTTACAGTCAAGAATACTAATGGGTGTAATTCTGGGTTTTCTTTTCTTTTTTTCTTTTTGCTCACCACATACAGCTGAGTTCAAGTAAGTTAAACATGCCTTTGATGTAACTCCACTGTTTCATTCCCAACATATCTTCAACACCAAGGGTTACGTAATACTAGCTATTTCTATATTTTAACTTCATACCAAAAGACATGACATCTACTTTTCACCCTTCAACAGAGACAACTGTATAATGCCAAGCCCTGAGTTAACTTTCCCTATTTCTCTCGTAAGAATCAACTCTCAAACCTCTGTTTATATACTGGCTGTTTCTTCTCATTTCTATTCCCAAAAGTACTGTCACACAACTCCCTGAAAGCTAACTCTTGAAGCTGTAGAAGAACAGAGAAATAAATTCAGGTAACAAGACTTCGTACAAAGAAAATTCAGAGTTTAGAATCACTTTCCAAGATACAATTTATAAACCTTCCTGATACAAGAGCAGTTGGTCAGATCTGCCTCTTATTCATCAACACTTCTCATACCTTGTTCTAAAAACAATGTAAGAAAAGGGCCAGGGATTTAGCTCAGTGGTTCTGCTGCCTGCCTTGTAAGCACAAGGTCCTGAGTTCGATTTACAGTACCAAAAAAACCATATAAGAACAGCTAACTTCCCAAACCCTAGCTTTCTTTCTCCCCCATGAAACTATGTACACTTTGCGGGCTATCGCTCATTAGCTGGCCGCTCAGTAAATTCTATCTCTGATCATCTCTTTTGCAAAGTGGTTCCATGTCCACGTTAATGAATTTTTTTCCTGTTTCCTTCTGCTCTTTAGAGAAAAAGAAATGATTATTTTATGTTAAGTGCATTTTATCACAATTTTTTTAAAAAGAAAAAATGTTTTCCTCCTTATCACCTTTACTTAGTTTCATTCATGAATCTTAATTCTGATCAAACCTACTAAAACATCTGTATCGGCAAAATTAAAAGTAATAAGTTTTTTATTACATCTCAACAAAATAATAAAGAATCATTATCACAGAGTCCCTGTCGCAATATCCATACATCTCCACCTTATCTCAAAAAATTCAGTTCGCCCTTAAAGAATTTTTTTGTCACCCCCACCAACACAGAGGAGGTGAGCCGCTCCCAACACACAAGAGGAGCCTTCCAGGCCACCATACCACCCCCGCCAGCACAGAGGAGGTGAGCCGCCTGGGCGCCTGCAGCACCCTCCCCGGTTTGAAATGAGAAAACATGTAAACAAGTTTCAAAACCAGATTTCCAGATCAACTAAAACAACCCCAAAGGGAAACGAGATGGAACACTGTGATACTCAACAACCTGGACTCCCTGAAGTGGCAACAAAAGAGGATTTGGAAAAAATGAAATCAGAAATAATTTCTCAGATAACAACAGAGACTGTGCCCATAGTGCAAGACGTGATTGATAAATCTAGAGAGGACACAGATAAAAGAAAACTAGAGGAGCTGAAGACCATGGTGGAATCCCAACATAGGAAACAAATGGAATCCATAAAACAGATGCAAACAGATTTCCAGGAGATCAAAAGCTCCATTGAAATTCTACACAGCAGTATATTACCAGACCATAGTGCGATGAAATTGGAGATCCATAGCAAAAGAAACTCAAAAAATTTCATAAACACGTGGAAATTGAACAACACACTTCTGAATAACTAATGGGTCACAGAGGAAATTAAA
>NW_004624799.1:5296029-5322317 GCF_000247695.1 Heterocephalus glaber | reverse complement strand
TGTACCAGGGATCGAACTCCGGTCCTTGCACTTGCAAGGCAAGCGATGGAACCACTGAGCTAAATCCCAGGCCCTCTTCTTAAAGTTTTATAATTTCAGTCTTTCATATTTAGGTTCATAAATCCTTTCAAGTTATTTTTATGTATGGAAATAAAGGGTTGAGTTTAATAAAAAGAAAAAAGAATTTTTTTGGTTTTTTGAGGTAAGATAGTTCAGGCTGGCCTCAAACTCAAATGATCCTCCTGACTCAGCACTCCCCATGCTGAGATAAAAAAAAATGACCCACCACACCCAAATTCCCAAAGAGTTTTTGAAATATTAAAAAGTTTTCATGAACTTGCTATGTTATAAATATAGCTAAATATTGTTTAATTACCAGTGTGTTATCAGTACATTTTATCTTGGGGGGGAGGATACTGGGAATCGAACTCGGGACCTTGCGCTTGCAAGGCAGGTGGTGGAACCACTAAGCTAAATTCCCACTGAGCTTACATTTTATCATTTTTGCAGTAGATACATACAGTAGGCAATTTAGCTTCCTTAGGAATTAAATAAAATTTACAGGCTAAATTGGGAACCTAATCACCATTTATACTATATTTCCATGGAAATACAGCTGAAAGTGAAGGAATCTCAGAAAAAAAAAACTTCACATAGGGCTGGGGATTTAGCTCAGTGGTTCCTCTGCCTGCCTCGCAAGCACAAGGTCCCCAGTTTGATCCCCAGTACCAAAAAAAAAAAAAAAAAAAAAAAACTTCACATAGCTTAAAACATTGTCATTTGTATTACTTCCACAAAATAACCAAGATTTGACCATGAAATAATATAATCCTATAGGTGAGTTCTGATTTCAAACTAATGGCTATCATCTGTTTATGACACAAATTACATTTTGACTCC
The DNA here is from genome assembly GCF_000247695.1 of Heterocephalus glaber. The sequence goes on along the minus strand of NW_004624799.1, from coordinate 5,321,417 downwards.
TTAAAAAGGAAAAAGCATATGAAGACTAAGTACAGCTTTACTTTAAATTCCTAGAAAGACAAAGAATTCAAGTTATGATTCTATTTTCCATTAACAAATTAGAGAACATGTACATATGGTAACACCACCACTTAACCAGTTTTAACTTATCTCTCCTCTTAACAATGAAGGAAATAAGAATATAATTTTAACATAGTCTATTCATCAAAATTTTCATTCAGCATTATAAGAGCTTCCAATCCTACAGGTATTTTGATTTTGATTTATTGGTCCTAAGCATACCAGGCTTCTTCAAAAGGATTAGCTCATCTTTTATCCTCATATCACATCAATTTGAAGTCATGAATCAGATCTGATTAAGGCCTATGGTCTTACACTCACTTTAAGCCCACAGCTCCTTCTCTTATGTAATCACTTACCTCCACACAGTAATTAGACAGCATGTATTATTTAGTTTTAAATTGCATAGCCCTTTCGTTACCCCATCAATTTAAGTGTTAAATCTGTGACTAGTCCTTTATCTTGGACTGTTATTTGTACATTAAATAGCAACCTAGCAGCATGTCATTGAAGATTTGAACAATTTGCCAACATTTAAATGTCTTCTGGTAAGTAAAGCCATCTCTATTTTACATGTTGTATTTTATACCACAAATTTTCTACAGTGTTCTGTTCAACAAGTTTTATTTAAGCTTAATAGTTAGTAACTGGTAAATGCTATCTATTAAAAAAATCATATATTAAAAACATCATAGTCAAAACTTTTATTTCAAATTTAGTTAATCCATCACAAATCTTGATGATCAGGAGGTACCTACCACAAAAACTTCAAAATCACGAAACCTTCTCATACTGTTAGGCATGCTTATTTATATTAACAGATTAAATATTTTCAAAATCACAAATGTTTCTGTTTAAAAGAAAAGCCCCTCAAAGCTGGGCATGGTGGCACATGTCTGTAATCCCAGCACTCAGGAGACTGAGGCAGGAGGATCACCTCAAGTTCAAGGCCAGCCTGAACTACGTAAGGTAGTGAGATACCGTCTCAAAATAAGTTTTTTAATCAGCAAGACTTAAGAGTCTTGTGCAAAGCTTCCCACCAGCATAAAAATCAACACTATTAAGAGTCTGACACAGCAAAGAGCCCAGTGTCAGTTTTTAGATTCTTCCCTGATATTCCACGGAAGTAATGACATGCAATACAAATAATCAAGTACAGTATTGTAAATAAGATGAAGAATACGTTTGTTTCAAACCACTCAACAATTAAAAAACAATTTAATTTGTTTACATGAACTATTAATGGTTTGGGGACTTGAGGGGGCAAATTATAGTTCCAGAGCCTGTACTGTAATTCCAGACTCAATGGTGCTTGCTATGAAGACTCCGAAAAATCAGGCAGGCACACTGGAAGCAAAAATCTCATCAAATATCATGAGATTATAGCAGCCCCATTTCTAACTATATACTTAAACTTCAGAATTGTAATATCCTTATCCCATTCTCATTTACCAACCTACACTGCTTGAGAATCTGTACATGCCTGTTTCTAAGACTGTGTCTCTATTTTTTGTACCATCCTGTCTCAAAACATATCTTCAAACTCCTATGCAAAACTCACTTCCATGACAGTTCACATGCTCCAAACATCAGGTCCTAAGCAGCTAAGTAAGATAAAAATTAATACATAACACAGTCAGAGAGGGACTTGGCTGCTCTCAAGGAAAGCAGTGAAAGGTGGAGACATCAGAATTGGGCTGGGGGAAAAATAAGAACCAAGATGGATTATGTAAAGGTGTAAATTTCCAATGATGAATGTCATTATATTGTATACCTTAAATGTCCCATTAAAATTAATTTTAAAAAAAAGAATTGTGGCTGGGGGCACATCTGAAGAAGACAAGGCCTTGAAATTAAAATCACAATGGCCAGATTTACATACTTCTTTAGGGGAAGTAGGTAAAGTGTATATACAGGCTATACCTATAATCTTATTGGTTGATTATAGTTTGACCCACATTGTATCCACCTCGTGATTTTGTAAGTGATTTGTAACATATCTTGCGATTATGCCCTATAAAAACACTCTTGGAGAAAGGGCCTCTCTGGCAACCCATTTGGGATCCCTTGTGTCTCTCAATAAACCTTTCCTATGCTTAACCTCCTCTGTCCTTTGGAAATCACTCTTTCATTTCAGGGGACACAAACTCGGCCATCTGACATCTAGCAGGTTGGGAGTTATATTTCTCCTACATAACTACTGAAATCATCATTCCAAGTTTCCCACAAATTATACATCTAATATGTACAGCAGATAATCACCTCATTATTAAAAAGACTGTTAAGAGCCTTAAAATCCAGTTTGAGGAATTTCAACTCTACTTTTTTGTTGTGTTTTACTTTTGTTTTTTGAGACAGGGTTTCATTATGTAGTTCAAGCTGGCCTTGAACACTATATAGCCAATGCTGGCCTCGATCTCACAGCAATCCTCCTATTCCAGCCTCCCAAGGGCTGAGAACCACCTTGTCCAACATTAACTTTATTTTTTAATTGGGCAGATTCATAGTTGATGCAACATGAATAAATAACGTACTATATGTTCATTAGCCAATATTGGTATTAAAGATTATTTGTATAACACATCACTGATTATATATTAAGGTATAGTAAGTAGCGGTGAAGATATCTGTAGGTAAAACAGAACACATCAAATGGGAGTCTACGTTAGTGGTTAAGAACATACATCCCACACAGACACAGGCTCTTACTAACTACAGAACTTTGTATAAGTTACTTAATTGCTCTAAGTCTCTGTTTCCTCATTAAAAGTACTCATCTCCTGAAGTAGTTGTAAGAATTAAATGAATTAGTATATCCATGTTCTTAGAAGCATTATTCACAATAGCTAAAACATGGCAGCAACCCAAGTATCTATTTAGGAATGAATAAGCAAAATCCAGTATGTATATTCAAGGGAATATTATTCAGTCCTCAGAAGAAAAGAAATTCTGACATATGACACAATGTTAATAAACCTTGAGGACATTATGCTAACCCAGTCACAAAAAGGCAAACACTGTATGATTCAATATGAGGTACCTAGAATACTTAAAATCATAGAGACAAAAATAAAATGATGGTTGCCAGAGGCCAGGGAGAGGAGAGCTATTGTTTAGTGGTGATATAAGAGATTAGGGTATACAGCCGAGGTGGCTGGGTAAGTAGGCCTGACCTATTATTAATTACAAGATCCCAGAACACAGGCGCAGAACAGTTCCCAAAATCCCTGCACATGGACTTCTCAGAACCTGAATAGGTTTTCAATAGGATGGCCTAGACCTGATGTCGGCCGAAGATGTGGGATCCCAGCACTGCTGTTCTTACATTTAAATCTTCAGTACATTCTGAGTTGATCTTTCCAATTGGTAAAAGATAGGGGTCTCCCTTCATTCTTCTGGCGGCTGATATCCAATTTCACTATTGCTATTTATTGAAAAGACTGCCCTTTCTCCAATGTGATCTTTTATTAAAAATCAGTTGGATTTCAGACACATGGATTTATTTCTAGGCACTTTATTCTGTTCCATTAGTCTATGTGTCTGTTTTTAATGCCAATATCATGCTTCTGATTATACAGCAGATTTGTTGTTATGTGTGCTGTGACTTGCCTATGTGGCCTTCAGATTCTACTACGCACTTGGTCCTACTCCATCAGGCCTAGCAACTGAGCTCTGAGACAAAGCCCTATGCTAGCCTTCATGCTCTCCTCCCCAGCAGGTAGAATCCTGCTCCACGATTTGCCACCCAAGATTGGAAGAGGGTCAGAGAAAGCAGTCACCCACTTTCTGAAGCTCAGTCATCAGGCTAGTAGTGGTAGGGGTCATGGAGCTTTGCCCAGCACTGGGTTTCACCATGGCAGGCCAGGCAATGGGTTTCAAGCCTAAGCCTAAACTTAATTCTCTCCTCCTCACGCTGGAGGTGATGTTCTCCAAATCAGGCTGTTTGGGATTGGGGAACTTTTTCCTCCTGCCTTCTTCAATGCAACTTTTCAATCTGTTATACTAAAAGCAAGAACTGTGGTCTCTCCTGATTTTCTTAGTTCTTGTGCTGGTACTTTGGAACATGAATAGCTGCTTAGCTGGTGTATCTATGGGGAAAGATGGCCAGGATGATCTTACACAGCAGCCATATTACTCTGCCTTCTTTTTTGCTTTGTAAGATTCAGGATCTTACGAAGTTGGCTATGCTGGCCTCAAACTTGAGATCCTCCTGCCTTCCAAACAGCAATCTGTACAGGCACATGCCACATCCGGCAACTAAAGTATATTTTAGAAAGATAATTTCAAAATACATGTGGAAAATGCACAACACAATGATTCTTAACTGTTTTAACATTGTTTTATGCACACAGAAATCTACATAAATAGGATTGTATCTAAGAGCACCAAATGTTTTAAGTGAGTTTTAATTTCTCCATTTACTATTGTCAAAATAAAATGAAATCAAGTTAGGAAAGTTATAGTACTGCAAAGATATAATGCAGTACTGGTGGAAGCCTTATACAGTGGCATACACCTGTAATCCCAGCTACCTGAGAGGCCGAAGCAAGAGAATCACAAATTCAAGACCAGCCTGGGAAACCGAGGAGCCTGTTTCAAAATAAAAGTGGGTTGGGTATTTAGCTCAGTTCTAGAACCTAGATTTGATACCCAGAATTAGAAAATTATAAAGGAGGAAGTACTCTGACCTTTCTGTGAGTGGCTTTTAGATATTAACATTCTGTTTAAAGTAAGTAGAGCTATTTAAGCTAATTTGTCTACAGCTAATTGGTTTAACTTCACTGACTCACATTGAGGACTTAAAGTTTATGTTTTGTGTTATGAGTAGAAACAATGTTCCAGGAATGCACAATGACTAGAGACTGGGTAACAGTCTTATGGGCAACTGGTCTTGGGGGTGTAAACTCTTAGCTCCATTTTTATTTTTATTTAACACTAATAAGTAACGCCTAATGGATCAGACCATTAGAAATCAACTGGTTGCCACTAAACCTTTGTTCATGTTCACATAAAAGTACCATGAGAAATTCTAGATATACCAATCTCTACAGCTAATTCTAAATGCAAGTGGCTAAATACTAAATACTCCTGGGATGACAAAAATATATATAATATGGACTTGTTACTGGCCACTTAAGTTCATATGCTTAGGTTCATTTGTTTGCCACTGACCAAATCAAAGGAGGCCATGTATTTTGGTAAAAGGAGGGGGCTATTTGCCTCAAATCACCATCTCACCATGTACAGGTGGGTAAAAGTCTTTTACAGCAAGGAGCAGAAAGGAGGGGGAACACAGAGAGATAGTACAGATCTCCACAGCTGCTTTATTACTTCTAGCCATCTTCAGCTCATTGTCCTTTCTGATGGAAAGGAAAGTGGGCTCCAGCTTCCTGATGTCAACATCTCCAGAGGAGAGAAGGGGGTGTTGTCTATGTGCTCATAAGGAGAAAATCTGGAGAAGTTGCTTAGCTCTAAAAGAAAAAAGTCTAACTTTTAAAGTTCCATTTTCCAGTGCCAGTTACAGACTCATTAAGGCAACTACCAAGGCTAGATCACAGAGTAGTCTCAATGTGCAGTTGTTTAAAGTTTATAATTTAAATAGCAATTTGATTTGTTCTAAGTTACATACTATACTTTGTAACTCTAGCCAGTAGTTTACATTTTATCAGGCTAGGATAGTGCATAAAATGCTTAAATTCCTTTAATTTATGGGAAAATGAAATTTAGTTCTTTTTCCATTCATAAGTGCTTTTAAAATTGAATTTTCTAAATTCTAGCATGTTACTAAAATAAAACTGGTCCAAAAAACTGACCTACAAGCAAAAACTGAGCAATAACAGTAACATTAGAGCTGGACTGAAAGCCAGAGTCACACTGTACTAAAATGGGCTGCTTACAAAATATTAGAATCAGATTTCTAAGTTTAAAAAGAGTTGTCAGAGTTAATTATTCATTTTCCAATTTCTTTACCTAGTTCACAGACACTAACGGCTTCTGGGAACCAAATTACCATCAAACATGCAAAAACTGAGTAGTTTCTGAAGATTGTATAAATAGCATATAATTTTTTTAAAAAGTAAACATGGTTATAGAACTCTCCGAAAATATTTAACCAGAGCACATTTATCAAAATCACTATTCTTTATACACTACATGCAAGTCAAATAACTTTTATACTTTATGAATATTAATTTCAATATCTAAAAGAAAAGAACTATATCTAACACTGGGTTTTTCTATTAAATGTCTTCATACCCAACATAGTTAATAGCAAAAAAAAAAACCAGAGAAAGCATTGAATGTTCTCTATTCATATAAGGCGTTTTTGCTGGAAGTATGGAGTACTTGTCTTTGATCTGTTGAGGCTCTGTTCTACTTCTAGTCTCCTGATAGCTTTTACCATGAACAGCTGTAGATTTCAGTCCAATACTTTTCCTCCAACTAGTGACAGGATCATATGGCTTTTTTCCATTCCTCTGTTAAAATGATGACTTTTGGGGGTGGATCTTCCAATGCTGAACCAACACTGCCATCCCTATAACAAAACCACTTTCTACATCCTGCCAGATCTGACTTCTAATAGTTTGTTTTGTTAAATAAATTTCTACCTATGTTCATACTTTTTTCTTCTATTATCTTTACCCAGTTTTAAGATTAGCACAATGTTGATTTCCTAAAATGAGGGGAGAAGTGTTCCTTCTTTTTTCTGCTTTAAATGTTTGATATAATTTATCAGTTAAAATGTGTATGAGCCTGTTGTTGTCATATAGGTAGGTTTTCAAGCTAGGAATATACTTTCTTTAATAGGTGCTATTCAAATTTTATATTTCCTCCAGAGTTAGTTTCATTAACTTGTCTTCCAAGGTACTTCTTAGAAGTTGTCAAATTTATTTCAAAAAATATTTTTGTAATATGCCTTCTATATCCTTTTAAATTCTGTAAAATGTGGTAATGTCTCCTAGATCTTGATATTATAATTTTAAAAGATGTACAATTGATATTGTGTAATAGGAAGAAAAGGTCTAAAGGAGCAGGGGAAGTGGGAGGGGTAGGGGAAATGAAAGAAGGGAAAAGAAAAAATATGAGAAAAGGAAAAAAATGGAAACAAAGTCTTTGCAAATAGGGAAGGGTGGAGGGGGTAAAGGGAGGGCAGGGGAAGGGGAAAAAAAATAAGAACCAAGATACTCATGTAATGGTACAAGTTCCCAACGATGAATGTAACTGTATTTTATACCTAAAATGTACCTATAAACTTAATGGGAAAAAAATAGCAAAAAAAACCTCACATGAGAATTCTCACATCATTCTTTACCTGCTGAGATTTCAACGTAAGAACACTTCAGTTTACTGAAGCAAAAAAGATACTTCTAGAGATTTTAATATGGCTAAATATTTTTTTTTTTTACAAATAGTTAACTGGCACTTCAAACTCATCTACAAATATAAATCAGATGCAGTGCACAAAAGAACATGTCAACACTGTCAAATGCTTTGCTTTCAATAATGTGGTATACATGATCCAATTAATCCTTACTAAATTCTTAATAATCTCAAAATAATATTTTGAGATATATTAGATATACAAGGCACTAGATACCATTAGAATTCTACTGCTTTACAAAGGCAGTCTGAATTATAGCTGGTTGTGTGCTGCCATCTAGTGAAGTCATAAAATGCCAACACTAAACCAAAAGTAACAAAATTTTCAGTGATTTATCTATTCAGTAAATCATTAAAATAATTATCTCAGAATGTGGTTCTTAAAATATCAATACAGAAAATATTAATATAAAATATATGATAAACATTTATATACTATTTATTACAATCATGTACTATAATTACATAACTATATAAACTGTGTATATATATAGTAAATTATAATTAAAAATAAATATGCTACAGATTTTTTACTTCAAAAATTCGTTTCCACAACTATATTTTAGAATAAGCTATTATAACAAAATAGTAAGATACTCACTTGAAAAAAGCTAGAATAAACAATCTGAATTTACGACCACACAGAAATTGTTGAATAAAGTAAAATGCATTCATACAATACAAAGATTAATGCATTCATAAAGTATAATACATTCATACAACACAAATCTCGAATGATTCTTCTCTCTCCAATGACACCATTAAAATGATAACAAAGTGTGGGTTTTCTCCCCTTCTTTTTCAAGTATAAAGCTGTTAGTTTATTTTTTAAAGCCCATGAATTCTTCAATATCATACTCTTCAAGAGGTAGAGTCTAATTTCCTCTTTTTAAGGGTGAGCTAAGTTTATATCTCACTTCCAATAAATAAAATATGGCAGAAGGTGACTATATGTCACTTCTGAGGTTAGATTATAAAGGGACTACCACTTCCATTTTAGGTGGTGTCTTGGATCACTGCTCAGTAAGAAGTTGGCCACTTTGTGATGAAGACACTCAGGTGGCTATGGGACCCCATTTGGGACCCTACAGTTTATATGTAGACTATTTTAACCTGAAGACATTTGAGATTCAACAGATATAGTAAGAAGCCTTCTTAGAGCTTCCCTGATCTGACTAAAAGCAGAAACTTCTGGAAATAAGCTGTCATATATAGTCCTTCAGGCTTCTTTACTCCCAGTAAAACTATCATAAATCTCCTTTTGGAAGAATTTTATAACCATGAAAAAACAATTATGTTTACCTGCAAAAGCAAACACTGTCACAAATTTTCTTATTTCCCAGTTTTCCCCCTAAAAAATCCACTTGTTTTCCCAAAGGAAATCCTTGTGTTCTATCCATAGAAGCCTATTTTCTACTTTTCCTTTCTCCTATTGGGTTATATATGTAAGCCCCTACCTTTAGCCATCTAGCAAACCACTTCCTTGTGTACCTCTATATGGATAAGAGTATTTGTCTTGCTAATTTATCTCTTGCCAGTTTAATTTGCAGACCCCCAACTACTAAACCTAAGTTGGTACAGAAAAGTTTTTCCTCCCAGACACAGCCTATAGACAAGTCCATGGACAAGAAATGGAGGCCTCAGACCAACAGGTTGTGAGAAACTGAGGCCGAGCATCAGCCACATAAGTGAACTTGCAAGGAGAGCCTGCAATACAGCAGCCTCAGCCAACAGTTTGACTTCAACTTTACGAAAGATATGAACCAGAACCAATGAACTAAACTGCTCTCAAAAACTATGAGACAGGGCTGGGAATGTAGCTCGGCTGTGCAGTGTCTGCCCGGCAAATACAAGTCCCTGAATTTGATTCCTGGTACCAAAAAAAAAAGAAAGAAAAAACTATGAGACAGTAAATGTTTAATGTTTTAAGCTGCTAAATTTTAAGATCATTTTGACAAGAAAGAAGATAATGAAAGGAAGGAGAAAAGAACATCAGCAGATACACTATTTCAATAAACTTCTGGTTGACAAGACACAGATGGAGAAGTGCTGACACCATGCACAGAGGTAGCAACATCCACAGATGGAGCTGCCTGTTCTGCAAAACCACAAATATCTAGAGCCAGAAACAACAACTACAAAGCATGACTACAGTGACACTTAGGGCCTGAAATTAATACCTACTGTATAACAATTAATTCCCACAACTTGTAACGGGGACCTAAAGGCTGGGCCTGCAGATGTCCAATGGGTAATTAAAAGCAGAGTGAAGCCTGGCATCTTTGCCTCCATTTAATTACCTTAAAATTTTGTGTCAGATCCCTGCTTAGCCTTACACACAGACATGTTAATCAGTAAAGGAATGTCTGTAATGCAAAGTTTATTAGCTCTAAGTTTACCTAGCCTATTTCCTCCCTCTTTAAGACTGAGGACACTGAGATAAGAGTAATGCAAAGTAATTTTCAGGATTTGCAGGAATAACCAATTGCCAGCTTTTACAAGGTTCAGTTCCAACCACCTGGAGCAATGCCTAGAAGTCTCCAGTCATTGTTCCAAATCTGCAGTCACCTTGGATTCCAGGAAAAGTAGAGTCTCACAAATCACCTTAGGATGAGATCGCCCCCTAAGTCAGAACAATTACCCCATGACAAGAACTAAGGCTCTACCCTCAATGAAGAAGCATCGCTTCATGATGAGTACCAACCTGCCTCCTAAAGTGATGATGGCTCTCCCAGAACCTTGAAGTACCAGTCCTGAGATACCAATCAACCAACTTCACCAGGGTTACCTACATTGCCAGCTGTGCAAACCCTCAACCCTTGCCTTTGTTACCCTTTTCTATAAAACCCCCAAAGCTCTGTCAGCCCATTCAAAACAGATTTTGAATGTCTTTATCTCTGCTTCACAGTATGGCCATGACAAATCTCCTTTCCTGCCCTTCACCACTGCACATCTCCTGGACTAGCATTATGAGACAGAGAGCTGTGCCTAATCTATGGGATCCCTGGAACAGGGATTTCTGATCTAAAACTCCAGTAACAAACTCACACACAAGACACAGAAGTAATCAATAGTGACCAGAAGAAATAACTTCTCTTTATAAAAGGATTTAAGAGTCCACTACAACTGCTTATCATAAAGCAAAGGTCAGAAGCTGACAAACCCAGCCTACATTCACAGAGTGTCCAAGCAGCTTTTCAGCCTATTTTTAAATGGAAATAGTCAACCAAGAAACAAACCACATGAGAAAAACTAGAAACATAAAAAAGATGATTCAGAAAGAAAAAACAGCTTTATAAACCTTTTAATTAGTATTTTCGTTGAAAATCAAGAAGCTATTATATCCATAAATCGAAAATAAGTTATCTTAGGGCTGAGAGTTTAGCTCGGACGCGGAGCACTTGGTCTGGCATGTGAAAGGCTGTAGGTTTTATCACCAGCACCGAAAGAAAAGAAGAAGAAGAAAAAAAAAAGGACCTGGTTGTCTTAAAAAGGGAGAGAGAACAAGAATATATACAGCCTTGAACATTAAAAGCACAGTTACAAAAAATAAAAAATAAAAAAATAAAAGTACAGTTACTACCATAGTTCAAATGAAAGGTAGGAAAATGAGAGAAACTCCCAGGAAGTTGAAAAAGAGAAAAGGAACTAAAACTGTAAGAGCAAAAAATGAGATGAACAAGAAACTAGAGGTCTAACAATCATAGGAATTTTAGAAAGGAAAACAGAAAAATAGGAAATAGTGTCAGAGATAAGACCAAATGTTTCTGAAAGGAAGAATTCAGGTTTTTAGATTCAAAGAGATCACCAAGGGCTAGCACAATCAATGGTGGAGGGAATGTGGAGGTTACAACCAAAAGATAACAACAATAATAAGACATCACTGGAAATTCTAGGCCAAAAATAAAAAGTCTAAAGGTTTCCAGTAACAGTAGTAAACTGCTCACAAGAAATTAGCATATCAGACATTTTATTAATAACATGGATTACTACATGACAGAGAGGTAACGTTTTTAGCATTTTCAGGGAAAATGACTTCAAACTAAATTTTTATTCACCACCAAATTATTAAATATGGGACAGTGCAATAACATTTTCATAAACCCAGACATTCATGTGAGTTAGAAGTTAAGGAAGGTGTCCCTGCAAAGTGAGAAAAACAGAAGTAAGAAGGAGGGAAGAAACACATGGAACTCAGAAAGCTAGGTCCAACCAGAATAACTGGTGGGATAGGAGCTTTTTACAGAGGATAGAAATCACAGAAGGCTCTTAGAAAGAACAGGCTTTGAGATAATGTGCATTTATCCTTGCTCAAGCTAGCTATCTGCTTGTGGTTATCCCTATACTTGTGTGAGCAGCAACACCTCCAACAGACACCTCCACAGCAAGCACTGAGCAGGTTCCAACCAGAGGTGGCAGCAGCTCACTGATCTCAAAGTGACCCTTTTGCTTCTCCATCTTCAGATGCCTTTGTAAGCAATTCTTCGTAAGCAATTAAATCTCTATCTTTGAAATATTAGTGAATTTTTTGCCATAAAAATAAATCTAATCCTTTCCACTAAACATTACAATGAAAAGACTTTCAGTATTTTCACCATTTAAATTCAAACACAGAATTTTTAATTTTTTTAATTGTTTACCAAAAGATAAAATGTTATATACATGTACCAGTTTTCCACAATGAACATAATCACTGCATACTGCAAATATGTACTAATAAAGTATTTTAAAATTATTTATCAAAAGCATATAAATGCAAACAGAGTTAACAAATTTCAATTAGGGATGGAGGCTAGGGTGTATGTCAATGGTAGAACACTTGTAGGGCATGTACTTAATCCCCAGCCATTACAAAGAGGGATGGACGCATGGACGGATGGACAGACGGACGTACAGAGTTAGAAGTGACACAACTTGAGAGGTAGGTAGAAGACAAAGAAAGCTAACATCCTCATCTAAATTAAAAGCTTTTAAAAATAAAAAATGAGTAATGAAACACTTTGTAATGGTTATTAAAAAAGAAAGGAAGCGCTAAACGCAGGCATGATCAAGAAATAACTATAATAAAATAACTATGATGGAAGACTAAGAGAAAGGAAAAATGGGCACAGAGATTTTGATAGGCTACACTGCAGGAACTCACCTGAAGCTGACTACTACTGATACAAACATATAATTTAGAGAGTTGAAGAAAACCACAAAGTGAAAGATAAAAATGGTTAAAAGTGGTTGCCTGTAGGGAGTAAGACAAGTATTCTGGACCTCTCCATTTTAAGCTTTTCAGTTTTGCCACCAGTAAGAATTAACAAGAAAATAATTTATGCTTACATCTAACAAAAATGTTTAATGAAGTGTAAATAGATTAAGTGCAAATAAATCACTAAATATTTGCTTTTAAGTGCAAATAATTATTAAACTATAAATCATATAAACAGTTTATATAGACAACATATTTCACCTAATTGATATTTCATTATAGCAAGGTCCACTGTAACTTCAACCACCTAGAGTAAGTAAATAAAACTGTGGAATGGATAAGTTTTCATTTAGCTGACTAAACAAAATATAGGAGCAAGACAAAGAAGCAAAAAGACCAAAATGTATGCAGCAACCATCTTTAACTGAAAAAATTATAGGTGCTTTTTCATTTTGTCCTTTTCCTTATCTTCATTTTCTATATTTTCTACAATGAATAAAAATTATTTTTATAATAGGGGAAAGTATTTTTAAAGATACTATCATTTTTTCATTATTATAAGACTAGAATCACAAGACAAAAAGACATTTTCACTGAAACACACATTCTGTCAAATTTTTTTTAAAAATCACAACTATTAATACTAGATTAGGTTTACTAAAGTATAGACTCATTCATTGTTCTTGATCTAATTACAAGGATCTGAAAAGCTTCTAAAATAACAGGATACCGCAAACATATTCATAGCACAAATCAAGTAATTAGTTCTAATACTAGTAAAAAAAAAATCTCAGAAATCCACCAGTTCTGTAGCTAAGAATCCTTTCCTGATTATATTAATTACTTTTAGATTAAGTGGCTCTATTCATAATGAGAATGTACAGTGGCGTTATCAAACTCATGTCCACTAATTATCATAAATGTTACAGGTTATGCTTTTTAGAACTTCACAGCCACACAAGTTAAATAAATAAAATAATGGGTTCTTTTAAGTGATCTTCCATCAGAGTATAATGTCATATTCATTATTCAAATTTACCTTGATCTAGAAAAAAAATTAAAATCTACCTAAAATGGTTTGGGCAGCACTACGTATCCCAGAGGCAGAAAGATATGAAAAACATTTTTATTTTTATATATCAGTCCTCCTGAGAAAATCAAAGGAAACACCCTAAAGCTTTTGTTTTATGTTGTATTTGTCCCCAACATGACTAATTACTTCAGTTTTCTTTTGTATAAGCCATGCCATCTAGAAATATCAACTATAATTCTTTGAAACAATTTTTCACTGATTCATAGAATCAAGTCTTTTTCCACATTTTTATCCAATCTAGTACTTGCCATCCTTACATTCTCATACAACGGACTACAGTATGTGAACAAATAATCAATTCTGAATACAGTACCGTGTAATAGAGGAAAAAATAATTAAGTATGAAAATCCAGTTAACATCTCACCAACAAAGCTGAAATAAGGTAGGGGCAAATGTTCTTCCATCTAATCAATAGCACTTTTCAATACTAAATATAAAATGTGGCTATATTTCTTATTTATTCCACTACCAAATTTTAAAATATATCTATAAACACCCCAATAATGAATTTGGTATTCTTAAAATTTTAAAAAGTGTCATTCAGAATATCAAGTAATGCTCCCTGGTAGTTCTTTAGTGCCTCTCCTTACTTATATCTTCTAATAACAAATAATTTTGTTACATCTCTTAATTCACCTTAAAGCTACTTAAGATCAGCAATTATATTTTGTTTTCCTACAGTATCTTCTATAGCCCTAGAGACCTTATAAAGCTTAATAAGAATCTGAAATATGAAATGCTTCAAATTTTAAAATTTTTAGAACGCTAGTACGAAGCCCCAAGTGGCATTTCCATGCCATGAAAATTGTTTTGTACACAAACTTACTAAAAATATTGTATAAAATTGCTTAGGTATACATGAACAACATAAATGAGTTTTAGGTTTAGACTTGGGTCCTCTCCCCACAATATCTCATTATGTTATAGGCAAATATACTCCAAAGACTGAAACAATCTGAAATCCAAAACACTTCTGGTCCCAAGCATTTCAGATAAAAGATGCTCAACCTACAGCTTAATGGCTATTTAAGGAATAAATATCATTTCTACAAAGATACTGATTAAGTGAAAGGTACTGTGCAATTCCAATTACCATCACAAAACACTGTGAAAGAAAAACTGATAAAATGTTTCCATAGCTTATTTGTAATAGAACAAAATATATATCTCATCCTATTTATATGGAAGAACAAAAACTGAGGAAAGAAGACAGCAGGCAATAAAAAGGAGGGCATAATGTCTACAGTAATTAAAAATCCAACAATTAACAGTGATTATCCCAAGGGGTGGAATAAATATTCTCATAGGAAGAACTTTTAATTTTTGTGTATGATGCTTTATAAGGGAGACATTAGCAGAATAAAATTATTTTAAGAAATACAAGAATAAAACAGTAAACATAAAATATTATAAAAGATTCTCTCACTTGGCAATATGAAAAATAAGAAATGCATTCATAATACATTTGACAATAGTCAAGATTCTGGGTCTAGAGCCAAGACAGCTGCATTCAAAGCCCAATCCTGTTACTAACAATAACTGTGTGTGGCCTTGCATAAATAACTTTTATATGCTTCATACTACCAATTTATAAAATAGGGATAATAACAATACCTACCTTACAGAGTTGTAAGGCCTGATGAGATATATTCTATGTAAAGTACTCAGAACGATGCTTAGTACACAAGAAGTATTCAGCAAGTGCTACCTGTTACAACTGTTGCTATAGCCAAAATACATAATTGCTTTGTGCAATCACACTGGTATTCAAAAATTGCTAATTAAGACAATAATAGAATTTATTCTTTTAATCTTATGAATATTCACATTAATAAAGTTTTTAGGAGACATTCATTTTTCAATTGTCAACTTGGCTATATTACTATTTATACTAAGTGAAACTACTTAAAACTGCCAACAATACAGTGAAATGGGTACTCCTGGGCAGTGGTGTTAGGGCTGCATCACAACTTTTGGCAAGGTGTATCAAGGACTTTGATGTTTCCACACTCTCTGTGATACTATTTTTATCATAGTCTATATAAAGACGAGTATAAATACAAAGATGAGAAATTAGGGCACTCATTTTTAACAACAACAAAAAAAACTGCCAACAGCCCTAATGCTTCAAGAGTAAAGAGTAAGGGCCAGAAATTTAGCTTAAAGGTGCTGCGCCTGCCTTGCAAATGCAAGGTTCTGAGTTCGATCCCTGGTACCGAGGGGAAAAAAAATATAGAGTAATCTTTTGTTTTGGCAGCAATTAAGTCATGTTTTTAAAAATGATGTAACAGGGCCGGGGATTTAGCTCAGTGGTACGGCACCTGCCTCGCAAGCGCAAGGTCCCAAGTTCAATCCCCAGCACTAAAAAAAAAAAAAGATGTAACAATAGAAAATGCTCATATTAAGATAAAAGGCAGAATACATGGATTGGGGATGTAGTTCAGCAGTAGAGCTCTCGTCTAGTATACAGGAGCCCCTCAATCCCCAGCACAGCTAAAAAAGTAAAATACAGAATATAAAAATAATCATATTATATAGTTTGGTTCTAATTACTTACTAAGAATAACAAACCTAACACAATCTCCAGCATACATCAAATTTCAATAAATACTTGTTGACCATATGAGTAAACAAAGGAAATAAATTAAATCTCCTTATTTTGGCTATCTCATATATTTGGGTCCACTAGCCTTGCTCTGTTTTGAAAAAAAAATGTTTAGAAATACTAAAACAAAATTTTGTTTTTAATCTCTCAGTTTCACATGTTGCTACTTCTAGAATATGGGCAACTGAAAATTCTGTGTTTGCAAAATAAATTTTACCTTTATCTGTTTAGGTCTAAGTTGTCTAGCCAGATCTTGGAAGTAATAAGTTCAGCTGTTTTTTATTGTTAAATACCATTTCAAAGACTGTATGTCTATTAATTAATAAGAGTACCCCTATTAATTTAAGAAACTACTATTTAAAGGACCTTTCTATTCTGTAGTACTGAATATCCTAAAGATGTGACTAGCCAATCTATATTTCAAAGTTTTGGTTTTAAAATATTATTTTCACCTATTTTTCTTGTACAATAACTATACTACCTTCTAAGAGAATACAGAACCGACTCCGGGAAACCAAATGTTGGGTTCCAATGTAATAATGGTTTTCCTTTTTGTTTGTTTTGTTTTGCTTTTCTCACTGTGTGGATCAGGCTGGCCTTGAACTCACTATGTAGCCCAGCTGGCCTCAAACTCACCCACAATCCTCCTGTCTTAGCCTACTGAGTGCTGGAAGGTGTGAGCCACCATCCCTGGCAATAACGGTTTCAAAGGAATCATCAGCTATGACAACAATAACACTTACTGAGTACTGTCCTAAGCATTTTATGTAGATCTCCTTTACTCAATTACTGGATGAATTCTCAAAAGTATCTTTAACTCAATCGCTAGCTAAATTACTCTAAATTAGTCAGCGCTGATTTTTAAAATGTATCCCATGGGGCACTAAGTGCACTGACTCTTAAACCTGCCCGCAACTCAGAATCAACTGGAGTGCTTTACAAAACCACATATTCTCAGAGCCAACCAAGGCCTGCTAAATTTGAGTCTCTGAAATTTTATTTTTCTTCCTTTTCTAGTAAAAGCTCCCTATAATGGTAAAGTAATTGGTGTGTAAGAACTGCTGCCCTAAAAGGTTGTGTGGCAACCTCAGAGGCCACCCCAAACTGCACCTCCAACTTCTTTCCTGCCTTGTGCAGTAATCACAGCAGCACTGTTTTTATCTATTTCATATAGTAGGACTCCAATAAAATTCAGATTAACAGAGACGTCAAATAGATCCTATGACTCGCCTTTTTAACCAGTTTACCACCAGGTATCCCCAACTGTACCTTAGTCTTCTTCCCCCATGATAAAGAAAAAAATCACATAAGACAGGGCTTTATTTTATCCTTCCCAGTTGCAAAAAAACTGGCCTGGATCTGTAGAATTCTGGTGACCAGCAAAGGTATAATCTTAAACATTTATTTAGTCCCATAATTTTATAATTTCTATTATAGTGAGGAAAAACTACTTTGTATCTAATTTTTAAAGCCCAAGTCCTAGAATACAGAACAATGAAGAAAAAGACTAAAAAATGTCAAGACCAGACATCTACTGCTGATTTTGTCACTACTATGATTTGCAGCAAATGTTTTACTTTTCTGGATTCCCATACATTAACACAGCCAAAAAATACTACATAGAATAGTTCAAAAAATAAAAAGTCCCTTCCAAGGGCTGAAAATATAGCTCAATAAATTAAGTGCATGCCTCACACGAGTGAGGCCCTAGGCTCAATCCTCAGCACTGGCCAACCCCTACCACCAAGAGTGGGGAAGAAAACCTTTAGGGTATAACTTTATTTACTCAGGGTTTTTAAATATTAGACATAACAAGGCCTATAATTAATATTTACTAGTAAATAATAAGACAGGAAATAAATTCTTATGTAATATCAAGAGTCACTAAAAATCTTATATATATATATATATACACACGCACACACACACAATCAATATTTGCTTTCTGTCAAAAAAATTGGATTAAATAGAAATTTATATTTGGTATGACTTCTTCCCTCAAGTAGAACTGAAAAAAAAGTTAATTGAAGAAGTCTAAATGAAGGCAGTATATACAATGCCTAATTGATCATAATTCTACTTATTCACTGTTCCTAGATCTCATAAAATATAATTACTTTATAATTCACTGAAAAGTATTCCAGAGACATATTCTTCTTAATGTCCCTCTCAATACAAGAGGAGTATTTCTTGTATGTAAGATTTTTCTAGTCTAGCACCTCATTACCTTATCCACATTATTTCTGTCAAACATTCAGTTCCAGTCATTAAAATAAACATCTGCTACAAACATTATTAATGAGATACATATCAAGGGATCCAAGCAAGCTACTAACCACCTGGGGTAACTGTACTGTACAAAAATCTTTAGTAGTAGCAAATACAAAAGCTGCCTGAACACATTATTAGTAGTTTATTCATATAACTGCTATTTCCACAACACATTATTTACAAGCAAGTGAGTACATGTGTCAGAGCACAAATGGCATGAACCATACATTGACTATCAGATAATAACAAAGGCGTGGGACATAATTTTCATGAGAAAAAAAGCTTGGCCTTTCAAACACACATTTTAGCAAAGTATTTACATAAAAATATTTTGGCAAAGTTCTAGTAGCTTAACAACAACTTAGAAGTAATAGAAAGAAAAATTTATTTCAACATTTAAAATTTACTGAATCAAAATTTTTAAAACTGTAATAATTTTTTGTGCCATAAGCTCACTTTTTACACATTCTTATAAAGAACATTTGAGATACAAAGATCATCTTTTTAAGAAGAATACGTTCATTTAATTATGGATCGGCAAACTATGGCTGAAAAGCCAACTGTAGGCTTTGTAGATAGTTTTGCTGAAACACAGCCAGTTATTTGGTTATGGGAATGCAGCAATGGGAAACTGCTGCATTTTGCTGCAAGGGCAGAGGTGCATAGTTGACAGAGACCATCTGTAAACCCTAAAATATTTAGTTATGTAAGACCTTTTACAAAATATGTTTGAC
Source organism: Heterocephalus glaber (assembly GCF_000247695.1). The sequence continues at coordinate 5,302,076 of NW_004624799.1, read as the reverse complement.
AAATCCTGGATTAGAGGAAAATGTGAATTTGGAGATTAAATCCTGAGCAATTCTGATCCATCTGGCACATAACACAGAGCCCTCCCTAGTGGTAAGGTGCTTTCAATACAATATCTGAATGAATGGAAGAAAGGGATTCCCTTATTCTATAATTCCCTTATTCTATAATTTCCTCCTAGAAATATTATCAAACATAACTTGCTTATACAGATATGTTGTAAAAAGTTTAATATAAATTACATTTCCATAAATGGCTAAGTGACTTTTTTAAAAAATAACTTTCCTTATAGAGCAAGTCCCAAATTTACCTTGTATATTCTTCATGAAGCAAGGTATGCTTGTATTCCTGGGTGCTTTCAGAAAATACAGTAGTTATCTTTCACTGAATGTCCACTACATATTAACTCCTTTAAAATATTTACTTCATTTAATCTTTATACAACTCTAAATGTAACAGATCACCCCATCCTATATAAATCTGACCAAAAGTAGTGCTTTCTTATGCCTGTCTAGCTTTAAATGCTGCCCTAGTATATAATTTTCCTTGAAATATGCTTTCTTTAATGTTGCTAAAGGGTTTATATTTTTGTTTGGAAATTAAATGCCACAGAATTGGGGGGGGGGAGTATGAAAAACCACACTACTACAAGTGTTTCTACATCTTTAATATGAATATATATGCAGCTTTACACTGATGAATTTAATATATATTTATTGAGTACCTACCACATGGAATTTAGTATTCTAAGTACTGGGGACAAAGCTGTTAAAAAAGACAGAAGTTCCAGAGTTCATGAAGCTTGCTATCGTTATGACTGTCGATTTATGACAAGGCTTATGTTCATCCACATTATTCTTAGCCTTAAGTTTTTCTATGTCAAACATGGACTGAGTTACTATCTCTTACTTTACTATTTGCATTACTATAGTAGTTATAAAATAAAATTTGGTTTTTACTTAGTAATTCAGAAACAGCTGAAATTCAATTTAGAGTATTTAATCTCTTAGCAGAAAGAATTAAAATGAAATGTGAAGAAGTTAATTCTAAATTTTTTACGCTGCTGTGAGTATTCACCACTTTCATATGGATGTTGAATTAATTTATTTTGAAGGCTGATAATTTCTTTTTATTTATTTTTTTGGTACCAAGGATCTAACTCATGACCTTGCGCTTGCCAGGCAGGCTCAGCGCCACTGAGCTACATCCCTGACCCAATAATTTCTTTTTATTACATTACCAATTCTAATAAACTAAATATGCACAGAAATTCCATTATAAAATTCTAATTATCTTTTCCCAAAATATCTGTTAAAAAAGTAATATACTTCACAATTACAAGACAGTGTAATTCCAACTGTAACTGCAGTATATATATATCCTCAAATCACTTTTTCTCACTATATTCACACCCAAGTAGAACAGACATCCATTCTAGGAGAGCCATGAAAAGACTGAAGAACATACAAAAGAAATACCAACTTAAAAGTTTAAAATATATTAGAAAAAACAAGAAGATCAATGAGCTCCCCTAAAATAACTGTTTGTTTGTATAGCAGCTTTCAACAAAAATGAAGGTCAATCTAGTTAAGGTGGCATAAAGATATATAAATAGATTGTTAATTATACCAGTTAGTCTTTTATTGAAAATCATCTTGTTTAACGGAGAAACAGAACACTTAAATTTCAAAGCTCTTTCACCAATACAATTTAAAATGTTTTTATCTTATCACATGCATAAAATATATTTTCGTAAAAACCTTGAAGCTACAGTTTTAGTTTATTTAATCTACAGGAAATCCTGGCTATATATAACCCATCTAGTTTTCACTATCAAAACAATCAGTCCTAAGAAAAAATGTGAAAATAGAATAAAAAAATGGAAACAAAGCTTTTGTACATAAAAAAGGGAGGGGGTTTGAGGAGAGTGGGATAAAATTAAATTTTTTTTAAAAAATCAATCAGTCCAATGGGTACCACTATGTGATAGAAAAAGTATGGCTTCATTTTTATTCTAAATACACAAATCAATAAAAAATTTTGCACCAATTATTTAACTTCTGAACTCTTCTGTGAGACAGACAGGTGGACACTCACAGAGTACACAGCCTGTCACAACCATCTCTTAGATGAAGTAAGGTACTTTTTTGGAAGTCTCCCTTAGGAGAGAGATTCTACAACAGCCAAGGGACAAAAGAAGAAAAGTCTCAAAAGATATCATCAGCTCCAACTTACTCCCACTACCCTACTCTACAGTATATGTGAACTGAGATCATACCAACTCAATCCTAAATAACAAACATTTTTCATTTCTGAATCATTTACTATTACATGTAACACTGCTGACCTCTTCCCTCTTTAGCCAACTGCATTTTCATGGAATGAAAAAATCAAACTGCATTTGTGAAATAAGTGTACAACATACTCTATACAAAATACTTGAGGATCCACTAGCCTGCTTGCAAAGTTAAGCTAGCATCCTGTGAGTTAGAAATGAAAGATACTAGAACTTCCTTTTGATTCAACTTCTACCAAAACCATTTATCTCTCACCTCAAAAACTTTCTATTGTTATAAGAGATACTAGAGACCAAAAGAAAAAAAAACACGAAGATATACAAACATAAAATACTAGCAAAAAAAAAAAAAATACTAGCAAGAGGAGCAGAAGTTTGAAGCTGGCATAGGTAATTCAGTGAGAAAGGGTCTCAAAATAAAAATATATAGAGCTGGGGATAAAGCTTAGTGCACCATGAGTTCAATGCCCAGTACTGGCACAGAAAAAAAAAGAATAATTCCCTAGCTGGTATGGTGGTGCATGCCTATAATCCCAGCACTTTAGAGACTGAGACAGGAGTATCACTGAGAGTTCGAGTCCAGCCTGGCTACATAGTGAGTTCATGGCCAGCCTGAACTACATAGCAAGACTCTGTCTCAAAAAGATAAGCACAGCCCTTTATCATATTAAAAGATATTCAACCTCAATCACAATTACACTGAGATACTATTTTTCATTTATCAGACTGGTACAAAATTTTAAATTTAAGAACATATTCTGCAGGCAAGGTTGTGAATATTCGACCATTCTTGTAGAGGCAGGGGTCTGTAGGCAGGGAAAGAATAAAATAAAGGCCTTAATAGGTTTTCTGGCTAGTGCTGACTAGGAGGAGTTAAAACCTTACTAGAAAAATTCCCCTGGGAGCAGTTTCAAGGATGAGGTACAAGGGGAAAAAAGCCAGAAAAAGAAAAACACCAAATGGCCTTGGGACTTGCACCAAAAGACCAGAGAAAAAGCTACAGGCAGAGCACAGAGAGCGAGCCAAACACACCAAGTCAGAAACCTGAGACAGCCATCCTTCCCTATCTCCTAAAGAATACCGGGGAGGCAGAAGGGAAAGGGGGCTGCCTAATTTTGGGGAAGGCTCCTACTCAGTATGTACTCACACCTGTGTACTAACATACACATACACACACACACACACACACACACACACACACACAAACACATATTTAGGGTCACTATATTACTATAACAGATATCCACACATTCCCTTACTAATTGTAATTCTAAGGATAAGTAAGGATAGTTAGGATAACTCTTATTAACCATGGATAAGGCTCTTCTAGCCAACCAGCTATGCATCCCAGAGATAAGACCTTGTCAAAGACAAAAAAAAACCCACCAAAAGAAATGACATAGCCAAAGGTGCCTAGTTTAATTTGAAGAAAAGCCCAGGAAGCCAATTGGGTTATGGCAAGTTCAGGTAGGAGGAAGGGTCTCTGACTCCCTATAAAAGAGGCCAGGAACAAATGGCCCCTGGGTCCTCCATCTTTCTGGAGCCCCCTGCCCCAGTCCTTATTGGGCTGGGTAGCTATCTTTTTCTTTTCCTCTTTCCAAAACACATAGTGTCTTCCTTTCCTTAAACTTCGCTCCTTTAATTCATTACTGGTGCTGAATTTACGATCCTGGTGAGCTGCTCAGATAGTACAGCAGTGGTTCTCACCCCGAGACACCACATTCTTACACATCATCTAAGGAAATACAGGCTGGTACTACCCTTTTGAAGTAGAAACTGGCAGTATCTAATAAAACTTCAGTCTTTGGCTGAGCAATGTGTCATGTTTGGAATTTACCCTACAGTAGTTGGAGCTTCAGTTATATTGGAGAACAGAGGACCCGAGATAATTCACTGTGGCATCATCTGTAACTGCAAAATTCTGAAAATAATCTAAATATCTGTACATAGAGAATGGCTGATTAAACTATTGTACATCTACACAATGAGCACTATGCGGCTATAAAAGATATAAAGATAACTATAAAGTGACATGCAGTGGTTTCTAAAATACACTGATAAATTTTTTTAAAAGCAAGCTGCAAACAACTATCCAATTCTACAGAGAATGGACGCTATAATCTATAGCAGTGGTGGTAAACCTATGACACGTGTGCCACAGTGGGCTGCTTGCATCACTGAATGCTCTAAAAGGTTCACTATCACTGGTCTATAGTCTGGATATTGAATGTTAAAGACTTAGTTCCCATGGTGGCACTTGTGATAGGAGCTTAGAGGGAGGTGCTTAGGTCACTATGGGCATGCCCTTGAAGGGGACTGCAAGACCCTGGCCTCTTCTTCTCTTTCGCTTCCTAGCCATAAGGTGAAGTTAAGCAGTTTTGCTATGGCCAGCCTGAACTATATGGTGAGATCCTGTCTCTTGCCATGATGTGCTGCCTCACCACAGGCCAAAGCAACAGGGCCAATCAATCATGGAGTGATCATAGTGTGGAATCTCTATGAGCCAAAACATCCCTTTCCTCTTTATAATTTACTTATCTCGGGTATTTTGTTATACTAATGGAAAGCTAACACACTTACAATTCTTATAAGAAGGGGGAAAAAGGAAAATATACAAATATCTGTTCATATGCCTAAAAAGAAACAAGATAAACCAGAAAACTAAAGAGATTGGTTACTTACAAGGAGTCATAGGAACAGAATGAAAAGACAGAACTGAAGATGTTTTACAAAATATACAATTTTGTGTAGTTTTGACTCTTGGAACCATGTCAATTTTTGACATACTCAGAAAAATGAAAAATTAATACCCACAAAGGATGAGAATAAACACATACAGAAACAAATAAAACTAATTATGTTAAACATGAAAAATACACCAAAAGGGCTGACAGCGAAAGAAAATAATATTGATAACACTGGAACATAGGACTCTTTGGCTATATACACCAAAGTTAACATCAGTCTCAACTATACAAAAATATATTCTATTCAAGGGGTTTCCTCACAAAGGTTTGGAATAACAATTCCACAACTATTTTGTGCATATTACAGTAATTATGGATAATGAAAACCAAGCTTTCAGCCCAAAGGAAGGGCTTCCGGGTGGCCATTCCATCGCTCCCAGCCCAGAGGAAGGGCTTTGGGGCCGCCATTCCACCGCTCCCAGCCCAGAGGAATGGGCTTCCGGGCCACTGTTCCACTGCTCCCAGCTCAGAGGAAGGGCTTCCAGGCCACCTTTCCACTGCTGCCAGCCCAGAGGAAGGGGATTCTAGGCCACGGTTCCACCGCTCCCAGCTCAGAGGAGGTGAGCCACACAGTCACCAAAAGCAAACACACGCCCGTAGAAATGAGAAGACACATGAACAAGTCTCAAAATCAAACTTCCAGATCACCTACAGCAACTCCAAAAGGAAATGAGATGGAACAATCTGATACTCAACCACCTGTACTCCCTAAACTGGCAACAAAAGAGGATCTGGAAAATACAACATCAGAAATAATTTCTCAAATAACAACAGGGGTTGTGCCCATAGTGCAAGACATGATTGTAAAATCTAGAGAGGAGCTGAGGAACATGATGGAATCCCAATATAAGAGACAAATGGAATCCATAAAACAGATACAAACAGATTTCCAAGAGATCAAAAACTTCACTGAAAGCCTACACAGCAGAATGAGCCAATGTGGGGACAGAATTTCACATATAGAAGATAAGATTGCAATTAGTGACCAGGAAAAGAAAAATTGCTT
>NW_004624799.1:5263175-5291836 GCF_000247695.1 Heterocephalus glaber | reverse complement strand
GGAGTGTAGACTGGTGCAACCACTGTGGAAATCAGTATGGAGATACCTCAAAGAACTAGGACTGGAAATCTCATTTGACCCTGCTATTCCCCTGCTGAGTATCTTCCTCAAAAAATTAAAAGAATCATACCACAGTGATATATGTGCACCCATGTTCATAGCAGCACAATTCGTAATAGCTAAAACTTGGAACCACCCCAAATACCCATCAGCTGGAGACTGGATAAAGAAAATGTGTTTTTTTAATAAAATGAGTACTACTCAGCCATAAAAAATGAGAAATTAGAGACATTTATAGCTAAATGGATGCACATTGAGGTCATACTCTTTAAGTGAAATAAATAGGACACATATGTGTAAATACCGAATAGTTTCTCTAGTGTGAGAAACTGAAAGTGTAAATAAGGACTAAAAATAGAATAGATAATGTGAAATAGGAAGAAAAGGGGCAAAGGGGAAGGGGAAGTCAGAGGGGTAAGAGTAGGGGAAAGAAAAGAAGGGAATGGAATTAATACGAGAAAATGGAAAAATGGAAACAAAGTCTTTGTAAATAGGGAGGCCAGAAGAAGGGGGAAAAAGAGAGATTATGTAAAGGTGCAAATTTCCAATGAGGAATGTCATTATATTGTATACCTAAAATGTATCAATTATTAAAATGAATAATTGATAATGTGAAATAGGAAGAAAAGGTCCAAAGGGATAGGGGAAGTGGGAGGGGTAGGGGAAAGGAAGGGAAAGGAAAAAGTATGAGAAATGGAAAGAAAGTCTTTGTAAATAGGGAAGGGTGGAGGGGCTGAAGGGAGGGCTGGGAATGGGGAAAAAATAAGAACCAAGATACATCATGTAAAGGTACAAGTTCCCAATGAGAAATGTAAATGTACTGTATACTTAAAAGGTACCAAAATAAAAGAATTTAAGGAAAAAAAAAAAAAGAAAACAAAGCATTTCACTGTTAGAGAGAGGAACTACAAATAAGAAAGGAGATTAACTTGGACTCTGGAAGTTTTCAACTCATAATCTGTATGAAGATACATACAGAAATAAATATAAATGTACATATGTAATGTGTATACTCACACGCACACGCACACAGATACACACATACACACACCCTAGGTATCTTTTGAGAGGACTAGGAACAATGACAGTACAGTACTGAGGCCTTCTTTGCCAAAAAATTAGTTTCTAACTACCACTCTTAGCTGGGTGTGGTGGCACAACCCTGTAAATCCCAGCACTCGAGAGGTGGAAGCAGAAGGGTCCCTACAAATTCAAGTCCAGCCTGGACTACATGGCGAGACCCAGGCTCAATCACTCACTCAATCAATCAATACCACTCTTAGAAAACCAGTTGATTTCAGTGCTGGAGTAAGAAAAACAAGTAATATACACATCAACTGTTATCATTTTTACGTATCTATTTTTAAAATATCTATCAACAACATCCTTAATGCCTATTAATTCTTAATACCTATTAATACTTAATAATTAATTCTTAACTGTTAATACTTAACAGATTCTGAATTTACTGAACCAAAAATTATATAATTTTAACATTCTGAAAAATAAGCATTTCACTGATCCTTCAAAAATCCTAACTACAGCGAGGGCAGACAACAGGGTTAAAAGATCCAAATTATCTGTCCATACCCTATAACAGTATCCATCTTTGTGTAACTCCTCCAAGCCTATAATGCAAGCTTTTTTTTTAATCTCCATGTTATTTGAATTTTGTCTCATTTATTAATATTCATTTTTCAAAGCTAGTTCTTTAAGCAAATTCAAACTAATGTCAACAAACAAACACATGTTAAACATACTATTTAACTACTGGAATTAATATACCAAATATTAATATTAAAAACAGTAACTGCTGGGCCGGGGATTTAGCTCAGTGGTTCTGGCACCTGCCTCACAAGCGCAAGGTCCTGAGTTCAATCCCCTGTAGCAAAAAAAAAAAAAAAAGAAAACCAGTAACTGCTAAAGAAAAATATCAATACCACGGAAGTAGTTGATAGTATTATCTCTATGTGAGAAAATTAATATTCCTTTTTATTTTCCTTTTTTGTTTGTATTTTCTGAGCTTTTTTAAATTAACCTATCCCACCCATGAAATACACCCCAAAAAGCTACAAAATATTAAAGTGAAAAACTGTTTCCAAAAATGACAATTGAAATGAAAATATTTTATATATTTACAAGAAAAAAAATCAAATACAACCAAGTACTCCAATATACTAGAAAACATATCACATTGAAATTCACGTAATACTGAAATTAAGATGAATCTGTCCCACTTTGTGTCTCCATACTCCATATGTACCTTTAAGGGTCATAAACGTAGATAAAGAATAATATGAAGGTTATAACTGCCTCTTTGACACTTAAAAACTTCATAAAAATGAAGCACAACCTATATTATCCTCAAACCTATATTATAAAATAGATACATGTACTACAAATTATTCTACATTTCATTATGAAAATTGTATAAAATTTATATTACATTAATAACTGTTGATATAATGACTATTTTAAAACTTAGGCATATGGGCCGGGGATTTAACTCAGTGGTTCCAGTGCCTGCCTAGCAAGTGCAAGGTCCCGAGTTCGATCCCTGGTATCAAAAAAAGCTTAGGTATATGAAGTTTGAATCTAAGAATACAAAAACATTAATACCACATAAAATTACAAAAAAAAAAAAGTGTTAGTAAAAATTAAGAGAAAAAGAAGGCAAAAAAGAAGGAACAAGATATATTGTGAACAGGTACAAATTTCCTATGATGAATGTTATTATGTATATTTTAAATGTAACAATAAAAAAATAAAGTAAGAGAAAAACGAAAACAATGTAAACAAAATACAGAATGAATCAGGGAGTGTCGGTCATTTTTAGATTATAAACTAACAATGTATCTACTAACTTTAAACATGTACCATGACCATTAAAGACAAGATAGTAGGCAGTAGCAAAAACTGTATTAACAGAAAATGTTTCCAAACTTAACATACTTAACATCTAGTACAGATTTCTGTCAAACTCTAGAACCAAAAACTTACAATGATAAAGAACTACATTACTATATTAGCTTAGAATACAAAACAAAAACTATGCAATTTTTTGAAAGATGCTTCTTTCACTGTTTAAGTCTGAAATTCTTATGCCCAAGAGTGCAAATTCTCCCTCACAACGTGCAATATTCTTCAAGCATTATGATTACTTGTATAAATTGTTTTTAGAGTCTCACTCACCGAGTACCATCTGCTTTCCAGCTTACTTTATATGGGTTCTGCTCTAAAAGTTTAATATTTTGCTTGTCCATTGAAACAGGCTGTGCTCCAGGAAATCCAGACCTTAAAACATAACATTTTATTACTATTATGGTTGATATCCATAGAAAGCAATACATATCTTAAACCAATCTCCAATGAGTCATGCATTTATCAGTGTTCTCCTTGTTGTGACATTAATTTCAACTGGAATAATGTCAGCTTTCACAAAAATGTCAACAGAAGACATGTCACTGACATTTTAGAACATAAGCTTACAGAGTTCTAACATGCCACAGCTATACTTTAATTGTTGGACTAATTTAAAAACATCATTATGCCCACAGTAAGTAGTAAAGCAGGTATGTTTACAAGTCTTTAACATCAGGAAAAAGTTTAAATCTTGGCTTAATTATCTTACATTATTCTAGACCCCATATTTTTCCATGACATAATTGTACAAAGCTGGCAAATTTCTATTCCAAACATGCCCAGAAGCGACAAAAAAGAAGAAATGTAGGTTAACGTTAAGGTACATTGGCAAGGGTGTGATACAACATTATGGCCAATATTTTTTTTCATTATGGCCAATATTATTTCTTCATTATTTTTATCTTCTAGTTAAAATTTTTTTTAGCTAATTTCTAATTTCTAATTTTCTAGCTAAGTTCTCTATTAGGAATTTGTACATGGAAACGTTAACAAATAATTTATTCCTGATTCCTTGTATTTGAGCTATAATTTTCTGAACAGACCAAGACCTGAAAGCAACAGATCAGACCAACAAACTCTCTCCCACATCCTTTCCCATGAAATGTCATCTAAGTATTTTCAAGACATGGTAGGGAACAGAATATATTTAAAGCTGACTTTCCCAGGCTCTAGATTATAGAAACACTAGAAAATAAGGCAAATTCAAGTTTCACCTCTTCTTCCTGAATAAATTGTTAAGACCAGCCCAAACATTAATCAGCAGCAGTAGAAACAAAGACATAAAATAAATATTAGATAGTGACAATGGTAATTTTGTATTGCTTTAGAAAACTGTGAGTCATCTAATTTTGACTCAACTGATTATTACACGGATTATCTTGAAAAAATCTGACATCTTTTTAAGCACTCTATATAAACATATAAACTTTAAGAACCAAAGAAGCTATGTGAATGTCTGCACTAATTTTAAGTTTTGCAGAGTAATAATGTTTTATTTAAAACTTTAAAATCTTTATTACCCTTCCCAGCCACAGAACTGATGACACTTCTGCTGTACTTCTCCTAACTTTGGTTGCGTTGTTACTTGAGTAACACCTTTCACAGTTATACCTTCCAAGAAAATAGCACCCTTTAAAAAAAGGAAAAGAAAAACACTTTATTATAGGTCAAATCCCTTTACAAAGAAGAGATAAACTGGTTTAGTTCCATAAATCTGAGTGAATCAATATATGAAACCGAAATGATCTGTCCCAAGAAGCTTTATAAACTCCCCTGGAATTATACACTAGTTTTCCTTAATCCAGAATATTATTTGACAATGTACATACACAGCCTAGTACAGTATCTGCATCATGTTGTCAAAGTCCTCTACTGGCAATGTTCAGTAGTCATAAAGTACTGTAACTATAATTTATCTACCACTACTGAGAGCCAAGCAGGATATCTGCACTTCACATTGTCTCTAATCCTTGCAACAACTATGAAAAGTAGACTGTGTTATATTTACTTCACATATGAATAAATGAAGCGCAAAGATTTTATTTATTCAAGGGATAAATGGCAAAATTTGACCCCAGGTCAGTATTTATACCATTCACCAGTTGGAGGCAGGAAAAGTTGTGTCATTGGCAGAGTACAGGATTTAAGGGGAAACATAACCAAAGTCTACTCCCTTGTAAACTATAAGAGTGAGTATACCAGTGGGCAAAGTGGCTAAGCCACAGTCACTGGACATATCAACATAAACAGCATTACACATTACTGAGTTTTTAATTTAAATTCTTTAGCTCAGAATTACATAAAGTGTTTTATTTCACAGCAAGCACATTTTTGAAATATTACAGAGCACTGAAACAGATGGAGAATTTATATATCAAACAACACTTCTGGAAATTTTAAAGACTAAAACAATAGTCTCAATTTACACCCTAATTACTTTCAGACCCCAAAAAGGGCTGGTATCAGTCTCAAGAAAAATCTATAAAACAATTCTAGCTGTTAATGTAATTAAAGTATTAAAAACATGGTCTATAATCTTCAAACATCAGCCTTCAGGGAAAGACTTGGCAACTCGAGCCATGTGGAAGAGAGAAAAACAAGAACATTTAATATGTAGTCCACATACATCCTTGTCATCTCTAGGAGAGTCCCTAAGTCCTTCCAGACAACAGTGGTCCACCTTTCTGCCCCTAATTGTAAGCCATACTTAACTCAGTAATGTCATGTCTTTAAAAGATAAATAAAGTATCTTAAAAATATAAGGGGTCAAGCACTGTATAGTTATAAACCTGAAGAGAACTGCCAGAATTAACTATAAGAAATCCATTACTTCAAATCATAATTACATCAAAACAAGAAGTTATTTGACAAATGAAGACCCAAATCAAAATGACTCCATTATGGCAAAAGATGTTTGTTACATAAAATTAACTGCCTCACCTTTATTAACAATCTTCAACCCCAAATGGAAAGAAAATGTAAATGAAAGTTTTATTATAAATTATCTACCAGTTAATTACATGCCTCTAGGCTTCTCGTTCCTGTCACCATATGTCAACTACTGTTGACATCACCCATGATTCAACCATCTAGTCACCTTTCCTCTTTGATGCTTTTGTCCTCACCGCTTTTGGGCCTAGATCTTTGCTTTATTTAATCACTGATCATCTTCCCAAAAAGTTCTAATGTAAACCTTGGAATCCTTTTCTCATAAATAACTATCCCCTTTTTTGCTGAATGCTTGACTGTATCTTAACCAAAAGCTAGCTCTCCCCAAGGAGACCATTTCTTTCTTCAAGCTACTTTCTCCCACTGCCCATTAGGGTAGTATGAAGTACTCTCCTAAATCCTCCCCACTTTCCTAAGCTCTTTTAAAAGGTCTTTTTCCACTTAGGCTAGCTCTATTCTACTATATCACTCAGGTGTGGTAACACAGACATTCGCTGTGGTCAGTGACATAATAACTCTTAAGAGCTACACTCTCAACCTAAACATGGGGCACTAACAGCTGTGTTACATGACATTACAAGATAACATCCCACTCCAGCCAATGTTGATGAGAGTATGGATGAACCCCTAACTCAATATGGACCCATTCTCTCTCCTGGTAATCTGGAAATGGAATTCAGAGTCAAGTAGAGTATTTAAGTCTCTGCTAAAATTATAACATTACAGGTTAAAAAGCTTTCAGACAGTTATAATCTCCCAGACGAATAAGCAATCAGAAAGAACTAGTCTTGAGATACAGTAAAGATACTGATACAAACAAAAGGAGAGAAGCAGAGATTATTTTTTAAAAATTAAGAAGAAATAATAGCAACTAGGTTCTAGGTAATTTTCTAGGTCCAGGCTCTAGTACTGTCCTGAAGTCTGACTACATTCCTGTGCTTGAGCTCCACCCATTTACTCCTGAAAAATTCTTATATTACTTAAGTAGTCTGAGTTAGTCTCTACTTCCAACCAGAGTCTAAACTAATAAAACCCTCTATCCATCAAATATTAAAGGATACTGCCCCATATTCATCAACAGCAATCAGTTTTTCTCATCATTCTAACTACTATCAATATTGTTATTGGTAACATCAACATCCATTGAGATAGCTTGACCCATCAAACAAGCTAGACTTCACAGTTCAGTAAAGTCATTTTCAATGCCCTTTTTGACCAACTCGAACAACCTGTTCCAAGGCCATACTACCATCATTCTAGACTACCCCTACATTTTGTTTCAATTCATATCACACTGAATCCCCACTACCCTCCAAAACCAACATCATATTCTTTGACCTCTTAATATTAGATAGCTTAATTATTTTACTCTCACTATGTCTATTTTCAATTTTACCAAGTCCCTTCATTCCTTCCTTTTCATAATGTAACAATTTCCTCATGCTGACATCACATACTATTCAGCCTAGATCCTATGCCTGATCACTTAAATTTTCCCCCCAATACCCTCAGTACCTCTTACCATCTTGTTCTTGCATCATACTCATACTAAATATCCAAACCATGAATAATGAGTCTTCCCTACTCACACATATAGGCAGCTGAAACTTACAGGGGAGGGGAGGGATAGCATCATCAGTGCTGAGAATGATTATTTCCCTTCTCTTGCTGAAAACTTATTTCTGCAACTGCTCTTGACCTCCTTTCCATTTTCTCCTCAGAGGTTTTTCTATCATATATTTCCCAACCTTTGCTTTCAACTTCACTGATTACACAAGCTTCTTACCCACAACTAATAAAATGGTTGGTTTTATATTGCATTAAAAAGCTTTTTCTATGGTCTACAACAAGCAGTCACATTTATTCTCCCTCACTGAAAATCTAATGAACTTCCCTGGGCAGAAATATCACACACATGTTGCTGCAGGAAGATTGACAAAAATCCTCATGAGGGGAGAGCATAAGAAAGCCTGCACATGGGCTCTTCCAGACTCCACCAGCCTTATAACTCAGCTGCAGAATCTTAGTACTTCTTTGTAATAAACAGGAGCTATTTAGTACAACTGTTAACCAACCTTCAGTACTTCTAGCAAATCTTCTAACATGGGGGTGGCACTAAGAATCCTTAACATAACTGTTTCTACTTTATTACCCTCAATTAGTGTGCGTGTGTGTGTGTGTGTGTGTGTGTGTGTGTGTGTGTGACTAGAGTTTTAACCTGGGATGTTGTAAATGGTAGGCAAGTGTTCTGCCCTGAGTAACTACCCCAGTCTTTTTATTCTGAGACAAAGTCTGGCTAAATTGACTAGCTTCCTGCCTCAGCTTACCAAATAGCTAAGATTACAGGCATGCAACTACACACTTACCTTAGCTTCTTTTTCTTTTCCTCTTTTTTCCTACATTTTTTATTAGCATATATTCATTATAGATTAATGGATTTCATTTTGGCAGACCTGTTTTGTTTGACAAAGGGTCTCACTGTGAAGTTCAGGCTGGCCTTGAACTCACAATGTAGCCTAAACTGACCTCAAACTCATGGTGATCCTCCTGCCTTGCCTCCCAAGAGCTGGGATTACACGCACCACCACACTTGGCTTTCATTTTGGCAGATTTTGTACATACACACAACATACCTTAATCTTTTCCCACCCCCCAACATCCCCTTGCCCCACCCTCCCCTGCAGTTTCACATGTGGACAGTGTGTTTTGATCATATTTATGCCCCTCATTAATCGCCCTTACACCCTTCCCCCTTCTTCCCTTCCTCTTGTCCAATAATTGACTCCCTTCAACTTTCTTGCCATCTTTTATAGATTCCACATATTAGGGAAAGCATGTGATATTTGTCCTTCTAAGTCTAGTTTACCTTACTCAGCATGATGATCTCCAGATTCCTTCATTTTTCTACAAATGATAAAATTTCATTCTTTTTATGACTGAATAATACTCCAGTGTATATACATACTACATTTTCTTTATCCATTCATCTGTTGAAGGGCACATAGGCTGGTTCCGTATCTTAGCTATTGCTTATTGTGCTACAATAAACATGAGTGTAGAGGTATCCCTATGGTATGCTGACTTTTTTTTTTTTTAATTCCTTCGGGCATATACCAAGGAGTTATGGCTGAGTCAAACAGTAGTTCCATTTTTAGTTTTTTGAGAAACCTCCATATTGATATCTATAGTAGCTATTCTAATTTAGATTCTCACCAGCAGTGTAGAAGGGTTTCTTTTTCCCCCTGCATCATTGCCAAAATTACTGTTTTCTGTATTCCTGATGATAGCCGTTCTGACTGGAGTGAGAAGGAATCTCAATGTAGCTTTGATTTGCAATGCCCTAATGGCTAAAGATGTTAAACATCTTTTCATAAACTTCTTGGCCATTTGTACTTCTCCTTCTGAGAAGTATCTGTTCAGTTTGTTTACTCATCTATTGGTTGGGCTGTTTGACTATGGTGATACTTTTTTGAGTTCTTTATATATTTTTAGATACTAATCTTCTATTGGAAGTGTAGCTGGCAAAGATTCTATAGGTTCTGACCCAGGCCAAAGCACCACAGAAAATAAACCCTAGATACTTTCTATTCTTATTTTCTCTCTCTGTGAAACATCATACTGTTAATTTACTCACTATATTTTAATTCTAAACTGTTTTCATATTTTACATATTGTGTTGCATCCTTGAAGAATTCCTTTAAAGACAGGGTCTCGCTGTGTAGTTCAGGTTGACCTCAAACTCATGGCAATTCTGATTCAGCCTCCCGAATGCTGGGGTTGCAGCCATGTGCCACCATGCCTGGCTTCCTTAAAGAATTTCTTAGCTAGATCCTTCAGCATAATCATTTCTTTGGTTAACTTCACTTTGCTATTCAACCTACTTACTGAGTGTTTGGGATTTTTTTTTTTAATCTTGACTATCATTTCCAAGGTCTCTGTCTGGTTCTTCTTAACAGCTTGCCACTATGGTATAGACCGATAGCCTCTCTGATCTTCTAAAGAAATATTGTTTGCCTTTTCAACTGTTTCCTAATTCCTAGCTACTCAGGAGGCTAAGGCAGGAAGAACACATAAGCCCAGGAGTTCAAGCCCAACCTAGACAACATAACAAGACCTTGACTCCAAAAAAAAAAAATATTCAAGTAATGAATGAAGGTGTAGAAAAATACATTTATGTTGGGGTAGAGATAAGTGAATACATATTTAAATGCATGGAAAAACTAACATAGAAGAATAACCAAAAAGCAGAGAGCAATTGGAATGGGAGTAAGTAGATGCTTTCATTTTAATTCTATATACTCAAGATTTTCAGATTTTTATTTTCAAAGAAAAATTACCTTTATATCATTTGTATATATTTTAAATTAAATATATAGGTTTTGCTTTCATATTTATTTAATATAATTGTATTGCTTCAATAAGTTAAAAAATTTAGTAACTCTAGTATTTATTAATTATGTTTTGAAAAGAGGGGGAATCTATGAAAATACTACATGAAGGCTTTAGAATTTTTTTTTTATAACTCTGCCTTTGGAAGTACAAGCACAAATACAGTATTCTCAAAAATTACTATCTCTTCAACTGTCAATAAACAACCCTAATTGTTTTCTCTAAAATGGAAGAAACATTTTTGCTTTTGGCAATGGCAAGCTAGAGTATTTACACTAATTGTATACCACATGAAAAGCTGGACAAAATGTAGAATAAAGCACCCACTGAAGATATCAAGAAATTAGAAAAGTAGTAAGGACTTGAAGAGCCAAAAACTCAGAGGAAAGAAAATTCCAGACAGGTACTTTTTTCCAGAGGTACTATTTCAAAAATATTAGGTAAAGCAAACAAAAAATAAACATATGAGACAATCTAAAAAGCTCTAGAAATAAGAATAAACCAAAAACAGATCAGCTACCCCCAAACTAAAGACCAGAGTCTAAACAGTTCAATTCCTGATTTAGTCATGTTCTGCTCAAATCCTGTGTAGGAACAAAAGTAAATCCTCTCTGAAGGAAGACAACATGATCAGAGCCTCAGATTATTCCCATTTTTCATAAATGTCTAATAATTCAACCAAAATACTCAAGTATAAAAAAACTACAAATGACACAAAATCAAAAAGAAATTTAAAAAAACTAAAAAAGGTTAATCAGATATCCACATTAGTTATCTAACACACACCTTAAAATGAAATAAAAATGTTGAAGAACTTAGAACCAGGCATGGTAGCACATGTCTATAATCCCAGCTCTTAGGAGGCTGGGACAGAAGGATCAAGCCCAGTCTAAGCAACTTAGTGAGTTCCTGTCTCAAAATAAAAAATAAAAAAGTTCTGGAGATGTACCTCAGTGTTAAGGCCCTGGGTTCAATCCCCAGAACCTCCCAACCCCAAATCAAGAACTTAAATAACAAGATGAAGAATTTCAGCAGAAAACTGAACATCATTTTTTAAAAAATCAAATGGAAACTTCAGAAGTAAAAGTAAAATTAAGTATTCAGTGGGTAAGTTTTAACAGCAGCTCAGACAAAGCAAATGAGGACATTAGTAAACTTAAAGGTAGGCAGAAGAAAATATTTAAACTGAAAAATGAAGAAACAAAAAGATGGAAAACATAAAGAACTTAAGACATGGTTTAAGAAAAAAAGGTTTATTGCATTAAATGGAGTTCCAAGAGAATAAAAAATTTAAATCAATACTTGAAAAGGCAAGAACCAAGAATTGTCCAATTAAAAAAAAAAAATCCAAAGATTTTTAAATCCTACAAACATCAAGCTGGATGAATACAAAAAAAAAAAAAAAATCACAAGTAGAAACATCATGGTAAAGCTGTTGAAAATCAAAAACAAAAAGAAACCTTCAAAGAAGAAATATGACTGCTGATTTCTCAACAGAAATGCACTATGGAATGGTATCTTCAAAGTGCTAAGAAAAAAATAACTGCCAAGCACTCAGATTTTCATACTCAAAGAGTCTCCAAATGATATCAATAAAAAGATCTTTTCACACAAATACTAAGTGAAGGTGTCATCACAGACCCACATTAAAGAAATACCAAGGGAACTCTTCAGTTAGATGAAAAACTATCCCCAGATGGAAACACAATTTTCATTAAAAAATGAAGAGTACCAGAAAAAAAAACTTGGTTATATACTGTAAAAAATAATAATCTCTGATGAGCTTCATAATATATACAGAATTAAAATATACAATACCAAAAAAGGGAGGAAGAGGTAAACAAAACCAAAGCTTTTAAGACTTTTGTATTGTCTAAAAAGTGGTAAAAGTACGAATATATACTAGCCTTTAGTAAGTCAAAAGGCATACACTGACTTGTTGGGCAATTCTTTAAAAAATGAATAAAGGAATATGTAATCAACAACACTAAAATGATAGAATAAAAATAACCCTTTTTAAAGAAAGGAAGATAAAAAGAAACCATAAGAGGAACAGGAAAAAAAAAAGACAATTTAGGCCAGGGATGGTGGTACATGTCCAGAATGCCAGTACTCTTAGAGACTGAGGCAAAAGGACTGAAAGGTTGAGCCAAATTTGGACAATTAGCTAACTAGTGTGACCCAGTCTCAAAATAAAAAATAATGAAGAGAAAGGGATGTAGCTCACTGTGTAGGCCCTAGGTTCAATTCCCCCCACCTCAAAAAAAGTCTAGATCTGATTTTATCAGCATACTAAAAGTATATGGACTAAATAACAGTGCAAAAGCTGCTTATTATATAACAGAACCCAGCAACATGACACAAGATATACACTGTTTTAAAAACTCTGAAGGTTGAAAGGATAAGAAATAGTCCATGTAAATGCAGTCCAAAAGAAAGTTTGCACAACCATATTAGTATTAGATATTTCATAATGATAAAAACACTATGAAGATAAAACAATCATATCTGAATATATATGGGGGAAGAACAGGAGCACGAGAGACAGTATGCCCATGTCAGCACTCTATGACCCTGAGTCAAGAGGACTGATATGACATATATATTTACATGTATATGAATCAGATATAGATGTACATTTGTATGTACCAAGTAATATCAATTCAAAATATAAAAAGCAAAACCTGACAGAATTTAACAGCATTTAACAATATAAAATGGATGTTATTTTTTAAGGCCCTTTCTAATGACAAGGGAAAAAGCCCTTTAAATTTATACCATTTTGTAAACTAATAACTCTTTGTTTTAAACTTTCGTAGAATCAAATATTACATAATTCAAAATATGTTTGGCATATGGTTGTGATTAATGTTAGTTTTTAAAAACATAACTGAAGCCCACTGTGGTCATGCACACCTATAATCCCAGCATACCAAAGGCTGAGGCAGAAGGACTACCAAATTCAAGGCCAGCCTGGGCTACACTGTGAGAACTTGCCTCAAAAAATCTGAATTCTCATATAAAAATTATATCATATGAGGATAATCATATCTATATTTTAAGCTAAACTATTCATTCAATTTTCCTTAGAATGTGATTACTTTTATAGCTATGATTTAGTATTTTTAATATCTATATCCAAAAACCAGTAGAGTAAGTTAAACTAAAAGAATAAATTATTCTTGGAATTATTTCTATATTTCAAAGCAATTTACACTTTCTAGTGGCTTTATGGTCTTTAAGATTAAAAATGTATAAATACAATTTTTAAAAATGTTTTCCCAATAAGGAACTTTAAAATAATTGTTAAATGATTTATATAAAGTAATCAAGGCATTTTCACCCTTGCCTATGAACCACTGCCTACTAACAAATGACTTAAGTAGTCACTGCTCAA
The DNA here is from genome assembly GCF_000247695.1 of Heterocephalus glaber. The sequence goes on along the minus strand of NW_004624799.1, from coordinate 5,278,119 downwards.
CCTTTATAGTATAACCTTAATTACTAAGTTCATTAACAATTTCCTCTATACTTGCCCTCAATTCTCCCTTTGCCCTACTACAGTGTATGTACAAATATAAGCAGTATTTCTCAACATTTCCTCTTATCTCCCCATGAAAAGGAGTAACTCCTACTATTTTTGGTAGGTTTTATTTCCAGAAGATTAATAAAGGTTAGCTAGAAAGAAAATGAGACTTCTCAGTTCAACTTAGAGAAAGTATGAAAATACCACCCATAAGGGCTGGGGATTTAGTTCAGTGGTGCACGTGTCTGCCTGGCAAGCACAAGGTCCTGAGAGTTCGATCCCGGTACCAAAAAAAAAAAGAAAAAGAAAATACCACCCATGGAAAAGAGAGTCATATCTATATGTAAACTCCCTTTAATTGTGTGACAATTTGTAAAGTATTAGTAAAATTCTCACTAGACATTTATTTAGACTCTCAAAATAGTTGGTAAAGAAATAATAAATTCTCAATCCAATATCTAAGAATTCTTAGCTGAGTGTGGTGGTACACACAAGTAATCCCAGCACTCGGGACTGACAAAACAGGATCATGAGTTCAAGCCAGCCTGGGTTCAAGCCAGTCATGGTGGAGAGACTCTGTCTCAAGAGTTCTTCTGTTTATCCAGCAAAACAAAACTAGGATGACTTTCATAACTACAATTTTTCACTTAAAAAAGACAGACTCCAGGTTTTCAAGAATTTTTAGAAATAGCCAGAATGAAATAACCTTACAAAACTAATTAAGGAACAAACATGGCCAGCATCCCATTTTTCTAAATTTCAATAAGCTTATAGATAGAAGATAAAGAATATTATAGTATTTTTAAACATTACCAGTTTTAACCGTTCTTTTCTCCTTTTGCCAAAGGAAGCACTTGACCCAGGTTCTGATTCCTTTTTTACATCCTCATCCTCATCCTCATCTTCATCATCCTCAAAACACCAATCTGGCAATACAGGTGGTGGTGGTGCTTCCTCTATATCACCATAACGACGAAAAAGTTCCTTCAAATAATCACCCTTATAGATTCCTGGTGGTCTGGCTTGGGCAAAAGTAGCAACTGCTGCTTCAATACTATGGGAAAAAACACCATGCAATTTCCTCACTATTCTCCATTTATACATACTTATCAAAACTCACTTATATTCAAGTCATCATATAATGTATAATACAGGTTTATAAAATGGAAAAACCAGTCTTCACCCTAAAGGCATTCAATTGGTAAGGGACAAATTCATTCTGAAACAGTTTTAATATAAGATATACTAATACTATAATTCCTCAACTCTAAAAGTACTATTTTGAGTACATACTAGAAATCCAGGTAGGATCTCTGAAGAAGAATTTAAAGTCTTAGCTTAAGGTCTGACTCTAAGAACAAAAGTGCAGTCAAAGAAATATGAATAGCAATGTGAGCAAGATTAAAAGCATGTTGGTTTTTCAGAAATGTTCAACAGGCCCAAGAACTAAGTGTACAGGGTCACAAGAGAGAGGTAAGCACAGGCTGAGTCTGCACTGGAGCCTGGGAATGTTGAGTGAAACATCTGAATGACTACAGCTAGGAAGTCCAGGCACTAGAGAACCACTGAGGGTGTGTAAAATGCAAAGGGTAAAATCAGATGTGTACTTTGGTTGATTATATTCAGAAAAAGAACTACTGTGCGACAGGTTTTGTAACATAAACAACGACTCTCAATCAGTCAGTAAGAAAATTCAGCTAATAATATCCCATTCTCTTAGGAATTTCAGATAACTAAGGTTCTAATCTCTTAGGATCTAAAAGCTTACTTCACAATTAACAAGAGTTCAATAAAAACATGTCAATTGGCTTAAAGGGAGTAACTTGTCCCTAAAACACTTCCTTCATGTAACATTCCAAATTGTTCCTAGTATTCAACAGTTATAGAAAAGACACTAATTAAGCAGGGCATGGTGGCAAATGACTGATCCCAGCACTTGGGAAGCTGAAGCAGAAGGACTGACAAGAGTTCGAGGCCTGCCTGGGCTAAAGACACAGTTTAAGGTCAGTCTGAATGACAGAGTGAGACTCTGTCAGAAAGAAAAAGAGAAAGAGAAAGAGAGAAAGAGAAAGAGAGAGAGAGAGAAAGAGGGAGAGAGAGAGAAAGAGAGAGAAAGAGAGAAAGAGAGAGAGAGAAAGAGGGAGAAAGAGAGAAAAAGTGAAAGAGAAAGACAAAGAAAGGAGAGAGAGAGAGCAAAAGAGAAAGAGAGAGAAAGAGAAAGAGAAAGAAACGAAGGAAGGAAGGGAGAGAGAAGGGGGGGAGGGAAAGAAAAAGACACTAGTTAAAAGGAAAAGAACAATACAAATTTCCAAAGCTGAACACAAGCACAAAATATTGAAAGAGCCTGTCTCTGATAATGCTGTATGAGAGAAAAAAATGGAAAAGAAAACACAGTTTATGGTATTCATAAACACTCAACTAAAATGCTACTTAGTATAAAACAACCAGGTAACACTACCCTAAAGACCAACCGTATTCAAACTGAAAACCATTTTAAATTATACTATGAGTTCAAAAAACGTGACAATATATGGAGGGTAAGGGAAAGAAGAGGTAAAAATGATCAACACTGTGATATGTATAACAATTCCCCGAAATGAAATGAATGTAATTATTATGTATCAAAAACATACTGACAATAAAAAAAATTGTTTTAAAACTTGGCAATATAAAATGCTACAATTAAAATAACAACAAAAAATTTAATCAACTACTAAATACAGGTTCTTCCATTATAACAAAATAGAAATACCTCCAATCCATTTTCTCCACCAAAAAGGCACATATGAGGAAACCAGTGCGATTGAAACCATGGGTACAATGAACACCTAGAAAATAAAGTTTTGGTTTAAATTTAATAAATCACTTCAGAGGCCACATTTTGCTTCAAAATTTCAACTTGTCATTAAAATGCTTCAATAATTTTGTAAAATTACACTGAACATTTCTATATTAAAAATTTTGAAATGTCCTATCTTATAACTTAATAACTTGCTAGTTCAAATTGCTTAGAATCTATTTTACAGCATTAGCTAAAACTTTAAATGTAATATAAAAGATTTATTCATTTAAAACTCTTTTGTCTAATGTTTCTTCAAAAATTCCAAATATTTTAAATACAGAAATATTTTCATCAAAAGAAGACACACAAACATATACTAGCCACTCTAATTCACAAACTTCAGATAAACTTCTTCCAGTCCTCCCCTTGTGATCAATGGCACACATTTGAGATAGATCATATTTCTTTTAAAAAGAAATCCAGAAACTAGAGTAGAAGAAAGGAACTAATGGAAACATAAATTCACCTGGGAGTTGTTATCAGTTGAATGAATTCATGCAAAGTGCCTACAAAATGATTATAATAGAATAAAAATAAAATTATTTTGAAGTTCTTTGGAAACCAACAGACTACAGTGTATCTTCACATTATCTTATCTTTCGAAATAAACTTTTATAAGAGGCTGTTATGGTTTATATCTGGATGTCCCCCTCAAGCCTCACAGCCTATAGGTGGGTCCTTTAGGAGGTGACTGGATTATGGGGCTTATGGCTGACTTGCTGTTAAGGGGAGGGATCTGAATGGAAGAGATGGTTCACTGGGGATGTGGCCTGGCAGGATTTAATCTCCCTCCCCAGCTCCTCCTTTGAGTTCTCTCTGCTTCTCCACAATCATGCCATGAGGTGCTCTCCTGTGCCATGCCATCCTGCTTTAGAGCCAGCCGACTATGGACTGAAACCTCTATAAAGTGTGACTCAAAATAAACTCCTCCTTTAAGCTGCAGGTATCAGGTATTGTGCCTCAGCCACATGAAAAGTGATGAGACAGAAACATACTAAGAAAAGAAAATGTCTTAAACACTCTTTCAAGATATTTTCAAGATCATTTTAACTACTTTGAAAATAGTAGTTAACAATTTGTAAAAAAAAAATTGTAAACACTAATATGACATTGCTGCCAGTTCACTGGCTCCTATAGAGCTCAAAATAAAGCTTTTCCTGCTTAACTAAAAGATATCCTGAGATTTAAGACTCTACTTTTCTCTTTAATGCTACTTATTACAAAATATTCTTTTCTGTATATATAGATCACTTTGATAAAGTGTAACTAAGATCAAATATAAACTGCGTGTGGTGGAGCACACCTATAATCCCACCATTTGAGAAGCTGAGATAGGAAGACTGGCAAGTTTAAGGCCAGCCTTGGCTACATAGTGATTTCCAGGCCACCCTGGACTACACAGCAAGACCCTATTTCAAAAAAAAAAAGTCAAATATAGAAATAAACTAGCTAGAATTATAGAACTTCTGGAAGAAAACACATACACAAAACTTTACAATCTTAGGAAAGATTTCTTTGATAAAAACAGAAAAATCATTGAAGAAAACACTGATATAAATTAAGACTACTTCAAAATTGTACATGTATGCTTTTTGAAACATGCCATTAATAAAATAAAAACATTTACCTTGTGTGGGGATACACTCCTATAATCCCAGCACTCTAGGAGTCTGAGACAAAAGGATCCCAAGTTTAAGCCCAATCTGAACAACTCAGTGAGACTCTACCTCAAAATTTGAAAATAAAAATAAGGGCCGGGGATTTAGCTCAGTGGTGCCACACCTACCTCACAAGTGCAAGGTCCTGAGTTCAATCCGCAGTACCAGAAAAAAAATTTAAAAATTAAAAATTAAAAAATTAAAATTAAAATACAAGGGCTAGGGATGTAGCTCAGTGTGAAGGTGGGGCCTCAATCCTCAGTACTGCAAACAAAATCAGCAAAAAAATAAATAAATAAAAATAATCCCAGAAAAAGTCTGAATACACAAACCTGGCAAAGGGTATGCATCTACAAAATAAAAGAACTCTTACAATTTGTAAGATAACTAATTTTTAAAACCTGAGTAATCTGGGCAGGGGATTTAGCTCAGTGGTTCCGATGCCCACCTTGCAAGCACAAGGTCCTGAGTTCGATCCTTGGTACCAAAAAAATCCTGAGTAATTCAATCCCCGGTACCAAAAAAAAAAAAAACTGAATAAGAGATTTGAACAGATATGTACTTTACAAAACAAGATACATTCAAGGAGCAGTAGTTGACAGCTACTCAGGAGACTAAGGCAGGTGTATCACAAGTTCAAGACCAGCCTAGATAACTTACTGAGACCCTATCTCAACACAGAACTATTTTTTAAAAAGGGCTGGGGATGTGGTTCAGTGGTAGAGTATTTGCCTAACAGGGGAAGTGGAAGGGTTTACAACACCAAGAACCACATGAAAAGATGTCTAACATTACTCATTATCAAGAAAATGCAAATTAAAACCAGTGAATCCTATATATCTTCATTAAAATGGTTAAAATTAAAAGACTGACAATATAAAGTGTTTGTGAAAACATAGAGGAATAGAATCTCCATATACTGTTGGTACAAATAAAAAAAAGACATAATCACTTTAGAAAAAAAAAACAGTTTCTAAAAAGATAAACATATACCTGTATCAATGACCCAAGACATGCTAATCCTATTCAGAAAAAAAAAAGTCCAAAGATTTGTACATAAAGACAAATGTCCACAGAACACAATGACAACTGTCTATAATAACTTTTGTGATGATGGCTAAAAATTGCAAACACCCGAAATGTCCATCATTAGGAGAATACAGATAAGCAACATGTATATCCATTCATACCATGAACAATCTTCAATCACAAAATAAAACAAATTATTAATAAATGTAACAAGGCTAATTTCAAAACCATTATGCTGTGTGGAGGGAGCCAGATAACAAGAACCTACATGATTTCACTTACATAAAATTCTAGAAAATGCAAATAAACCTACAGTGACAGAAAGTAGAAAGTGACTGCCTAATCCACAACTAAGAGATGAAAAATGGATGAACACAAAAGAAGCACGAAGTGCAAACACTGATTCATGACTGATTTCACCAATATCTACATCTGTCAAAACACATCAAACTGTGTCTTACTTTTCTCTTTGCTGAGACAAAATACCCAACACCCACAAGTTAAAGGAGGTAAGGTTTATTTCAGCTCAGTTTGTAGAGGTTTCAGTCCATACAGTCAGCTGGCTCCAAAGCAGGGCAGCATGGTAGAGAGGCATTGCAGAGGAGAAACAATTTATAGTATGGCAGAAAGGAAGCAACAAGCAGCATGCAGCAATGCTCCTTTCTTTCTGTCCCTTAATATTCTATCCAGGCTTCAAGCCTACTGAATAGCGCCATCCACATCCAAAGTATGGCCTCTATCATCCACACCCTTAATCCACATTCACACACCCCAATCCAGCCACCTTTGAAACTCCTCACTTATGACCACATGACCCTTTAGGGATACATCTAGATACAAGCCATAACAAACTATGTATTTTAAATCAATGCAATTAATTATATATAAATTATACTTCAATATGTTCTGTTTTTGTTTTTCAACTAGATGTTAAAACTCTGCTACCTTTTCTGTGTGTCATGTCCAATTCTTTGTTCAGGACATCAAGAACCTGAAAAGAATTTCCCTGAGACCCATAATCCAGTAACAAGGCCAGCCTGGGATACAAAGGGACACCAAGTCTCAAAAAAAAAAAGTATAGTATGACAGAATGGCTAAAGCATGTAATGTGAAAAGAAAGTAATGCCAAATGCAGTTAAAACAAAGAGAGTTAAAATCCTCAAGAAACATACAAAACTAATAAAGATAATGGAAAGATATTAAAGAATTTTATCAGATGTGGTGGTGCACACCTATAATCCCGGCACTTGGGAGGCTGAGGGAGGAGGATAGATGCAAGTTTGAGGCCAGCCTGGGCTACATAATGAGTTCAAGGCCAACCTAAACTACACAGTGAGACCCTGTCTCAAAAAAAAAAAAAAAAAAAAGAATTTTAAGCATGGCAATAAAAATTACCAAGTTTTATAAAAATCACTCCTGATTGCTGACAGAAGAATGAAAGGAAATAACAATGAAGGTAAGAAAACCATCCTAGAAATTAATGTGTGAGGTAATAAAGATCTGAATGACAAGTCATTCAAATGACAAGTTATGGGATGGGAATGCCATGGAGAGACAGACCAAAGAGATATTTAAGGCAAGATTCTGGAATCTGAGAAGCAAATAACTGTCAAGATTGAGAGAAAATATGTATAAAGAAGTCTTTAGTTTCTTACTATGTAACTGGTTGAGTAGTAGTACCATTTACCAGGTTAGAAAGTTTAATCAGTCTTAAGGGCAAGGAAATGAATGAGGTCAGGTTTTAAAAATCTGAACGTAGGAATCTTAAGGAACTTACAAGTATCTGGTGATGAGCTTCAAAGAAAATCCTGGCTGAAGCCACAGATTAAATTACAATTAAGAGTACACAAAATGGTGGAGCAGTGAGTGCTAGCAACTCAATTTTTCCAGGACAAAGTGTCTGAAGTCTGGGAAACAATAGCTTGGAGAGGAACCCAAGTGATAGGAGAGTACACAGAAACCATGAGGAAATAGACAGAGGAGAAGAAAATAGGATTAAGTGATACAGAAGAGGTGGATCAGGCTGCAGAGGAGAAACCAAGACGATGCCCACAGCGGCTAGCTAGCTGCCAACAGGGAGCCAAAGTGAAACTAACAACTTCTCTGCTCAGGGAGAACTGCACCCGGACCAGGAGTATCTTATACAGTTGGGCACAGCAGGAAGAGCACAAGACACCGCTTCCTTAGTGGGCCTCCAGGGTCAACAGTTGGTGAATGACTGCAGTGCAAGTGCCCAAGGACACAGTCATGTGGAGCAGGAGCTGGCAGGGACACCTTTGTACAGATGGGCTGGGTATTTGAACCTCAAACCCAGAACAGCACCTTGGCTGCTTCATACTGCTAAGTTCCCAAAGTAGATGAGAGAAGGACAGTCACAGAAGACTGCCAGCAGCTGGAGAACAGATTTGGGGGGGTGGGGGGGTGGAGGACTGGTGATCACAGATTATTCCTGCGGTCAGACGCCAGTTTCAGCCTGAATTACACAGGATTGGAAACTCACATTGGCACCATGTTCCCACTGTTAAAGGGAAACCAAAAAAAGGTCTTACGGTATGTTACTTCTCAACTAATCCTGACAGATACCACTGTATCTATTAGCCTGTTACTGCTGTAGTTGAATGGACTGCATGGAAATAATCATGACTCAACAGACATTTAATGCCAGGAATTTCTCTGCCAAATCCAACATCTCACTCAGGGAAAGGGACAGCAAGAGCTCCTAACTCAGGAGTTCAGACTGGATCAAACTCTACAAGAACGCCTGCAATCTGGCAGAAAGTGGTCTTGAATTTGAGTTAACGTCAGAATTGCAGTGGAGGGATCAGAGGAGTCACTGGTGTGAGAGTACTCACTGTCTGGCAAAGAAGCTACTTGGAAATCACATATGCAATGTCCAACTGGAATATCTAATTTGTGTTCCCATCAGGTATCTCACTGGATTAAATTTTTGTATGTCCTGAGTTATTTAATAACATGGGGCTATGTTCTGTCATGGTTTCATGTTTATTAGGTTGTTACTCTTGCACATTTGTTCTTTCATTGGCTCTGATTTGACAGATGCCTAGGTTCTCTCCCTCATCTCAGGTCTTTAATTAGTTTCTTCACCTCAAACCCCAAGACATTATTAACATATTTCTTTATTCTTTTTCCAACACGTAAACTCCTCCTCCCAAGTTTTTAAATTCACGATACTTATCCCCTTCACAGTCACTCCTATCCTCATGTATTAATCCTCGATCCTCCCCATCCTAAGCCTTTGGCTCTTCCATATATTACCTAGCTTACTGTCCTGCCTACAAGCAAGTTCTGCTAACCACATAGCTTTCCTCAACCACAAAGTAAACCCTGTCTCCCATATCTCACTCTTGCCCCCACAAAATATCCTCTGTACTAAACCTTCTACTCAACTAAAAGTACTCCAATAAAATCAAACCCCATATCAATCTTTTTTTCTCACCTACCACTAATCTCCCTTTCAAACTTCCCCCTTAATACCTAACACTACTCATCCAAACACACCCAATCTCCCCACCCCACCTTGGCCACCTCACTGCAGAGCAACTAAAAAAATTAAATGTCACAGTATGCAAAGAGAACAGACAAAAGGGGCAAGAGCAACTGCAAGGACTATCATATACAAGTGTTGTAAGATTGAATCTGTGGATGCTCTTATAAAGAAAAGCAATTCTTTTACCAAAACATAGGGACAGAGTTAAAATTAGTTAAAGTAAATAACAAAAGGAGTAAATACTAGCACTGGACATACAAAGCTGAAAATTATTCACAGGGAGACAACATCCAACTCAAAATCTCCATATAAGCCCCACCGTCTCCTTACTTCTCTAGTCCCCAAGCTGCAGTAATACCCTCCCAAAAAAAGAGAGGAGAAAAAATACACACACATACACACAAACACACAAACAAACAGATACAAGTAGGAGAATAAACAGATACAACACACACAAACAAAGAAATAGAAGATCTCCAAACCCTCCCAACTCTCTCAAGGCAGAAAAGGAGAAGAAAACAAATACCAGGTAGTAGAAATCTATGAAAAGTTCTTAAAAGGATTAAAAAAAAATAGATGACTTCAAAAAGGATATGAACCAAAAGTTTACAGCAATTACACTCAATATGCCCATGGTAAATTTCAGAATAGGTAAAAAATTGGACAAGGTAACAAAAACAGCTCAAAATTTCAATGACCAAGTCAATATAGATATAGAATCCTCAAAAAAATGTCAGACAGAAATACCTGAAATGAAATAAAGTATAGAATTCATACACTGTGAAAATGACCAATGTGAAGACAGAGTGTCTGATATTGAGGTCAAAATAGTGATTTATGATAAAGAACTCAAAGAACCCAAAAAGAAAATAAGAAAACAAGAAGACTATCCAGCAGCTACTAGATGACAACAAGAAGACCAATCTAAAGATACTTGGAGTTTGAGAATTTCTACAAGACAAGAGTAGATGGAGTCACTAACATGCTTACAGAAATTATGGGAGAAAATTTCCCAAATATAAGAAAAGTTGAAAATACAAGTAAGTGACCACCACCCCCAGCGCCGAGAAACAGAGCCACCCCCAGCAGAGGAGGTGAACCGCCACAGCACACATCCTGTCTCCCTCCACCCCACTGAAATCAGAAGACACATAAACAAGTCTCAAAATCAGACTTTCAGATCACCTAAAGCAACCCCAAAAGGAAACGAAAAGCAACCCCAAAAGGAAACGAAAAGCAACCCCAACAGGAAACGAGAAGCAACAATCTGATACTCAACCACCTGGACTCCCTGGCAACAAAAGAAGATATGAAAAAAATTAAATCAGAAATAATTTCTCAGATAACAGCAGAGATTGTGCCCATAGTGCAAGACATGATTAATAAATCTAGAGAGGACACTGATAAAAAAAAAAGAGGAGCTGAGGAACATGATGGAATCCCAGCATAGGAAACAAATGGAATCCATAAAACAGATGCAAACAGATTTCCAGGAGATTAAAAACTCCACTGAAAGTTTACCCAGAATGAGCCACTGTGAGGACAGAATTTCAGATATAGAAGATAAGACGGCAATTAGTGACAGAGTGTTCCACCCCACAAAATCTGAATATACATTCTTTTCAGCTGCATATGGGTTGTTCTCCAAAATAGACCACATACTCGCTCAGAGAACATGTTTAAGTAAGTGCCAAATATGCCAAGATATATCCTCATTAAAGTCATAGATATCCACCAAAACAAATAAATAAGTAAAAAACCAGAATTTTGAAAGCAGCAGGTGGGGGGATCCTATAAATAGGTAAACCAATTAGAATCACAGCAGACTTAGCACAAACCCTGAAGTCCAAAAGGGCTTAAAATGAAATAGTTCAAGCCCTAAGAGCAACTAACTTCAAACCTAACTTACCTAACAAAGCTATCCTTTAAAATAGATGGAGAAATAAGGTATTCACCTGAAAAAGACCAGCTCAGAAGATAAATGAATGCTGAATCAGCTTTAGAGAAAGTACTCAAGATTATTCTCAACAGAAACAAGGAATCGGACACAGGGAAAAACATGAAGGAAACCAGTGAGGTCAATGGATAAACAGCAACAAAAAACATGAGGAAAAGAAAAACAATACATCCACAAACAGATAAAGAAGGCTATGTTAGTAAATAACCAACACAGCTCGGTAATATCTCTCAGTGTTAATAGCCTCAACTCTTCAATCAAAAGACACAGACTGTCAGACTGGATCAAAAAACAGAAGCCACCCATCTGTTGCATTCAAAAAACTCACCTAATCCAAAAAGATATTCATAGGCTAAAAATTAAAGAATGGAAAACAACATTTAATGCACTAGGACCCTGACAACAAGCAGGTGTAGCAATTCTACCATCAGATATAGTAAACTTGGAGTTAAAACTGATTAGAAGAGACAAAGAAAGTCACTCCATACTAGTTAAGGGAACAATACAACAAGAAGAAATAGCATTGATAAACATATATGCACCAAATACTGGAGCACGTATCTTCATAAAACAAAAAACTGCTAAAATTAAAAGATCAAATAAACATTAACACAATCATAGTAGGGGACTTTAACATCCCACTTTCACAAAGAGATCAAATAAACAAAAACTCCAATAAAGATCTGAACCACACCCTTGAACATATGGACTTAAATATATATGGAGTATTCTACCCCTCTATAATACAGTATAAATTATCTTCAGCAGCACATAGTACTTTTTCCAAAATAGATCACATACTATTCCACAAAGCCTGCTTAAGTAAATACAAAAGAATTGAAATCACCACCTGCATACTATCAGACCACAGTGCAATGAAAATAAAAATCAATGAAAAGAAGAAATTTCATGAAAAGCAAAAGTTCCTAGAAAATAATAACATACTCCTAAACAACCAATGAGTAACAGAAGAAATCAAAGAAGAAACTGAAAAATTTCTGGAAGTTAAGGACTGACTGTACAACTGAATGAAACCTCTAAGACACTATGAAAGAAGTCCTAAGAGGAAAATTCAACCCAATCAATGCTCACATTTGTAAAACTGAGCAAGCCCAAATAATCTCATAAGAAATCTTAAGACATCTGAGAAGCAACAAAGCAGCCCCAAACTGAAATTAAGGAGGGAAATTATAAAGATGAGAGCAGAGATCGATGAAATTGAGACTAAGAAAACTAAAAAAAAAAAAAAAAAAAAAATCAACAATTCAGAGCTGGTTCTTTGAAATAAAATAGATAAGCTCTTAGCCAGACTCACCAAGAGAATGAAAAAAGGCTCACATCAATGCAATTAGAAATGAAAAAGGTGAAATCACAACAGACACTGTCAAAATCCAGAAGACAGGAACTACTTCAAAAAATTATATTCCAACAAATTAGCAAATTTTGAAGAAATGCACAGAGACACATACAAACTACCAAAACTAACCCAAGAAGACACAAATATGCTTAACAACCCAATAACAAGCAATGAAATTGACTCAGTAATAAATAATCTACCAAGTAAAAACAGCCCAGGACCTGATGGCTTCACTGCTGAATACTATAAAGCATTTAAGGATGTTGTATCACCAATACTCCTCAAGCTTTTCAAAGAAACGGAAAGGGATGGAGTACTCCCAAATTCATTTATGGAAGCCAGTATCCCCCGACCCAAAAACCAGATAAAGACCCAACTGAAAAAGAGAACTATAGGCCACTCTCTTTAATAAGCATGGGTGCAAAAATCCTCAACAAGATATTAGCAAACAAAATGCAGTACATTATCAAAAAAGATGATACATCATAATCAAGTGGGTTTCATCCCAAAGACGCAAGGATAGTTCAACATATTTAAGTCAATAAATGCAAAACATCACTTAAACAGGAGCAAGGTCAAAAGCACAAGATCATACAATAGACACAGAAAAGGCTTAACAAAATCCAACACCCCTTCATTATAAAAACCCTAAAGAAAACAGATATAGAAAGACCATAACTGACTATGATAAAGGCCTTTCATGACAAACCAATAGTCAGCATCATACTAAATGAGGGAAAACTAAAAGCATTCCCCCTAAAATCAGGAACAAAACAAGGATGTCCACTAACACATCTTCTATGCAATATAACACTTGAAATATTAGCCAGAGCAATTAGCCAAGAGAAAGAAATAAAAGGAATACATACAAGAAAGGAGGAACTCAAATTATCACTATTTGCAGCTGACATTCTACTCTACACAGAAGACATAAAGAACTACACCAAAAAACTCTTAGAATTAATAACCAACTTCAGCAAAGTAGCAGGATACAAGATCAACACACAAAAGTCATTAGCATTTGTGTACAACAACAACGAACAGGAAATTATGAAAACAATACCATTCACAGTAGCTTCAAGTAAAATGAAATATCTGGGAATTAACCTAAGGAAGTGAAAGAGCCCTACAAAGAAAACTACAGTACTCTGAAGGAGACTAAAAAGGACATCAGAAAATGGAGTGGGGTATTGTGGCACATACCTATAATCCCAGCATTCAGGGACTGATGTAGGAGAATTACCACCAAGTTTGAGGCCAGCCTGGGCTACATAGTGAGCTCAAGGATAGTCTGAACTACAGAGTGAGATCCAGTCTCAAAAAAAAAAAGAAAAGAAAAGAAAGAAAAAACAGAGAAAAATGTCCCCTGCTCCTGTACAGGCAGAACCAATATTGTCAAAATGGCCATACTTCCCAAACTGTTATACAGATTCAACATAGTCCCTATCAAAATACCAAAAGCATACTTTACAGATCTAGAGAAAACAATCCTAAAATTCTTATAGAAGCAGAAGAGACCCTGAATAGCAAAAGTAATTTTGAGCAACAAAAGCAAAGCAGGTAGCATAACAATACTTGATTTTAAGCTATACTACAAAGCAATAGTGATAAAAGCAGCATGGAACGGGAATAAAAACAGATACAAAAATCAGTGGAACAGAACTGAGAATAAAGAAACTCTGCCAGGCATATTCAACTATTTGAACTTTGACAAAGGGACCAAAAGCATACTTAGACAAAAGATAGCGTATTCAAAAAGTAGTGTTTAGAAAACTGATTATCTGTTAGAAGAATGAAACTAGCCTTTGCCGTGGTCCGACCGAGAGAAGGGCGGTGTAGTCTCGGCGGTGCTGCGGGGACTTCCACCCAGGACAGTTCTCCCTCCCCGGGCCTCCCCCTCCTGGCCTCTCGTGTCCTCGCCTCCTAGGCCTCTTTTATCCGATACCGTGGGGTGAGGTGAGAGCAGGCCCGGGGAGGAGCCACAGTCTCTAGCAAGATGATAGAAGTCCTGACAACAACTGACTCCCAGAAACTGCTACACCAGCTGAATACCCTGTTGGAACAGGAGGCCAGATGTCAGCCAAAGGTCTGCGGCTTGAGACTAATTGAATCTGCCCATGATAATGGCCTTAGAATGACTGCAAGACTGAGGGACTTTGAAGTGAAAGACCTTCTTAGTCTCAGTTTGTTGGCTTTGATACAGAGACATTTTCTCTAGCTGTGAATTTACTGGACAGATTCCTGTCTAAAATGAAGGTACAGCCCAAGCATCTTGGGTGTGTCGGACTCAGCTGCTTTTATTTGGCTGTAAAATCAATAGAAGAGGAAAGAAATGTCCCATTGGCAACTGACTTGATCCGAGTAAGTCAGTATCGGTTCACAGTTTCAGATTTGATGCAAATGGAAAAGATTGTATTGGAGAAGGTGTGTTGGAAAGTCAAAGCTACCACTGCCTTTCAATTTCTACAACTCTATTATTCTCTCATTCAGGAGAGCTTGCCATTTGAAAGGAAAACGAGCCTAAATTTTGAAAGACTAGAAGCTCAGC
>NW_004624799.1:5238204-5251263 GCF_000247695.1 Heterocephalus glaber | reverse complement strand
CATCCCTGGGCCAAGGCCCTAAATTCAATTTCTATATAGGGGAAAAAAAAAAAAAAAAAATGAGAAATATTAGCAAGTTGTTCCTCCAGAACAGCTATACCAATTAGCACTCTAATATATAAGTGTACCCATTTTATCCAACCTTGACAATGATGGAATTTTAATTTTTTATATCTTCACCAGTTTTATGCGGAGAAGAGATAACATATATATATATTTTGTTTGTTTGTTTGTTTGTTTTTGGTACCAGGGATCAAACTCGGGACCTTGTACTTGCGCAGCAGGAGCCAGAACCACTGAGCTAAATCCCTGGCCCAACAACATGTATTTTTAATTGCATCTCTTGTTAACAAGTAAGACTGAAGTTTTTTTCATGTCTCTTGGCTATTTGTATTTCTTCCGTAAATTGCTTTTTCATTGTTTTCCATCTTTTTCTATTGAGGGCTCTTGCACCTGTTAGTTTAGTTTATAAGATATGTTTGCATATAAGTATATTGACTTTTTAATCTGTCATTTATGCTTCAAGTATTTTTCCCAATTTGTCATGTTTCTACCTTACTTCTGTTGTGTTTAAGAATACAGAAATTTGTTCGTTAATAGTAGCTGTTACTACAATCATTAACAGCCACCACATCTCAAATTTAACAGCAGTTCTCAAAGTTAAGGGTGCACAAAAATCACCTGAGACCTTTATTTTAAAAATCTAGATTCCTAGGCTTCATTCCCAAGGATTTAATTATGTAGGTCCAGGATAAAGTCCTAGTACACTGACAGGTATCCTTAGGAGATTCTGACTTAAGACGGTCCAGGAAGGCTCCTAAAAAATGCTTGTTTATGGGTTCTGCTTTCAATGACATACTTGGAATATCCTTCCATATACTAAAATTTTAAAAATAGCTGAGAATGGTGGCACACACCTGTAATTCCAGCATTCTGGGAGGCTGAGGCAGGAAGACCACAAATTCAAGCTCTGCCTGGGCAACTTAGCAATTTAGTGAGACCCTGTCTCAAAAACTTTTTAAAGGAGGTAGGGGAAACAGGACAGGGATGTAGCTCAGTGTGAAGGCTCTGGGTTCATTCCCCAGTACCCCCACAAAAAATTGACTCTATTTTTAAAATATTTAATCCATCCAAAATTTATTAAATGACTGGTCAAATCCCTGAATATTATTTGCTGAATAATCATACCTGTCCCTTCTGATTTGAAAAACAACTTTATCACCAGGAAATACTACTTTGGCTGCCACTGCTTACCTATATGTTTTTATAACTAGTAAAAAAAAAAAAAAAATCCCCTCATTATTTTGGTTGTTCAAATTTTGTTGTTCATAATCTTGGTTGTTTAATTTCCCATTTCTTTCTGTGCTCAATTACTATTTAATGATTTAACATAGGCAGTGAATTTTACAAACACAAATTAATTTATAGTCATTCTAACATAATCTTGTCAAGATCATTCTAGAAATTACATAAAATTTTGAAACTGATGTGGAAACCAGTAGTATCTCTCCATTTCTTTAAGTCTTTATTCTAACATTAAGTATGTTCAATTCATAAAGACCACCTACATTTCTTATTAACTTTATTCCCTGGTGTTTTGTACTCCTGTTATAGTTTAAAAAATGATTTCTCAACTGAGATAGTGTAGGACCTAATCCAAACTCTAACCCTTACTAGCTGTGTAACACTGAGCAAGTCACTTGCCCTTTCCTTGCCTTAATTTATTACAAAATGGGGTGACAATAATACATACTAACAGGATTGTTATGAAAATAAAATGAGACAAGTATACAAAACCTTTTATACAGAGACGAGCAGAGAAGTAACATTCAATAGATGTTAGCCAATATTAAGGTTAATGAGACTGTTCTCCAAACACAGTTTCTAAATAGTTCCCTACTAGGCCAGGGATTTAGCTCAGTGGTTCTGCTGCCTGCCTCACAAGTGCAAGGTCCCAAGTTCGATCCCTGGTACCAAAACAAAAAAAAAAGGAAATAGTTTCCTACACAGTACCTGTAGGAAAGTTGTTGATGTTTTCATATTTATCTTGTGTCAATATGTCCCCTGAACTTTCTTACTAATAGTTTTTCAGTTACTCTCCAAATGGGGAAAAACTTAAAAATTAAAAGGCAAATGAATCAGAAGACTTTTCAAAGTTAATTTACATCATTTAGCCATCAGAAGAGAATGATTCAAAAAATGCTAATAAATGATTGGCTATATAGAAAACATCTAAATTAGAGCCCCAATTTAAACCATATGCCAACATAAATACCAGAAAAAAACAAAAAAATAAAGACCAAATCTTGAAAATCCTAGACCATTCCTAGCAGAATTTTTATAATGACAAAAATTTTTTAAAAACTAATAACTCAAATGTCATTTTTAAGCAACTGTCATTTTAGGAAAGTTGCTTATTATTATTATTGATTAACTGGCTCCCCCACCCCCAGATCACATTAAAAATCAAGCTGCACAAAAGCAGGGTCTCTTTTTGTTTGTTCAGTTTTCTCTGAGATATGGTCTCACTCTGTGGTTCAGGCTAGTCCTGACCTCCCTATGTAGCGCAGTCCAACCCTGAACAAGATCCTCCTGCCTCAGCCTCCTGAGTGCTAAGATTATAGGCATGTGCCACCGCAGCTGGCAGCTAGGACATTTTTTATGTTTTCTTGACTGATGTGTTCCAAGAGCTCATGCCTGGCACAAAATAGCAATCAATAAATATTTGCTTAAGGAACTGTCTATCCACTGGAGAGTAGACAAAATGTAGTATATTCATAAATCAGAATACTTATACAGCAGCAAAATGAACTATAGTTACACACATCAACATGGATCACTCTCAGAAATATACTGAAAGAAACGAGAAAGTTACAGGGGAACACACAAAGTATAAAATGTATATTAACAAAAAAAGTAGTAATTAAGATTGAAGCTGGGCATTGTGGCATACTCTTGTAATCTCAGCACTCAGAAGGGCTAGGGCAGGAGGATCTCTACTTCAAAGCCGGCTTGGACTACATAGTGAGGCTGTCTCAAACAAATAAATAAATAAACAAAATTTTTAATTGATAGTTTTCCTAACATTATACCTAAAGAGGAATGATTAGGGCTTTATCTCAAAAAATATGAAAATAATTTATTATATAACAAAAGTTACTTACTTTAATACCACTTGGTGATTACTTAAAAGAGAAAAAAAATTCCCTATGAGCCCACTTGCAAAAAAGAACAGCAATTAAAATGACAAATAAAATGTTCAATAGGGGTAAAGCCAAACATACCTATAAGTTCAGGTGGGTTTCTTTCATTAAACCGCTCACAGAGACGAATGAACGTCTCAGTATTCTCAGTTGTAGGGCATTCACCATGTCTAATAATATGGAGAAAAAAATTTTAATAAAAAGATTACAAATTTCAATGAAAGGTTTCAAAAAAGAGACAACATATAACTTACCCTTTACACTGAAGTTTTATATATTTGATTCCTTCTTTTTCTATGTCATGTCTGTCATAGAACCTTGACGTATTTGTCAAATCTACCAACAAACTCATTTTAACCTTTAAAAAAAAAAAAAAAATTTACTAGTAACTGAATTTATTCAAAATCAAGTTAACTAAATGGAAATACTATGGTTTATTCATCCTCATGGAGATATGTTCACTCTGCCACTGAACAACTGACACTAGAAGTACCATTATTCAAGGCTTATTTGAGGTAACAGAACTAAGCAGGTACTCAGTAAAATAATGCCTAAACCAATGAAAGAACAGGAAAATAAGCAAAACATGCCATTCTCAATATCACGAGTCTACTCAAAAATTAAAACAGTGCCATAGTTTTCATCATCTATCTCTGCACCTGTGATCTATTAGACAAGAGCCGAGAACAGACACAGCATGAGTATGAAATACACACGGCTCTAGTGCAGGAGCATATCGCCCCAGCATCCCAAAACCCACCACTGTCACTCTACTCATATCTACCGACTATACCACACACTATATCACACACTGAAAATATAACACAAGCCATTTACACCACAAAAGGATATGTGTGTGCTCCCCTTTCTATCTTTCTGATTAACAGCCATTCTGTCTGTTTTCTGAAAATACATTAAAGTCTAAAGCTAATACACTTCTAAAATTAGCCAAGTTAAAAATGAAGAGAGACTTGTAGGGTGTATAAGAAAGCAATTTCCTTATCTTTCTGGATATCATAGAACACAAGGTAATGATTTAAAAAGAAAGAAAGAAATAGAAAAAGAAAAAACCCAACTTCATTTTCAATGAAAATAAAAAGCATATGCGGGCTGGGGATTTAGCTCAGTGGTTCCATCGCCTGCCTCGATAGGACAAGGTCCCAAGTTCGATCCCCAGTATCAAAAAAAAAGAAGCATATGAGATCTGTATGTGTATTAAAAATATCTAAATCCTGCCAAAGGAACTAAGAGGACTGCAGAAGCTTTGTGAAAAGGAAGAAAGAGAAACACATCCAGAGGTAGCAGAGTTTTAAAACTGCCAACAGAAATAATTTCCTATAAGAAATCATACAACCTAATTTTTTTTGAGACAGGGTCTCACTAAGTTGCCCAAGTGAGCCTCAAATTTGTAATCATCCTGCCTCAGCTTCCTGAATAGCAAGGATTACAGGCATGCAACACCATGCCCAGCTCCAAGAGCTCAAGCTAAAGTGACAGAGCTAGCGCTAAGGAAACTGGAAGAAACCAGACAAACTATATGCAAAACAGTGAAGTATGAGCTATGGAAGGAAAAAAAGCCAATGTGTCTTCATTGCAACTAGGCCTATTGCGGACAAAAGAGGAGGCAGACTTCACCACCTCAGCTTTTTAAACTGGGATTCTGAAACAAGTGGATGTATTGTATATTTTTTATTACAAAATAGAAATCATTGTAATAGAATCACATCTTAAGCAGTTAAAGTTTAAAATAATTGTACAGGGTAAAAAAGTATATAGAGCCAAATGTGGTGACACACGCCTATAAACTCAAGAGGCTGAGGGAGGAGGATGGCAAATTTGAGGCCAACTTGGGCTACACAGTAAATTCAAGTCCAGCCTGAACTACTATATATAACCAATAAATAACAATATACAAGCCAGGCATGGTGGTGCATACCTGTAAGCCCAGCACTCTGGGAGGCTGAGGCAGGAGGATCACAAGTTTGAGCCCAGCCTGGGCAATGTAGCAACTTCACAAGATCTTGTCTCAAAGTAAAAAATAAAAAAAGGGCTGGGGATATAGTTCAGTCCAAAGGTGCTGAGTTCAGTTCCCAATACCACCAAAAAAAAAAGAAAGATACTTGGCCATATTTGTATATCTCACTAGAGACTTAATTTCCTTGCTCAATAAATCAATCACACCCAGTTTTTTAGTTTTTCTTCCTAGGTTGCAACAAAAGTCAGTATTTTTCTGTTAAACACTAACTGAAGTCATTTGTATCCAGGGGCCAGGTGGTATGAAATATCTTTAAAATTTAGAACCACAGGGCCAGGGATGCAGCTCAGTGGTACCGCACCTGCCTCGCAAGCGCAAGGTCCTGAGTTTGATCCCCAGTTCCACACACACACACACACACACACACACACACACACACACAAAATTAGAATCACATACAGCCTAATAAGATAGTCTCACTAAGAAATTCATGCCTGAACTGAGCCCAAACAAAAGAACAGTTGCTTCACTAACCTTTTACCACATTCTGACACACACAAAACATCCATACTCTCTGGACTAAACCACAAACACAATGATCTATACTTTTTAAATCACGGGGTCTCTGTCTCTGTCTCTGTCTCTCTCTGTGTCTCTGTCTCTCTTTGTCTCTCTCTCTCTCTCTCTCTCTCTCTCATTGCTTATTAAGAACTTATTGTCGGGCTTGCCTAAGGAAGACTGGTCTACATAATGATTAGTCTCCACTGTTACAGGGGAGAAATGGCAAAAACATTTAAATTTCACACATCACAAAATAAACAATCATCATTCTCAAATACACACTTCTACCTCTCATAATGAGTTCTACTGACTGATTTTACAGGGCCTCAATATATTGCCCACTTGAACTTCTGGGCTGAAGTGATTGTCCTGCCTCAGCCTTCCAAACAGCTGAGACTAGAGGCAAGTTCCACAACACCTGATGCTACCGCTACTGATTTCTTCAAATACTGGATACTGCTAGACACAAAGGTTTAGAGGATAAATGGCTACTTTTTTTATATAAATGGATAACATGAGGGAGTTCCTCTATGAAGGATTTCTACAGCCACCACCAGAAATTTAAACATGTACACATAGATAAATGTATATAAAAATTAATGCTGAAATCTAGTTAAGAATATTGTACCAATGTCAATTTTCTGTATATGATATTATCCTTCAATTATATAAAATGCCACCACTACGAGAAGCTAGGGGAAGAATTCCTAGAACTACACATGCAATTTTTGCAACTTCCCCTAATAATTACTGCAAAACTTTTTAAAAACCATTTATAGAACAAAATTAAACCAGTAGCCAAAAAAAAAAAAGTTTTTTGCTTCTTACCTTTAAACTCTTTAAATAATTTGAGAGCATACTGGGATGGAACCGATTTTCTTCAGCAACTTGACTATCATATCTTGGTCCCAGCATTGTCTTCAGAGGTAAGAATCTTCCTAAACAACAGTAAAACAGGTAATAATGTTTATTAAAGAAAATATTTCAGACTAAAACTCTATAGTTAGAAATTATCAAAATCACAAATGGAAATATAATCTATAAATACAGCTGTTCACGAAATACTCTCAATCTAAATGGTACTTTGTAAAGGTCCTAGCCAGGCATGGTGCTGCACACTTGTATACCCAGCTCTCTGCAACACTGAGGCAGAAGGATCAAAAGTTCAGCTTAGCTTGGGCAACTTAGCAACTTACCAAACCCCTGTCTCAAAATGAGAAAGAAATAAATAGAACTCGGGTTGCGGCTCAGTGTGAAGGTCCTAAGTTCAATTCCCAGTACAGTAAAAAATAAAAAATTAAATAAATGGTAAGTCCTGCCTTGGAGCTTTTAAGAATGTAATGAATTCTAGAAATTGACAATCAATAAAAGACCAAAAGCCAGGAGTGGTGGCACACACACTCAGGAGGCTGAGAGAGGAGGTCCACCTGACTCCAAGAGTTCAAGACCATCCTAGGAAACACAGTGAGAGTTACTTCCATACCTTCAATTCACCTACGTGTACGTATAGGCAAAAACTGTAATGACTTTACTTCTTCAAGACAGTACCTAATTTAGCTTTTGCACTACCATTCAAGGCAGCCCACTGTCAATCAGAATTCTCTTCCCTCATTCCTTTTACTTTCCCTCCTTCTAGAGGTGATTCCATTCCTGGGAGGTAGAAACTGTGGCATGGTGCAGGGGTAGACAACTGCCATTTTGTACACCACATTTTTGTCTTCACTGGCTTCTAGTAAAATGAACACAATGGCCACACATGGTGGTGCACACTTGGAAGGCTGAGCCTATCTGGGCCACATAATGAATTCAAGGCCAGCCTGATTAGAGAGTGTGACCCTGTCTTAAAAAAAAAACAAAAAAACACTGCCCTGGTCATTGGGCATTATTAAGCTTTCATCAAAGCAGCATCTGCTGAGATGATTAAGGCCCACCCATGACACTGGATGGATCAATGAAGGTTACCCTCCATCTTCCATGTTCCAATCCCAGCTTTTCTTCAGGTCAGCTAGTCACTCTCACATCTCTTGTAATCATCCCTGCTGGGGCCACTAGTCCACTCAATCCCCATCCAAAAGGTAGAAATTACTTTAGGCGGGCCTTGGGACATATAACCATCCCTCAGCAATCCAATCAACTTTCTAAGAGACCTGCAACCAAGTAACTTCAATTTATTCCAACCTGGCTTCTGACTCCACAGCCACAGTCACCAACAACTTCCATGTGATTACCACCTTTTCTAGTACATTAACACAAGATGACCATTTCTCTAAGTGACAAACCCTTCCTTCTGGAAAAACTTTGTCATACAGACTCCTTCAGGGTCTACCACTCGCCTAACACCAACCCTAACTTGTAGCTATTCTGCCTCAATTTCTTTATCCCCTCTTTTATCCTTTACCTGACTTTCAAATGCCTGGCTTCTAGGGGCTCCATTCTAGGCCTTCTCCTCTACTCTCTATATTCTCCACCTGCAACATCTTATCCACTGCCACAGCAGAAAAAATCCTGTTAAGCCAATTCCATTTGTTTTCTTCTTCTGGGGCACATAAAAAGAGTACATTTTGCAGCTTCTCTTGTACTTGGATGAGAGCCATATGATTGGATTCTGCTCACCACTATATGGGAAGAAGTTATACCACTATTAAGCCTGGCCATAAAGTCCCCTAAGAGATCACCCATTCCTGTGAATGGCAACTTTGAGGTCACATCCTTGAAGGGACAGCATCATAAGATGGAAACAGCCGAGAGAGTCACCAATCAGAGAGAAGCTGCCTCAGAAAGCTGCCCAACACAATGCATTATAATATGTCCAAGAAATAAGTATGTTTTTATATATTTGTGCTGTGCATTACAGAAAATAGTATTACTTAAATACTGAGTGATCAACTACCATGTCTTTAAATACTGTCTTTATTCTTATTCCCAAATGTACATCTCCAACTCAAACTTCTTTGAATTCCAAACCATATATGGAACTACTTATTTAACATCTCAACCTGAACAATTAGGATCTTAAGAATATTTCCTTTCAGCTGGGCATGGTGGAGTACACCTGTAGTCCCAGCCCTCAGGAGGCTGAAGCAGGAGGATCATCATGAGTTTAAGGGTTACATAGTGAGTTCAAGACCAGCCTGAAAAAAAAGATCTCCTCTGTGTCAAATAAAAGAAAATTATGACATTGAAATAAATAGTAAAAAAAATAGGGAAAAAAAAAGATATCTCCTCTCATCCAACCTGCTTCTCTCCCAATAAACTCTACTGCAGTGGTGGCAAACGTATGACACGCATGCTGCAGCCAGCTGTTTATTATCACTGAAAGCTCTAAAAGGTTCACCGTCACTGCCCTAACCATCTTAGAGAATACACCATTAACTTAGGATTCAATTCTGACTCTCTTGTTTTCATTCTGAATCCAACATCAAGTTCTGTTGTTTTTCCCTTTTAATATTTCTCAAATCAGCCTCATATTCTTGACCTCCCACTTCAAAACCATCACCACTTTCTTTCACCGGACTACCACAAGTTCA
This sequence comes from Heterocephalus glaber, assembly GCF_000247695.1. The sequence continues at coordinate 5,241,997 of NW_004624799.1, read as the reverse complement.
TAACTAGGGTCCCCACTTCCACTCTTAACTCCTTCAATTCTTCACACATAGAAACTCAAAAAAGGTTTTGGTTTTATTGGGGGGGGGGGTTGTTGGGGGGGTTGTTCTTGTTTTTGGGTTTTTTTTGGCTTTTATTTGGGCAGCAGTAGGGATTGAACCCAGGGAGCATAGAGCTTCAACCCTCGTCCTTTTTTTTATTTTGAGACAGCATCTCAATAAATTCCTAAGTTGGCCTCAAATCTGTGATCCTCCTGCCTGTGTCCCAAGTAATTGGAATCACAGGCATGCACCACCATGCCTAGCAGTGAGAGCTCTTTTAAACTGAGGTCAAATCATCTCAATCCAATGTTTTAAAAACTGCAATGCTGCCAGTGTACATTAAAAGTATATAAACATTAAAATTCTTAATCATATCCTACACCAGTCTGTATGATCTGCCTCCTACTCTCCAACCTCATATCCTCACTTATACCCTCCATAACACATATTCAGTCTCAAATCCCATCCTCACCTTATCCTAACAGTGCTCTTCCACCTCCAACTATTTAGCACCCACTCAAGAAAACTTCTACTCAATATAATTAGTCTATCATCTGCTCTGGAAAGCCTTTCTTGATCTCCTTCTTCCTTCCCAGTTTTTTTTCTGCCAATCCCGAAACAAAGACTGAAGTTTATTATCTTTGGTGTCCCAGCATATTGTACAATACAATCATTATGCACTTGTTACAGCCGCACTTTGTTTAAATTTGATGGTTTGCTACTCCCATTAGAGTAGGGAGGAGAGGGGGTTGTTATTGCAGTACTAGGGTTCACACCCAGGGCTTCACACATGCTGGGCAACCACAATACCACTGAGCTATGCCCCAGACCCAGACTGTGTGCTTTTTAATGTGATGTGCTGTTTTCTTAACCATCTCCCTAGTCCCAAAGTTTAAGGAGACACTCAAGTAGTTACTAAGTAAACATGCCAACAGTCCCAGCTACTCAGAGAATGAAGTCAGAGGATTGAGCTTACAAATTTGAGTCCTGCCTGGGAAACAAGAGATCCATCTCAAAACAAACAAAAATGTCAAGTCACCATCACTGTCACAGGCTGCATCTTATCTTTATATTCCTACAGATCCCAGTAAATTTTTTACACATTGTAAGTGTGAAATAACTTTATATTTAACTATATACCTTTAAGAAATTACAAGCCGGATGTGGTGGCACACACTTATAAACCCAGCACTAGGGAGGTTGAGGCAGGAGGATTGCCCCAAGTTTGAGGTCAGACCAGGCTACTTAATGAGATAAAGGCCAGCCTGAATTACACAGCAAAAAAAAAAAAAATTGCAAGTTTGTTTTCTTCTAAATATTTACCTGAAAGTTATCACTCTGAAGTACGAAAAGAACTCTGCAGAAATAAAGTTTGGGGCTATCTCCAGGAACTCACTCTCATTCCAAGTCTGGTTTAACTAGAGTAGGTGACTTCATACATATTCTAGGTGAGGAAAATTAGAAACTTCTAGTACTAAGATCCCTCCTAATGTTTACATGAAAAAAACTTGAGTGGCCATAACACATTTTCCTCATTATGAAAAATACCAAAAAGTTTTTACAATAAGCATGATTGCTTTTATAATCAGGGGAAAAAAAAAAAGAGGAGAACACAGTACAAAATGGGAATGTGGCCAGGCACAGTGGAACACATCTGTAATTCATCTACTTGCGAGGCCAAGGCAGAAGGATTTCAAGTTCAAGGTCAGCCTTGGCAGATTTGTGAGACCCTATCTCAGAAAAGAGCTGAGGATGTAGCTCAGTGCTCCTGGGATTCAACCTAAAGTATTAGGGGTTGGGGGAAGAGTATTATTACTTATATTTCTCACTAAAGTTTATAAAAATATAGCTAATATATCTTGCTACTACGCTACTATGCCACACAATGTGGCATGAACACTTCCAGGACTCAAGAAAAACAGAACTTAAAGGGAAATTCAGAGAAATATACCAAGAATTCTGCTATATCCATCCACCTCCCTAACAACCATCACAAACCAAAGCAGTACTGATTACTAGGAGAGATCTAGTTTGGCTGTCTGGGGTTGTCGGGAGGGATTCTATTCATGGACCACAATTTATCAGAAGTAAGCTTAGTGACTCAATCACAATAATGAAGAATCTAGTTTGGGGGGGGGCCAAAATATCCCAATATAATTAAAAAGTTTAAAACTTTTTATTCCTGATTCGCTTCATTCCTAACAAAGTGGTAGGGGAGACACACTACTCAATTTCTCAGAGACAAAGCACCTTACTTGCTATCCACTCCCAGATACAGCCACATTTGTGCCACTTATTTAACAATAAGCCAAGATTCTAATATCTTTCACTGCCATATTGGAGGTCTTACATTAGAATTCTCGTTTTTTAAAAATGTATGGGAACATGGTGACACACTACCGTAATCCCAGCTATTTGGGAGGCTGAAGCAAGATGATTACAAATTCAGTCTGGGAAACATAGTAAGACCCTGTCCCAAAAATAATAATAATTATAATAGTAATAATAATATTAAAGTATTTTTCTAGTATTTTAAAGTATAGGGTCTGAGGTATAGCTCAGTGGTAGAGCATTTGCCTACCATTTGCTAGGCTGTACAGTTGCCCCAGCAACACACACACACACACACACACACACACACACACACACACAAAAGAATTCTGATAGGTAAACTGTTTTTCTAATTCCAAATATTCTGACAAGAACTTTATGATTTTGTTTTCCTTACAAATACAGTATAGCAGGTAACTGTAACCAAGGGATCCATGAAACAAACTCAGGCTAGAAAAGAAGTGCAGCATCTAGGGTTAAGAGTTTCTTCATAGGTTAAATATCACATAATTTCGCTTATTTGAGAAACTCAAAATAACAGTAATGTAAAGACCAAAATAAAAAAAAGAGATGCTAGGAAACAGAAAGATAGACTTTGTGGAGATAGGAAGTAGATCTGAGGAAGAGGGGAAAGGGAAGGATGGGACAGAGGAATAAAAATGATCAAAACACAATAGCCACAGGTACCAATTGCCCAAGATAAATGTAATTATTATGTATTGCAAACAAATACTAGTAATAAAAGTGTCTTCATAATTCCATAGAGAAAATCACATATAAGAAACGTTTATATGCTATCAGAGCACAAATTCAGAATAGGTAGAGATGAAGATCTACAAAGAAAAATCTAAAGAACTGTAATAAATCTGTTAAAGAATGCACAATGAGTATCAAGTAGAATTGTTTCCATTATAATTGGAAATGCATGTAAAAATGGTTCAAACAAGCTGGGTGAAATGGTGCACCGCTGTTATCCCAGCTACTCGGAAGGCTGAGGCAGAAGGATAGATCATAAATTCAAGCTCAGCCTGGGCAATTCAGCAAGACCTTATCTCAAAGTAAAATATAAAAGGGACTGAGGATACAGCTCAAGGGCACAGTATCCCTGGGTCCAATCATCACTATCAAAAAAAAAAAAGTTCAAATATAAAATTATTTCACTTTTCTTAAAAATCTCAAACTAAGACTTGCTTGCATTACAGTTTGTCACTTTTATCTATTGTTAATATGGCAAAGAAACAGACCCAAGGATCAGTGGAATAGATTAGAAGATGGAGAAACAACTCCAGACATACTCAGCCACCTAATCTTTGACAAAGGAGCCAACCACCATCATTGGAGGAAAGATAGCCTATTTAATAAATGGTGTTGGAAAAACTGGATTTCAACCTGCCAAAGATTAAAACTACACCCATACCTATCA
>NW_004624799.1:5214003-5226971 GCF_000247695.1 Heterocephalus glaber | reverse complement strand
AGAAGGGAAAGGAAAAATTATGAGAAAAGAAAAAAAAATGGAAATGAAATCTATGTAAATAGGGAAGGGTGGAGGGGGTGAGGGGCGCACAGGTAATGGGGAAAAAAAATGAAAACCAAGATACATCATGTACAAGTACAAGCACTCAACGATAAATGTAAACGTATACCTAAAATGTACCAATAAAAGAATTTAAGGGAAAAAAAAAAAAACAGTAACAACAATAACTGTCTTACCTAAATGTATGGTGAAAGTTTAACCCAAGGCCCGGACTGGTGGAAGTTTACAAAAAAATGTCCAGATTATTAATCACAATCCAGACACAGAAGCAATAAAGACTTCTGTGTTCCTCTTCTTCCTCCACTTCTTCTTTTCCTCCTCCTCCTTTTTTTTTGTACTGAGGCTTTTAAACCCAGGAGCCTCTCTTATGCAAGGCAGGTGCTCTACCACTGAGCTACACCCCTAGCCTTTTTATTTTAAGACAGGGTCTCCCTAAGAGCGGAAAATACGTTTTATGGAATGTCTAGACTGTCCTCCTAACCCAAAGCTTTCTCTGCTTTGTGTTGTATAGCCCTGCTTATCTATAGCCAATGTAAATTCATGGCTATACAATTCATGTGCTCCTTCCTCAAATTTTACTGTAAAAATGCTGACAAGCTTGTATTTCACAGATAGGTCCAACCAACAGAATTCAAACTGCTACCTAGCTAGCCATGCTGCTAAGTTGCAAAGCCTTGTCCAAACCTCCGTCTTTTTTTTAGCCAGCATATATAATGGCTCAATAAACCCTATCATTTCAAAGAACTCTGTGTTTTAGTTTTGATTTAACATGAGTGATGAGGTTATGAGTGTTTCCTGGGATACGCGTGTGTATAGTCAAAATTGATCTAACTGTACACTGAAAGTTTATTGTATGTTAAACTCAATAAACATGAAAAGTCCACAATAAAAGTTATTTTAAAAACAAAAACAAGAAACTCTGACTCCCAGTCTCAGGGTCGACCCATTTCACCGCTGAACCGCCCCTCCTGCTCCTTAGCTTTCCTCCATCTCGAGACTCCCCTCGCCTCTTCTCCCTTCTCCGAGAGGAAGGCTGAACCTCAAACGGTTCACAAACTTCTAATTAAGCTTCAAAGTACTGTCCACTGTATTACTGGCCCTCAGTTCCCGCCAGAGAAGCCTCATGCTTGCCTTCCCATCGGCAATACTGAGCCCTATATGGAAGAGACGAGGGTCTCTATCCACTCCCTCCCGTCCACGTTCCCAAACACTCATCCACTGAATTTCCTCCGACCGCGCACACCTTTGTCTTGAAATACCGCTAACCGGCACCAAAACAGCGAAAGTTGCGTTCTGCAGCCGGCCCACCCCCGGGCCCGCCGGAGCGTGGGGATTCGAACACCCTCTCCTACGTTACCTGCCACCGGCTGGCCGCGCCGCGGACAGTTCAGCCACCGCGGCGGGATTTTGTTGTGAGCCATGTCTTGGGTCCGAGCAGAGCCGACCTGCGCAGCTGCCTACTCGAGGTCGGCTGGGCACCAGAAGTCCAAGGCACCGGAATCCCCACCGCGATCCGAACGCCACCCGCTCCTATCCGGGCACCTATAAGGGCGGCGCGCCACTTTCATTCAGGAGCCACGGCTCTAGTCGATCCCACAATGCCCCGCAACTTCCGCCCCTGAAGCCCCGCCCCCTCCTTTCCGAGGTCAGAGGGGAAGAAAGCTTAGAGTAGGAATAACACAAGGAGTTAAAGCCTCGGCGAATGGGCGGAACCGAGGTTCCCTCGCCCCGCCCCGTCACTGATTTGGTTTTTTTAGTTCGCCTAAGCGCATGCGCAATTGTTTCCTTTCGGGATGGCGGAGCGAGGTTTGTTTTCTTTTCCCACGTAACCGACCACCCAGAGAGTTCCATTATTGTAAGAAGCCAAGCACCTTAGCGCTCTTGGGTTTGTCCACAGCTTTCTTTTTGTTTTCTTTTCTTTTTGAAACAGGGTCACACTGTGTAGTTCAGGCTGTCCTTAAACTCACTACGTAGTCCAGGCTGCCCTGGAACTCACGGCGATCCTCCTGCCTCTGCCTTCCCAGTGGTGGGACTACAGGCGCGCGGCACCACGTCGGGTTGTCCGCAGCTTTCCTAAAGTCATCTGTTTTACTGATGAAAGGGCCCTTCCCACAGCTTGGTGTCCTGCTCAGATCTGGGTTTGATTTAGCATTTTCAAAATTTCTCTCTATAATGAGGCTCAGGGGGACAGATTTTAGGGAAATTCTAAGGACGAGATGTCAGGGTACCAAAAATGAGAAATTTCTCTTTTGGAGGGGATTAGTCCATTAATCCATTAAGTATTTGAAATTAATTCTAAAACATTTTAGAGTCTTGTTTGTACATTTCTCCAGCCAAGTTTCAAAACATATTTGAGAGTTTCAGAAGGTCTCTGTCAAAAAGAGCTACTAATTATTGCATATAATTGTCAAAGGTCGGAAGTAGACAGTGGACTACCACTGTGTGGCAATGTTCTTTGCCTACCAAATAAAGTTCCTTGTTTTTCCCCTTACAGTTAACCCCAGGTCTTGGAAGCATTTTATAACTGTTGTCCTAGAATGAGACTTTCTTCAGTTACCAGGCAAAATTAAAGTATTAAATATAAATCTAGATGACGGCTAATTAACTATAACGTGTCACTTAGACTTTAAGCACCATTTATTTCTATAGTTGAACTACAAGAGTATGAGGCTGCAGGGAATATTATTTTTAAAGTATCAGTGGGAATTTTCTGGGCAGCTCAGTTTGAATGCCTGGACCCTTTCAGTAAGGATTCTTTTATAAATATATGAAGCCCAATAGCTGTCTCCTTGTGTTAAATCACATTCTTGGTCTATCCTACAATTACATTTGTTCAGAACTTTCAGTGAAAGTGCGAACTGACAGGACGCGACCCAGTTTCCTTACAGACCAATAATCTGCTCAAATGATGCCCAATTAATTCCTTTCTTTGCTGGCAGAGTAGAGTGTATGCCGTACCCAAAATGATTAAATGTGTAAGCCCTAAGCCCCCCTCAAGGATGAGAAAGGTGGCCCTGGTCACATAAATTGACATCTCAGCTTTCCTCCTAGGGACAACTCCATTAGAGACTCATTCCTACATGAACAGGAAGAGGGAGGGTATCTCAAACTCAACAGTCCAAGAAGGTTTATTATTAAGCTGAGAAGAACCTCTCTGTGCAAGTGAAAGAGAGAAGATTTCTCTTATAGGCTAAGAGGCTTTTTTTACAGGGCTTTTTGGCAGGCTTTTGAGGGGATGGGTCAGAGAAGCAGCAGTCTGATGTGTCCTCTCTGTCTTCTGTGGCCTGCTGACATGTTATCTTAGTTACTTTTCTCTCATTGCTGAGATAAAATACCCCACACACAAAGTTAAAGGAAGACAGGTTTATTTATCTCACAGTTTGTAGAGGTTTCAGTCCACGTTCAGCTGGCTCCAAGGCAGGGTGGCACTTGGCAGAGGGGCAACAGTTCACGACAGTGGAAGTCAGCAAAAACAACAAGGGAACCTTAACAGCGTTTTTCTGCCCCTGTTATCTTATATCCAGACTACCAGGACTAGGGTGGTTCGAAATTAATCAGTGGACTGATTTAGTAATCACACACCATTAAACCCAGCATCACACACTCTGGATTCAGCCACCTCTGAAAAAGTCCTATGACCACATGAGGCTTTGGGGAGACATCTAGACACAAGCCATAACTCATAAGCTGATGAACATACCTCTGTGACCTACTGACATCCTTGGGGGACTCCTGCTGTGTCCTCTGTGACCTAAGTAAAATGAAACCTATATTTCTCTGAGGTGGAGAGGGTGGGCTTATTCGAACTGGCATTGTCCCTGTCCAGACTCAATCATTATATACACCATATTGATATAGGGACGATGTAGGGACCTCTAAATGATATAGGGGAAATATTATAACTCTTAACCTGTTAGATGTGTGATACACCCAGTTCTTGTTCCCTAAAATCAAAGAGTGAATTCTAGGAAAAATGGAGGTTGAGAATAGGAAATATTTATTGAGGGATAGATAGCTCCTGCCTGAGAGGGACAGAAGGGGATCTGGAAAGTGGGTTGCCACAGACTCCACTTACATAAGAGGCTTTATAGAGCAAAATCACAAGGTTGGTACAAAGTCATGGGGTGGGTACAAAAGAGGACAAAACTATGACCAATAAGATTACAAGTATAGTCACTTACGTAATATTGATGCAATGGGGAAGCAAGTCACATAGCAAGTGTACATGGAAAGAACAAGGACCTTTCTTGGAACGGATGGGTCAGGAGGTTCTTGATCCTCTACCCAAGGTGACTGATGCTTATTTAGAATATCAATCATTATTATTTATCCCTTGGGGAAGTACGTAGATCATTGTTCATCCATTGGGGAAGTATGTAGATGTAGTCATTCTGTCTTTATCATGAGCCCTGGCCTTCAATAAATGTGCCTCCAGCCACAATTTAATATTTTCTTCTATTCTGTACTGACTTCTTTGAGGGCCTAGCCCTGTTTGACTGCCTATAATATTTCTAATTAACTTAGCTGTCTATAACAATATCTAGCCAGGAATAGGAGTCCTAGGCAAAGGGAGAGCTTCATAGCACTAGTCAGCAGCTGTTACTGGCTATAAAGTGGTAGTGTGTGTTTAATTTTTACTCCACTATTAGTTATACTCTCTCCATCCTGAGTGCCAATATTGAGAGACCCCATGTCTCCCATTTGCAACAATATAGGGTAGAATAGGAAGGTAGCTTCCAAGTAAGCAGGAGATTTCTCTCTCCCTATAGGAATCTCTTACCTGATAGTGTTTCTGCCTACATGGCTCCTCGTCTCAGATTTCTTATTATTCAGTGAGAAGAAAGCAAATGCCCACAGAGGACCAGCATGGCTCTTCCTTGGATTCCTAGAACCTTCAATTTACCTTTCCAGATATGTCTTGGTCTCCTCTTTATTAGCTGTAAGTTCTCTTCATGGGTGAATTCTTCCATGGAACATTCATTTGTCCATAAGAAAGGGAAGGATGAATAAAAATAATTTTCCTATTAGTGAAAGGGAATTTTCCTCTGAGCAATTCTTTTGAGAAAATTTATATTCATAAATCCTCTTCAACTTAATGTGTATATAAATCTTCTAAAAGCTGAATGAACCTCCTGCCTTTTTTACAAGCCAGGGCCTGAGTGCCATCTCTTTGAAATGTAAACATCAAGGAAGATAGTGCCCCTGTCTCTCTGTCACCTTGGGAGTTTAGCCTTCCTGTTTAATCCTAAAGAACCTTGTTTGAGGCTGTTATCAATGGTTTGTGTAAGAGATAGGAAAGGCTTTGTTTTTCCTTCAGATGATGGTAATTAACTAACCCAGGTGGCCACTCCAATGACCAATCAAACCTTACAGAAGTACAAGTTATGTTCATGTTGAGAACATTTAGGTAAAGGATTGTATGTGCTTGGATATTTAAGAGTGAGATTTCTCTCTCTGAAATTTCATTAGCAGACTGCCTGTGTGGTGTATCATGATGGGCTGATTTAATGTTTATTGAATAATGAAACTCCTTTCTTTCTTTCTTTCTTTCTTTCTTTCTTTCTTTCTTTCTTTCTTTCTTTCTCATATTAGAGGGAAATATTTGGGTTGGTGGAGTTTATTCCCAATTTTCCCCCAGTGCCTTTTCATGTCCCCCTCAAAAGTTATTTCAGAAATGTACCCCTCTCTGAAAATGAATAGTGCTGTCCAAGCTTTGCTCATGGGAGGTCAGTTTCCTGTCCCATGCTTCTCTAGCAATGGTAGATTAAGGGCTGACCCTGTTTATGCTCATCATCAAGTCCCTAGGGAAGTGCTGGTGAACTTTTTTAAAGTTTTCAATAATACTAACAGCCCACTGCAAAATACGTGCCATAGGTTCACCACCACTGCCCTAAGGCGTGAAGAGGATGCTCCCATCTGGCTCTTAAAAGCCAGCAAAGTGTCAGAGAAGGACATTAGCTTTCAAAAAGTCAATCCTCAAAAAAAAAAAAAGAATAAAACAATCAATCCTCATCTTTCTTAGCTAACAGGGACTAACCTGGTGTCACTTGGGCCTCACTCCCTTTTTCATACTAGTGACCCAGCACCTCTACCTCCTGCCTGTACTGTCCAGCTTCAGAGCTTGAGTTGGGTTAAATGTGGAGCCGAGAGGAACAAGAGTCACATCTCACATAGAGTTTACATTCTAAACTCAAAGTATTGGGCAAAAGAAAACAAATTCAAAATTATCCTTCACAGTTGTTTCTTTCTTTGAGCACTGAAGTCATCTGGCTTTCAGGGCCATATTGTAAAAGAAAAAAGTAATCTTTTAACAAAATGACACTTTTCACAGCCAGGTGCTCTTCTCCAAAAGATGTTGTTTCTTATCTTACTCCAGGGCACAGGCTCAGGAAGAAAAACAATAAGCAGTCTCTCCTGCCTACCTACACATGTACAGGTATATTTGTATGAGATGAATGTGGGCTCAACATTACCACATTATAGTCAATTGATACCTGCCAACAACTATTCTAATGTTTTAAACCATAACAAGATTTACCATGAGGATTCTTACTTTCTGGGAGCACTGTGCTGTAGATCACTATGGCCAGGCCTAACTTGCCTCCTCCCTCACATGAGGCAGGGCCCTGTGGAAGGAGAACAGGCCACAAGAGGGCATGGAGAAGCAAGGCCTGGCCAAGAAGAGGACTGTCTTTCTTCCCTTCCATTCCCCATAAAACCATCAAAGCATGATGTTCTGGAGACCTTAGCTACTCTCCTGGCTCCAGTTACCGACTGGCCCCTTTTACCTCCCCCTGCACTTCCCTTATCTCTACCACTATACATAACGCACTGCAGTTGCCTGGTGGTCTTTTTTCTCCCATCAGGAGGAAGAGCCCCACCTGGCCTCAGCTTTGTTTCTTCTTCTTTTGTATCTCTTTGTTTTTGTTTTTTCTTAACCCTCCACTATCGTTTCTCACTCTGTGGACCCTTCAGCCACACAGGGCAGGCCGTGGCACTTACTTGCATGAACTCTTTCCAAGCCTTAATTAGGTATGTGTAAACTTATGTCCTTCATCTTTTTTACCCTGGGCCTCAGGTGTGTTAGGTAAGTGCTCTTCTATTAACTGACTCTGTGTGCTCTCATGCTTTCAGAAGAATCAGACAGGAGCACTCTGGCACAGAAACAAGGGAGAGAGTCGTGGGAGATAGGAACACGAGACTGAGCCAAACAAAGTCAGAGGTGTACATCTCTTATGGCATCTGTGGAGTAGGCAAGGACCTGGTCTCTTGATGTCAGTTCATGCAGAGATGGAGTTTTAGTGGTGCCTGTGCCCTTCTTTATCATGCCTCTTCATGTGACGCATGTCTCGTTACCATTTTGTCTCCACCTCAGAGCATAATTTTTACTATTCCAATAAATTAAAGATAACTAGAAGTTACTTTAGTGAATGAATACACATGTGTTTGTCCCTTGCCACCTGGAATTTGTCCCTTATCATCTGGGAAAGCCCCTAGATGGATTCTAGAGCAGGACAGGTCATTCTCCTGCCTCAGTGGATTTGATCTTAATGTTCTTATTTTCTTGACCAGTAGTCTTTGAAGACTGAACTGACTTAGCCTCCTGTCTCCAGAAGTGTTCCCTTAATTTCACAACCTTGAAGATTGGTCCACTTTTTGTTTGTTTGTTTGTTTTTGGTTTTTTGAGATAGGGTCCTCCTGTATAGTTCAGGCTGCCCTTGAACTCTCTGTGTAGCCCAAACTGGCCTCGAAGTCATGGTGAGCCTCCTGCCTCAGTTTCCCAGGTACTGGGATTACAGGCATGCACCACCACACTCACTTAGGCCCACTTAATTCCCAATTTTCTAGTGTTTGTCTGTTAACCTTAACCTTTTAAGACTGAAGGCTTTCTCACTACCACTTAGCTCTCTCATTACCAGAGAACTACATCCTTTGCTCTTTTTTAAATTTTATTTTTAAACAGGGTTTTCTAAATTGTCCAAGCTGGGCTCAAACTTGTGATCCTACTGTGTCAGCCTCCAAAGTCACTGAGACTACAAACCTGTACCACAGTGCCTAGTTTATGCCCTTATTGTTATAAAGGACTGCCCCCCGAGTTCAAATTGAAATGAGTCCACCTCAAAAGGAATGTTGAAAAGCACTTCTGCTATCATAGAATGTGATCTTATTTGAAAATAAAGTCTGAACATAGGTAATCAAAGTAAAATGAGATCATTAGAGCCTAGCACAGTGGCACATGCTCATACTCCTCACTACTCAGGAGGCTGAGGTAGCACTAGTTTGAGGCCAGCCTGGCAACAGAGCAAGATCCCTGTCTCAAGTAAGAAAAAAAAATGAGTTCATTAGGGTGGGTGCTAATTCAACATGATTGACATCATCAAAATGGAGAATTTGGATATAGAGTCAAGTGCTCACATAGGAAAGATTATATGCAGATACACAGCAAGAACATGAGTCGGTAATCAGAGTGATGTGCTGTCTTAGTTACTTTTCTTGTTGCTGAGACAAAATACCCAACACCCAAAGTTAAAGGAGGAAACGTTTATTTCAACTCACTTTGTAGAGGTTTCAGTCCATAGTCATCTGGCTCCAAGGCAGGGTGACATGGCAGAAGGGCATCACAGAGGAGATGGCAAAGTAGGGCAAGCTGAAAGCAGCAAAGCTTCAAAGTAGCAGCAGAAAAAACAGCAGCAGTAAGCCTTCTTTCTGTTCCTTAAATTACACCCAGGCTACCCACCCTTAGGGTGGTAGCACTCACACCCAGGGTGGGACAACCTTCCCAGCATCACACCCTAGATCCAGCCACCTCCAAAAAGCCCCACCTATGACTGCATGAAGCTTTGCGGGGGACATCTAGATACAAGCCATAGCATGTACCTGCAAGCAAAGAAAAACCAACGGTTTCTGACAACACAGATGCCAGAGGAGACAGGAAGAATTCTCCCCCATAGCTGTCAGAGGAAGCATGGCCCTGCAAACATCTTCATTCCAGACTTCTATCCACCAAAACTCTGATAATACTTTTTTATTGTTTTAAGCTAACCAGCTTTAGGTACTTTTTTACAACACTCCTAGGAAACTAATGCAAGGCCCTACAAAAATGGCTCTGTCCAGTTATAACCCGTGTTTTCTGATTCTAAAGCTCCTGCATCCCATGTTCTCTGAAACCAGCAGTTCTTTAGTATATTGTTCTTTAGTATATAGCAGTTACTTTTTCCCAAGGGATTTAGTTTTGTTTTGTTTTTTGACACAGAGTCTCGCTATGTAGTTCAGGCTGGCCTTAAACTTACTATGTAGCCCAGGCCGATCTTGAACTTGTGAGGATCCTTCTGCCTCAGCCTCCCAAGTGGTAGGATAACAGGTGTGCATCACTATGCCGGCTCCTCCCCAAGTTCTTGTAAAAAGAAATTTACCTGGCAGACTCTCTGACTTTTTTTTTTAACAAAGTAATATACTTTACTTAACATACAGCTCTGATATACGTGCAACTCTACTAACATGGACCAAACCTCTGTAAGATCACACTTCAAAAAAATACACAATCCTGAGTTAGTGATCAAACATTCTATACTCTGTGGCTTTTTGTGCCCTATGTCTGATTGAAAGAACTCAGACATTCAGCCACAGATAAGAAGTCACCACTTACTTTAAGAGCCCTGAGGTCTTCAAAGGCATCAGCCCTTAGGAATGTGTCTCCACAGGCCTCCCTGACCAGGAATCTGCCATCCTGGTCCACCCCTCAGAAAAGGCCCTGGAACTCTGGAGGTCCATTTTCTATCAGATGCCCTGCCCACTCACTGGTTGAGTTTTCTACAACTTCTTGTACAAAGTGCCCCAAACTCAACAGGTAAAAACAGCAGGAACGTATTCTTTCATGGTTCTTGAGGCTAAATGTTGCAGGGCTTCTAAGGGAGGATCTTTCCTTGCCTCTTCCAGCTACTGGTGGCTAATGTACGTCTCCCTTCAGAAAATCATGTTTCTTTAGAAAGTTAGAAACTAGGGTCCAGGGATTTAGCTCAGTGGTTCCAGCGCCTGCCTCGCAAGTGCAAGGTCCCAAGTTCAATCCCCGGCACCAAAAAAAAAAAAAAAAGAAAGAAAGTTAGAAACTTAGGGGTGGAAGTGTAGCTCAGTGGTAAAGCACTTGCCTAGCATGAATGAGATCTAGGTTCAAATTCCAGTGGGGGGGGGGGAGAGGCTGCAGAGAATAAGAGGTGAGCAAACTCAATGTTGCCCTCTCTTCTTTCTGCCCCAACTCTGAATTTGCCTGAGGACCTGAATGTTTCAGTATCTGGACACTGCAGAGAGTGATCAATGACTTCTAAAGGTCCATGTTCATGTTCACACATTGGTACTTTAACAAGCTCTTAACATGGGCTAGGTGTGGTGGCACACACCTGCAGCCTCAGCATGAGTGAGACCAAGGAGACCAAGGCAGGAAGATCAAGAGTTGAAGGCCAGCCTGGGCTACATAGCAAGTTGGGGATCAGTTTAAAACATAGTTAGACATAAACAGAGTTTCTTTCTAAAAAAGAAAATGATAACAAGATCTCAACAAAAAATGACTGCAGGGATGCAAATATAGCTCTGCCCTAAAAGACAGGATGAGAGCCAATTTTCCAACCACAAACCTGTGTGCAAGAATGTTGCATCTAATTTTCTATAGGTCAACTTAATCTTGAGATTGTGTTCTCTCCCTCCCAAAAGGTAGGAAGTCCCAGTTCTGGCATTCCTGGGGCTTTGTTCTTTACTTCTGTCCCTAGAATTACATCTTGGTTCCAAGGGATCAGACAACACAGTCTCAGAATAGATTAAAGGAAAAGTTTGTCCCCTTGTCCTTGATTATCTGGTCTCACAGCTTGCACTGATCTTTGACATGGTTCCCTCAGGACCTAAAGCTCTCTAGTACTCCTCAGCCACACAGTGGGGAAAGGGCATCTTTTGTGTTGTTTTTGGTTTTTTGAGATAAGGTCTCACTCTGTAGCCCAGGCTGACTTGAACTCACTCTGTAGCCCAAGGTGGCAATTTTCCTGCCTCAACCTCCCAAGTGTGGGTTTAAAGGTGGGTACCACTGTGACCAGTGAAAGGGCATCTTTTGTAAGGCTGGAAACCCTGTTTCTCAAGCCTTCTCTTTGTGGGTGCACCTTTGTAGTTGCAGCTCTCCAAGACACTACCAATGACAGAGCCCAGATGCCCTTAATCTGCAGTCTGAGGTAATGGCCAATCCCTTCCTGCACTAAGCAGACAAATCCAAATGAAACATTAAATTAGTAAGATGACTGGATAATTTTATGAGATTAATTTTTAGAGCTTTATGACAATGAACATAAAAATCAGGGAAACATCAAAGATGATTCCAATCTTTCTATTCTACATAGGAAAGGCTTCAACTTACCAAGTATCTCCAAGATTTCTATTATTTTAAACATAACAAACAATACAAAAATGTATCTTTTTTCATTACGCTTATTGGTACATTTCAGGTATACAATACAGGTACATTCATCATTGGGAACTTGTACCTTTACATGAAGTATCTTGGTTCTTATTTTTCCCCCATCCCCCTGCCCTCCATTCAACCCCTCCATCCTTCCCTATTTACAAAGACTTTGTTTCCATTTTTTTCTTTTCTTATATTTTTTTCCTTTCCCTTCTTTCCTTTCCCCTTCCCCTCCCACTTCTCCTGCTCCTTTAGACCTTTTCTTCCTATTTCACATTATCAATTATATATTTTGATCCTTATTTACACTTTTAGTTTCTCACATAGGAGAAACTATTTGGTATTTACACATGTGCCCTATTTTTTTCAATTAAGAGTATGGCCTCAATGTGCATCCATTCAGCTATAAATGTCTCTAGTTTTTCATTCTTTGAGGCTGAGTACTACTAAATTTTATAAGGAAAACCACATCTTCTTTATCCACTTTACCGGTGATGGGCCATTGGGCTATTTCCAAGCTTTAGCTATTACAAACTGCACTGCTATCAACGAGAGCCTGCATATATGATTGTGGTATGATTCTTTTAATTCTCTTGGGAAGATACCTAAGAGAGGAATAGCTAGATCAAATGGGACCTCTAATCCTAGTTCTTTGAGGTATCTCCATATTAATTTCCACAGTGGTTGCACCAATCTCCCTCCCACCAATGGAGAAAGGTTCTTTTCTCCCCACAACCCCGCCGGCATTTGTTATTGGTTGATTTCATGATAGCAGCCATTCTTTCTGGGGTGAGGTGAAATCTCAGTGTTGTTTTCATCTGCATCTCTCGAATAACCAGTGATGCTGAACATTTTTTCATATATTTATTTGCTGCTTTTATTTCTTTGTCTGAGAAATGTTTGTTCATTTCAGATGCCCATTTTTGGATTGGGTCTTTATATTTAGGGGGGTCTGATTTTTTTTTTAGTTCTTTATATATTCTAAATAGTAGTCCTTTGTCTGAGGAAGAGCTACTAAAAATTTTTTTCTCACATTGTAGGTTGTCTCTTAGCTCTGTTGGTGGTTTCTCTTGCAGTGCAGAAGCTTTTTAATAAAATGAGAACCCAGTTGTTTATTCTTTGTGCTAGTTCCCATGCTACTGAGGTTTTGTTCGTAAAGTTTTCCTATGCCAATGTCTTGAAGAGTTCTACCTAACTTATCTTTCAGCAAGTTTAGTGTTTCTGTCTTAATATTTAGATCTTTAATTCACTTTGATTTTAGTTTAGTGCATGGTAAAAGATAGCGGTCTAGTTCTAATCTTTGGCAGGTTGAAATCCAGTTTTTCCAACACCATTTATTAAAGAGGCTATCTTTCCTCTTTTGTTGGTGAGGATTGTTGGCTCCTTTGTCAAAGATGAGGTGGCTGAGTATGTCTGGAGTTGTTTCTGCATCTTCTAATCTATTCCACTGATCCTCAGGTCTGTTTCTTTG
>NW_004624799.1:5201086-5211693 GCF_000247695.1 Heterocephalus glaber | reverse complement strand
ATGTGCAGCCAAAAAGAATGTATATTCTGATTTTGTGGTGTAGAACACCCTATAGACATCTATTGAGTCCATTTGTTCAAAACCTTGGCTCAGTTCTAGTATTTTGTTGTTGATTTTTTGTCTAGATGATCTGTCTATTTGTGACAGTGGGGAATTCAGGTCCCCCACTACAACTGTATTAGTGCTTATTTGGTTTTTCATGTCCATTAATATTTGTTTTGTATAGTTGGGGGCATTTTGTATTTGGTGCATATGTATTTATGATTGTCATCTATTCCACGTGTATCATTCCCTTTACAAGGATGTAGTGACCCTCTTTGTCTCCCTTAATTAGTTTTAGTTTGAAATCTACTTTGTCTGCAAACAAGATTGCTACCCCTGTTTTTTTCTGGGTTTCTGTCACATCAAGAACTGTTTTCCATCCTTTTACTTTTAGTCTATGAATTTCTTTTTTAATTAAGTGTGTTTCTTGTATGCAGTATATTGTTGGATTTTGCGTCTTAATCCATTCTGTCAGTCTATTTCTTTTGATTGATGAATTGAGGCCATTAACATTAATGGTTTTAACTGATATGTATTGACTCATCCTTGTCATGTTATTTTCCTGTTGTTGGCTCTTTTATTTTTTATTTTTCCCCCTCTTCCTTTAATTTCTTGCCTTGCCTAATGGCTTTGCTCTGTTGGGCCTCATGGAGTTGTGACCTTCATTGTCTTTTTCTAGGATATTGTTTAGAATTGTTTGGTGTGCTGGTTTGGTATTCATGAAGTTATTCAGGTGTTCTTTGTTGTGGAAGTATCTTATTTCCCCATCAATTCTGAAAGATAGTTTTGCAGGATACATCAGTCTAGATTGGAGATTGTTTTCTTTTAGGGCTTGAAATACTTCACTCCAGGCTCTCCTTGACTTGAGGGTTTGTGTTGAAAAGTCTGCTGTCATTCTGATGGGCTTTCCTTTGTAGGTGATTTGTTTCTTTCCTCTAACTGCCTGTAGGATTTTGTTTTTCTGTTGGGTTTCTGGGATCTTGACTATTGTATGTTTAGGTGTAGATTTTTTTTGATCATGTCTAGTTGGAGTCCTATATGCCTCGCTTATCTGTATGTCAAATGCTTTTGCTCTGTTTGGGAAATTTTCTCTCAATAATTCTGTGAACATTTTTTTGTGTCATTTGTACTTTCTCCTGCTTTTTTGTGGACTCCTATCAGTCTTATATTATTCTTCTTTGCATCATCTAGCAGCTGCTGGATTGATTTCTTGTGGTCCCTTACTATTTTGAAGAAATCTCTGTTTTCATGGACATTAACTGAAATCCTGTCTTCTATATCTGATATCCTATCTTCACATTTCCTTAATCTGCTGTGAATACTTTCAACAGAGTTTTTAATCTCCTGGATATCTGTTTGAATCTGATTCATGGGTTCCATTTCTTTTGATGTTGGGTGTTCATGGTTTTCATTTCTTTCCTATGTGAGGCATTCATGGCTTCCATCACAGTCCTGAACTCATCTATTCTTTTTATCTGTTTCTGTTCTAGAGTCTCTAATCATGTCTTTCATTCGGCTCACCATCTATCTGGGGCTCGCCATCTATCTGTGAAATTATTTCTGTTTTGAATTTTTCTAGAGCCTCATTCATCTGTTTTGTTACTTCCTGTGCTATCAGTTCAGGGTGATTTATCAGATTTTTCCACCCTGTTTCCCCTAGAATTTGCCTTTGGTGAGCTGGAAGTCTGGGTTTCCACCTTGCTTAGGTATCTTCTCATTTCTATTTTTGTTGTTGGTGCTGTTTTTGGTTTTTAATTCCTAGGTTGATACTTCAATATTGCTTATTGTAAGTATCTTTATTGCTTGTATTTAGAACTCTTATGGAATGATTGCTTCTCAGAGGTGTCTTCCAGATATAGCTGGTCTTTAAGTTTTGAGTCTCTAATGACTCTGAGCCTATCTCATTTTCATTATACCAGGAAGGACAACTGATTAGATCAATCACAACACCTTAGCCCAAGTGATACAATCAGCAACAACAATACCATCAAGCAAAGTTTAGAAAATGACAGTTTGTGGTAGCTATTAATCTATCACCTCTAACTGTGTGAATTAAATCAAAATTGAGACCAGCCAAAAATATTTTTGTAGTGAATAAACTCTTCAATATAGCAATTTTACTCTTTGGGATGAGGACTTAGAAGGAGTTGGGGAGGGAGGGATAGGTAGGTAGAATGATAGGAACAGGTTAGAAGTGAGGCCAGAGGACACAGGAAGATCATGCAAACTTTGGGAAACTGTTGAAGACAAGAGGAAATGACAGAACAAAAGAACAAAGACAAGAACAGAACAAACTAACAGCAATAGGGAAGCTAGAAACTGTATTCACTTTCCTATAAAACTAATGATAATGAGAGAAGGAAAAAGAGAAAAGAAAAGAAAAAGAAAGAAAAAAAAGAAATCCAAATTTGGACAGGAACAGAAACAAAAAGTGAGAGAGATGAAGAACAAGGTGGAGGGGAGGGAGAAAGAGAGAGAGAGAGAGAGAGAGAGAGAGAGAGAGAGAGAGAGAGAGAGAAAAGAAATTTGAAAAAAATTAGAAATAAGAGAAAAAAATAACTGAAAAAAATAAAAAATAAAAATGAAGAGCCTCCTTCAGCATATATCTCTGCTGTCACAATAGACAACATGGGCAGCAGTGTGCAGATCTAAGGCAATTAGTCTCACAAGCCATCCACAGTCCACTGAGATTGAGGCTGATTTCTGGCTGCAAGGCCCATGTTGAGCTCCCTGATTTCCTGTTATATTGAACTCTGCAAGGTTTTATTGCAGGTTCCAGCTGCTCTTCCCCTAAAGATAGTCCAGGTTCTGATGGGAGGTGCTGATCCCTCCAACTTACCAACTAGGGTGGTCTGGTGTGCCTTTATTGCAGAGATTTTCCTCACTTTCCTAGTGGGCTTCAATTTTCATCAGTGAGCCTCAGAGAGGCCCTCTCTTTGTTGTTCACTTCTGCTCTATCTTCTGGAGCTCAGAACAATGGCCTTTATGACCCCCTGCACCTGTGTGATGTGGATCCAGGTACCAGCAGGGCCCAGCCGGAGGCCTGGGGGGTGGTGCTGCTGGTGGCCCTCAGCTCAAGGTTAGTCATTTTCAATCATGATTTATATTAAATCTTCCAAAAAGCATTTGAAGTGGCTTACAACTGCCTGAGAGTTGCTCATTCAGTGGGTGCTTCCAAGAAAGCTTGGAGCTGCTTCCATTAGACTCTCCTAGATACCAGAAACATCATGATGGGGTCCCAGGAGAGAGAGAGTAAGGTATGGAAGAGTGCCAAAGGGCTATCTTCATGCTGGAGATCCAAAGGATGCAAAGTTCAGAGGCCTGGAGCTCACTGTAGTGTCTTGCTCGAGGTATCAGGAGGCCGAAGAATCTGCAGTGGAAGGCTGAAAAATCTGAGCTGGAAGACTAAAGGGTCAGTATTGGAAGTCAGGAGACAATACCTAAGGTGAAGGTGAAGACTGGAGCTCCTTAGAAGAAACAGAAGCCAAAAATGTACATATTGAATCATTTAGCTGCAATAGTGAGAAGTTGGATGTATTTTTTCTACGCCAGGACCACCAAGTTCTTTTTATTATCTTCAAAAATATTTGCATTAGAAAATGAAACTAGAATTCTCCATGATTTTTCTACAACATAACCGAATCATGTTGGACGTTAGAGGGAGCTAAAACCCAGGTAATCCAACCTCCCACTGTTGTGGTAAAAAAGAAAGTAGGTCAGTGCATCAGGTTCTTCAATTCTGTATGTGTATACTAGTTCGATGTTAGATTTGGTCCCGGTCACAAAATTCATAGTAAGACAGGTCAGCTCATCCTACCAGGAAGTTAAATAAGAGTGACTAGCAAAATATTTCTACAGCCCAGCTTATGTAATTTTCTCCACTGGAAAACACTAAAAATTAAAAGAAAAAAAAAATTGCTTTCTAAACACTCCTGTGAAGGCATGAAGGTTTTCAGAAGATTTTCTTCTGGGTACCATAAAAATGCAATTCTACTGTTTAAATTACGTGGAACACTGTCTTTTTATTTGAGAATAATATAACTTTATGTGTGGTTTGTGCCTTACCTTGAACAAAGCTTTTGTTCAGTTAAGCCTCCCACTTTGAGTGGAGTGAAGTAGGTATTGCTATCATCTCCATTTTAGAGATGAAGAAACAGGTCAGAGAGAGGTTTGGTTTCTTGCCCAGAGCCACCTAACCAGGAAGTGGAAGAGCCAGGATATGACTGTGCAGTGCGGGAACCTGCCAGTAGAGGCAGAAAAGCTTTATTCTAATCCAAGCTCTGCCATCTATGCATATTAGTCTTTAAGGAGAAAAATCACCAGTTAGGATCTGAAGTTTTGTTTTTCCACTTGAAAGATGCTTAGACGCTCTTCGTGGTGTATACGTTAAACCTTTTTTTGTGGGGCTGGGTAGTGAGACAGGATTGCGCTATTAGTTTAGGCTGATCTCAAAATCCCTATGTACCCCAGGCTGACCTCCAACTTGAGATCTTTCAGCCTCAGTCCCCCCGAGTGTGTAAATTACAGGCATGTGCAACCACATCTGGCAGTATACTTTCAACTTAAACGCGTGAGATTTTGTTAAAATATTGACTCTGACTTAGGAGGTCTGAGGTGGACTTGAGATTCTGCATTTTTATCTGGCTTTGAATAATACCAATACTGCTATTTGGAGAATGACCCTGAGTAGCCTTTCTGTTGTGGGAGGTTAATAACTAACATCTGCAAGGGAAAAAAAACTTTTTAAAAACTAAGAAATGGACAAACTGTGTATCTGCATTAATACTTGCAACTTGAGATGTTCACCATTAGCTATTTGGAAACAAAACATTGTTACTTGGTGCTGATCTATATTTGACACCTTTTTCTCCCAGAACTGGGGATTGAACCTAGGATCTTTGCACTGAACTACATCCTCACCCTTTTTTTCAACCTTGAGACAGGGTCTCCCTAAGTCACTAAGTTGTCCAGGCTGGACTCCAACTTGTGATCCTCCTGCTTCAGGCTCCCAAGATGCTGGAATTACAGGCCTGTGCCACAATGCCAGGGGTATTTGACCTCATTTTCTGTATCATAAATACATTCATTGGAACCTCTCAGACCCTATTGGGGAACAGAACTTTTTTACTCCAGTTATGAGCCACCAATACATTCTTATCATTTGCTTCTTAGGTAAATATTTTTTAAATATTCATTTGAGGTTTTATTCTGGCCAAAATTAAGTGTAAGTTGAGGTTTTGTTTTGTAATTTTTAAAAATTTCTGATTGATTGCACACTCACCATCTCAGATGAACTCATCCCAGATTTCATATGTAACACCTTATATGAAGCTGATGTTTTATGTCATTGAAACATGAAACTGTCATGGTTACCCAATTACATGCTTAGGTGAGTATGAATGAGGTGTGGTGTACACCTGTGGTCCCAGCACTCTGGGAGGCTAAAACAGGAGGATCTCATGTTCGAGCCTAGCCTGGGCAACTTAGTGACTTAGCAAGACCCTGTCTCAAAATAAAAAATAGAAAGGGCTGGGCAATGTAGCTCAGTGTGAAGCTCTTAGGTTCAAACCCCACTCTCTATACTGGATCACTCTTTTATCTCCTGGCATATTCCATTTTCTTCCTAGGGTTTTTTTTCCCCTGGTACCAGGGATTGAACTCAGGACCTTGCACTTGCCAGCCTGGCAAGGCACCACTGAGCTACATCCCCAGACCTTCCTAGGGGCTTTAAGTGATAGCATATATTTAATATCAATTTCCCTAACATTTTTTATTTTGCTCTATGTAGTACTTACAATTTACAAAAGAATTTTCACCTATGTGAACTCGTTGATCCTACAAAACATAGTGAATTAGGGAAAATATCATTTTCTCCACTTCAAACAAAGAGGCCAGAATGTTGTGACACCCAAGAATACAACCAGTGTCTCTTGACTATAAATCCGTATCACTTTTTACTGCAACACACTACTTCCCTACCTGTGGTCCCAGGAGCATACAATTTGGCGAGCAAAGAGCATATCCAGGCCCTATATAGAGAGAGGAAAGAAAGCAACAGGATAAGCATGGGGTCACTTTATGAGGAGAGACAAGGAAATAAGAGGAATAAATAGAGGCAGGTTGATAGCTGGAAAAAAATCTTAATTTTTTTGATGACATGCTTCACTACTCCAGATTTTGATTCTACAGAATTGTT
The DNA here is from genome assembly GCF_000247695.1 of Heterocephalus glaber. Next base: position 5,205,455 of record NW_004624799.1, on the reverse strand, counting down.
GCCTCAAAGGTCATTGACTCACTTCTAGAATAGATATCTTAAAATAGGCTGTTCAGGCTATTTAACCGCTGTACACCCTGGTTCCCCTCCTATAAAATAGATGTAACAATTGTGCCTACTTCATGGGACTGTTAGGAGTATTAAATGAGGTGATATGTGGAAAGCACATGGAACAAAAAACCTTCTGTAGGCTCTGGTTTTCATACCCCATCTTTCTCTATTAGATAGAGAAGGTGTTGTCTAGTTTTCATTCTTGCAACACAGCCAGTCACAATGTGGCCTCTCCACAAATGTTTATTTTTTAAAATGAGGTAATTAGGTAACATCAATTTCCAGCATATATCTGTGTGTGTGCCCCTCAAAAACAGTCATTGCCCTGGGTATGATGGTGCACACTAGTAATCCCAGCACTGGAAAGGTGAGGCAGCAAGGTTGCCAGAGGCCAGCCTGGGCAACATAATAAAACACTTTCTCAACCCATTCCCAAAAGAAAATTATGCAAATGTAAAAATAATTGAATATTACAATTATAGGATTGCAGTGCTTTCCCCCTTTCTCAGTTTTAATTATTAATTACACCATTTTAATGCCATTTCCCCCCTTCTAACATTAAACTAAGAGGACCTTCACATACTCTTGAGAAGGGGAAGAAAAGAGAAAATAGTCCGACAGTTGAACCACACTGAGTGATTAAGATTGCTCTTTTTTTTGTTGTTGTTTGTTTGCTTGGTAGGCTGATTGTTGTTTTTGAGACAGGGTCTCAATGTGTACTCCACACTGGCTTTTAACTTGCTATATAACCCAGGCTGGCCTTGAATTTATAGTCCTCCTGCTTCAGCTTCCCATATGCTGGGATTATAGGCATAATCCTGCCATTCATGGTTTAAAACTGCCCTTTTAACAGCTGTGAATTTTTCATAGAATAGCTCTAGCCACTCCTTGACTTGTGCAAACATCATTTAGGAAGCTTCTGCTTTATAAGTAATTCATAACTTTTAGGGAAGATGGATCAAATAAATGTACGATATACCTATGAGTCATGCTTAAAATACTGGTACTTTCTTCAGTAAGCTTCCATAATGGAGAAAAATTATAATTACACACAAGCTTTGGAGACCTGTTATCACTTTGTGGATTGAGTAACCCTGGGAGACAAGGCAATCTACTGGCTCAACAGCCTGGAAACAGTAACTGGACCAATCAACTGCCTGGAAACAGATTTTGGACCAATCACGCACCTAGAAACAGTACCTGGACCAATCAGCTGTTTTCTATCAACTATTTTCCCCTAAAATCTGCCACTGCTGCCTTGCAAACCCAAAGCAGAGAAATAAAATGTACCTGAATTATTTCTAGACCGACCTCTTCTATCCTAGACCATCTTTGGCTTGTTTGACAAGTACCAAGAATTCTGTGTCCCTCAATGGAATTCATTCTGTACTGAGTACTTTTTTAGCCACGTCATATTCTTGTGGAACGAGGTAAGAAATAAATAAATCCATTTCAAAATATATCATGTTGTACATTGCAGTTGTTCTGATGTTTTATAGGAGGATTTTTTTTTTTTCCTATTTGGGTTCTCAAGTTTGACTTGAGAAATACCTGGGGTGTGTTTTTAAATCCCAAAGCTCAGTACTCACCCTAGACCAATTAAATCAGAATTTCTGTTATCAGTATTTGATAAAGTTTCACAGATGATTCAACAGTGCATCATAAGTTGAAAAACACTAAATCTTAACAAGATCAAAAAGCTCCACAAAAGCAAAGCAGTTTCTTGTTATTTTGCTTTATCTCATCCTGTGCTGGGTAGAACAGGTTTTCTGCCTAGACAAAGCAACTAGTTGTTAGTACTGTGACTACAAAGAGAGTTAGAGAAAGGTAACTAGGACCTCGAGTGAGGCCAGAATTGTGTCATCTCGGTGCTTAGTAAGGGAATATGGAGCAGTATTAAGAGCTTGCTCTTGGGGACCCAGATCTGCATTTGAAGTGCAACTCTGTCATAACCTTTCTGTCCTAAAGTAAGGTAATTGTAAAATGCAGAAGTAAAAGTATCTATTTGAGGGGATGTCCTAAAGATTACATTAGATAATGAAGCTAAAGCTTAACTTGTTGGTCTTTGACACCTGGTTCGTAAATAGCAAACTAAGAGTCAACACAAAATGAATGAGAGGTTGGAATTTGGAGGCTCAGACAGTGACATGCTGTGGCAGTGTTCAAAGTGTATCCTCAGGCCTGTAATTTAACCAGAGAAAAGGTAATATAATCACTTCTCCTATAATTTGAACATTTCAAGTAACGTTATAGCATGGAAGCGTCATTGGCCATAGACTGGGATGGGGGACACCACTGCTGAGATAGGGGACAAAAAGACAGAGACTATATGGTGCATCTCTAGCACTGTATGGAAGAGGGAACATATAGTCTACTGTGGGAGCTTTTGTCCCAGCATTGGGAGACTTTCCTGCATTATTGAAATCATAGGAAAGGAACTGCTATTATTCTAGCTGCAACTGGACCTTCTGGTGTCAATAGGCCCTGTAGGAGACAAGTTCGCACCAGGGACTATCAAACCTGACCCAATGACAAAGCCCCTTGGATCTGGGGTCAGAATCATACAGCAGCCTGATCTTTTGTTCTCAAGAAACCTCTCTCAAAACACAATGTGTGGAAGGAATAGGTTTTTAAAATGTAATTACATTTACATTTTAGTTTGTTAGGACAAAAACATCTCTTCTTTTAATCAACCTCCATTAGGCATAATAATACTGAGTCCCATGTACATGAGGGACACAGTGAGTGACCTTGATGCTTCCAGTATCTAAAAGATGTCTTGGAAATAAATTATAATGTATTAACTCTAAAAAAAAATAGATGTGTTAACTCTTTAAAATTGTTCAGCTATTTGCTTGTGAGATTTAATTTTGTGCAAGGAGATAGCTCCTGTTCTTCCATCCCAGCTAGCAGCTTCACACATATATATCATTGGTCATAAATGACATTAGAAATTTCTCCTATGTTAAATGTAGGGGGAAGGACTGAAAACAGAAAGCCATTTTTATTACATTATCCACAATATAAAATGTTATATAATATAGTTAAACTGTTCTCTAAATGATGCCCTAGGGTTCTCAGTGTAATTACAATGCCTTAGCAAATTTTACTTAATAAAATTCCTGTGGCTTGAGAAAACTAGTAAGCAGTAAAAGATGCATAATTTATTTTCCAGATCATGAGTAATGTAAGTTTAAAATTGTAATTTGACCCATAAATATATACTACAAATGTAATACACAAGACAATTTTTCCATACAGATATCTAGTTTTTTTCAGTCACATTTGTTGACCTATTATTTCCATCATTGAATTTCCCTCACACCTTTCTTCAAAACCAATTAACTGTATATATGTGACTCTGTTTCTGGATTCTATTTTCTTTTTTAAAATATATTTTTATTTTAAAATGACTTAGAGTAATTGTATGTGTTTACAGGATACAGCATGTCATTTCAATATATGTATACAATGTATAAAGATCAGATCAGGGTAACTGATTTATCATCACCTTAGACAGTTATCATTTCTTTGTGTAAGAAACATTCAAAATACTCTCTTATATCTATTCTGAAATAGTAAATTAATTGTTGCTGATCATAGTTATTCTACTGTACTGGATTCTATTTTGTTTCATTGGTCTATTTGCACCAATAACATATTATCTGGATGACTACATCATGGTAGTAATCCTTGAAATCAGGTAGTTAAGTCCTCCAACTTTATCTTTTTTTCAAGATTATGTTACTATTCTAGATCCTTTGTAATTTACAAGTAGCTTGTCATTTCCACTTCAGTAATCCTTCAGGGATTTTGATTGGGATTAATTTATTTCTGTAATGTGTTATATTCTTCAGTGTAGAGATTTTTCATATTTAAAACATGTATTTATTCTTAGATATTTTATGTTTTGATGTTTTTGTAAATGGACTATTTTTAAATTTCATATATGCCCCAGCACATAAAATATATCTTGGCAAATATAAAGAACTTGTAAAAAATATGTGCTCTGAAATGGTTAGATTATCCAAACATGTCAATTAGGTCAAGTTAATGAGAATATTTTTAAATCTTCTATATTCTTATTGATATTTTAATTATTCTATCACATACTGAAAGAGTGTTAAAGTTTCTAAGTATTATTGTAGATCTATTACTCTCTCATCAATTTTTGCCTTCATATATTTCGAAGCTCTGTTATGATATGCATGTGCACTTAGGATTTTTATGTCTTCTTGATCAATTAACCTATTTATTGTTATAAATTGATCTTTATCTTTGGAAATATGCCTTGCCTTTTAAAAAAATCTACTTTGCC
>NW_004624799.1:5163091-5175785 GCF_000247695.1 Heterocephalus glaber | reverse complement strand
TTTTTTTGAGACAGGGTCTTGCTATGTAGCTCAGGCTGACTTTGAACTTATGTAGCCTAGGCTGTTATGTGTAGCATTGCTCCCAACATATATGTTGGGAGCAATGCTACAGTTATGTACTCACGATATCCTCCTGCCTCAACCTCCAAGTGTCCAAGTGCTGGAATCCCAGCCATGTGCCTGTGCACCTGGCCCCAAGTAGAGCTTGAGCTCTCCATTATCCTGCCCTACACTCCCTAACTGCTAGGTTATAGGCTTGTGCCTCTTCACCCAACAATAATTTTTTTTTAGCTATTTCTTTATTTACTTATCTATCTATCATTTATTTATTTACAGTAATGGGGATTGAACCCAGGGCTTTCACACAGAGCAACATCTCTATCCCTTTTTATCCCTTCTGACTAAGCTGCCCAGGCTGAGCTGGAACTTTTGATTCTCCTATCTCGAAGGTCACTGGCATTATAGTCATGCACCACCACACCTGGTGAGCTTATTTTTTATTTCAATTTTCTAATAGATGATAATTTCCAGAGGGAAATGATAAACCACAAAAGCTCTATAAGCCAAGTTACTAAGTGAGCTTTGATTTCAACTTGAGTGGCCAGAGTGTCCCATGCTGTTATTAGAGACTCTTGTGTTTGGGGAAACAAAGTGTGACCAGATGATGTAGTATATTTTTGGCTGTTGATTGCTGTCCCCTGAGGAAAATGACCACTGAGTAGGGAAGGGCTGTACCTGACACTGGGCCTCATCACACATGGCAGCAGGGGACCAAAAGACTCCTACTTTTACTGATAAGTGCTTTTAAAGAAACATAAAATCTGTTTGTTTTTTTCCAGTACCAGGGATCGAACTCAGGACCTTGCACTTGCCAGGCAGGTGCTGCACCACTGAGATACATCCCTGGCCCAAAATCAGTTATTTTTAGTAATTTGTTTTGTTTTTTGAGACAGGCTCTTGCTTATATTCCTGCTACTCACATGTAGCCCAGGTTGGCTTCGAACTCAGCGATTCTCCTCCCTCAGCTTCCCAAGTGCTGAGATTACAGATGTGGCCATCACACATGTATTATTTTTAGTGCTTCTTGACAGTACTCTTAGGAAATTTACTGGACCAACAATATCAGATATTTTTATATTTTGTTTTTAATACTGACTTTCTCTTCACCCAGCTACATCAATCACTGTGACCTTGGAGTGTGGGATAAATCTCTTTTCAGTCTTTTCCTTTCCCATATAGGCTTTAGTTTATTTGCTTTCTCTTTATGCTGAAGTAATTACTAATCTACCTCCACTGGGCAAAGGCATCTTCATTATTGTCTCCTTTCTTCCCGTATTCACACACTCTTCCCACAGAATATTCCAAAAACTTTAATAATGAAAGCTTTTGATGCAGAAGTGTAAAACTTGGCCCGAGGAGCTTCCAAACTCTAAAGTTCTACCGAATTCAAACATCAGGCCTAAGCAGCCCACTTTTTTTTTTCCCCCTGTACTGAGGATTGAACCCAGGTCCCCATGCAAGGCAAGAACTCAACCACTGGGACACATCACCAGGCCATCAGGCAGCCCACTTTCTGACAGCCTCTGAATCTTGCTCTCCTAGCTCCTGCCTTTCCAGTTCTGATTTCAATAATTCTTCTTGTCTGGCACCTCTGATCATTGATACTAGAACCATTTCATCACATTCTCACATCTCTCCTCATCCAGCTTCTGTCCATGATTCATTATTTCCTACTGCTTTCCCTTCATCAAGTATGCCTGGAAAAAAAACAAAAACAAAAACTTCCCACCAGCTTTGCCCTTGCACCAGTGTAGTTAAACATGGCTGGAGGGGTCCAAGTGTGGAGGCCTGCACCTGTAATCCCAGCACTCTGGGAGGCTGAGGCAGGAGGATCATAAGTTCCAGCCCAGCACAGGCAACTTGATAGCTTAGTGAGACCCTGTCTCAAAATAAAATAAAAAATCTAAAGGGGATGTAGCTCAGCACAGATGTCCTAGGTTCATTGCCCTATACCACACACACACACACACACACACACACACACACACACACACACACACACACGAAGGGAAACAATCAACTCTGTGGAGTGGCTCACATTAAATTATGACCACTAACCTCAGATGGACCCTCAGTGTTGCCTGGCAACCCTACATTTCCCTAAATTGTTTTGTCTTTTACACCTTTCCTTTTATTCTAGAACCTCACAGAGCTGATGACTGTACTTCTCATTTTTCTAAAAACAGTAACCAGAGCCAGTCCCTAACCACAGCTCTCACATCCTCTGCCTTCCCACATGTTGTCATAGCTGAATTATCCAAGCACCCACCCACGGTCATCATCTCCCCTTGGATACTAGAGCCAGTATTCTTTTCCCTACCAAGGACATTACTACAGAAATTAGCCTTTCTACTGCATTGGCATGTTTTCCTCTCTGCCACATCATTCCCGTCAGCCTCAAGGCTGGCCTTGAACTCACTGTGTAGCCTACGCTGGCCTCAAACTCAAGGCAATCCTCTCACCTCAGGGGATTACAGGTGTGTGCCACCAGGCCCAGCAGACCAATCTTTTTAAAAATGTAAGCAGATCCTACCGGGTTGCTTAAACCTTCCGGCACTCTCAGGGCTTCTTACCAAAAGGAAGAACTTGCCATCAAAGTTCTTTCATGAAAGTAAGCACTGAAAATCTTCCACTCCCAGTGCACCCTGCCCTCCTGTGTTCTTCCTTTTGTTTTAGGTTCCAACTGCATTGCTTCTCTGGTGGCTCTTCTGAGCCACACCCTCCTGCCTCAGGGCTTTTTCATTGGCTCCTTCTTTCCTCTGGAGCACCACCACCCACCCACCCCTTCCTTAAGATTTGCTACTCACTTCCCTGTGATCTCAAGCCTAGATGCTTTTCTAGGCCACCTTATTCAAATTGCAAAAGCAATCTGGGTGTGGTGGTGAACTCTGAGAAGCTGAGGCAGGAAGACCCTAAGTTTGAGCCTAGCCTGGGCCATTTAGCAACTTAAAGAGACCCCATCTCAAAATAAAAAAATTAAAAAGTCTGGGGATGTAGCTCAGTGTGAAGGCCTTGGGTTCAATCCTCACTATCTAAAAGAAAGAAAAAAAAAGAAGAGGAAGAGGCAGGAGGATCTTGAGTTTGAGGTCAACTTGCACTACTCAGCAAAATACTGTCTCAACAAGAGGAAGTGATGGATCACCTGTGTCAGATGCTGCAGAGAAGTGGAGTAAGACTGAAAAGTGATCGCTGGATTTGGCAATGGGGAAATCACTGGAAAAGTGGTTTCAGTGGAGTGGGGGGCAGGCAGCAAGCCTGATTGCTGGAGATTGGAGATGGAAGCTGCAGTGGATCTGACAGGTGTGGGATCAAGTAGTACTAATTATTGGCCTTGGCCAAATAGCCTGACTTCTCTGCCTCTCATTTAGTCAAAAGGGAATCATAGCTGCTTCCTCATGAAAATGTGGTACCAATTTAGAAATTTAGAAATTCTTAAACTAAATGCAAAATTAAATTGAATGTCTTAAAATGTTTAGTGAAATTTGTCAAAAAATGGAAAAGAAATTACTATGAATTAAAGGCCTACAATAGGACAAGACCTTTGAAGCCAGGAGTGGTGGTACATGCCTGTAATCTCAGTATTCTGGGAGGCTGAGGCAGGAGGATCCCTAGTCTGGGCATCTTGGGAGACTGTCTCAAAATAAAAAAATAAAAAGAGATGGGAATGTAAAAAGGGATCCTGAATGTAGTTCAGCATTCCCTGGTACCACAAACTAAATAAATATTTTTAAAAGGACTGGGGATGTCACCCAGACATAGGGTGCTGCCTAGCATGTGCAAGACTCTGGGCTGGGGCTCAGTGGTTGAGTGTTTCCCTGACATATGTGGGGTCCTGGGTTGGTTTCCCAGCACCACAAGAAAAAAAGAAGAGAAAAGAAAAGAGAAAGAAATACCAAGCCAAGCATGAAGGTTCTTAACCTGTAATCCCAGCATTAAGGAGGCTGAGGCCAGAGGATCTCAAGGTAAAGGCCAGCCTGCACTGCATAGTGAGATCCTGTCTCAAAAATGAAAATAAATAAATAAATAAAACCCTGAAAAAGGTAAAGTACAATATTAAAAATATAATAGGGCCGGAGATTTAGCTCAGTGATGCCACTGCCTGCCTTGAAAGCGCAAGGTCCTGAGCTCAATGCCCGGTACAAAAAAAATATATATATATATATATATAATAAATGGGGGGGTGATCAATGGATACTTAGTTACTGTCAGGACTGAAAGCTCTGTGTGCTATTGCACCGTAAGAGGACTTTAGATAACAATAATGTACTGCACATTTCAAAAAGCTAGAAGGGAGGATTTTAAATGTTTTCACCATAAACACATGATAAAATATTTGAGAAGATATATGTCCTGATTTATACATTATATTGAGGAAACACTGCATGGTATCTCATTAATAAGTACAACAAAATAGAAACAAAGAACTTGTGTATATCATTTAACTTTCATGTGATCCTGAATACTTTTCATTTTTGTTTTTGTTTTCCAACACTGGCCCTTTACACTGAGCTACATCTCCAGCTCTTTTTTATTTTTTATTTTGAGACAGGATCTCACTAAATTGCCCAGGCTGGGATCAAACATTAGATCATCCTGCCTCAGCCTCTTGAGTGCTGAGACTAGAGGTGTATGCCACTGCGCTTGGCATCACTTTTATTAAAATAATTGGAGCTCACAATTTTTCTGAAAAACTTTATGTCTGACCTGTAGTCCAGACCTCTGATATTCACATTACAGAAAGTGAATATCCACTAAGCAACATTTTAGACAACAGGAACTCATGGGTTTTTTTTTTCCTCAAAACAAACAAGCAAACCAACCAACCCAGCTAGGGTTTCCTGCAAAGATACCTGAACCAGTCTGGCTGCCTAGACATACCACCTGGTATCAGTTGTACAACTGTCTGCTTGTTCTGTGCTTCAGCAGCCTTCACTGATGTGACTTTGTAACCCTGTGCTTCCAGCCAAAGTCCTCAGCACCATTTCCTTCTCAGGGCAGGGCCTTCCCAGCAGGTGTGGCCTACCAGGAGCTACAGACCCATCTTCCAAACCACCCTTCTCCTTCTGCTTTGTTGTCTTGTGTTTGTTTTTGTAATTCCGAGGATTGAACTCAAGGCTTCTGCACTGAGCTACATTCTCAGCCCTTATTACTTTCTATTTTGATGCGGAGTCTCATTAAATCACCAAAATGCCCAGGCTGGGCTTAAATATGGATCTTCCTGGCTCAGGCTGCCAGAGTCCTGGGATTATAAGCATGTGCCACCACACACAGTTTACAGAGGTGCTTTGTTTTTACAAAGCAGCCTTCTCAGCTGAGAATGGTAGAGCACAGCTGTAATCCCAGCACTCTGGAAGGCTGAGACAGGAGGCTGCAAATTTGAGTCCAGCCTGAACAATTGAACAATTTAGTAAGACTCTGTCTCAAAATAAAAAACAAAAAAGGCCGGGGATATAGCTCAGTGTGGAGGCTCTGGCTTCAATCCCCTAGACCACTAAAATAAAAAGGAGGAGGAAGAGGAGAAAGAGAAGGAGGAGGAGGAAGACGGGGAGGAGGAGGAGGAGCTTTCTCTCACATAGACCTGGGAGGCAAGTACCCAGAACTGGGGAGGGGGTCCCACCAGCAAGAGAGATCTCCAAATCCTTGTTCTCAGTCTGTGTGCTTTTGAGTACAAGTGAGTCCTTTTGCCCCAGTCCTGGTACCTTGGAGTGCAAATATTAAACTTCCTCGTGCAGCTTATGATTTTCTCTGCTTGTTCAGAGGCCTCTCCGAGCTTGGCCTTGCATTCTCCTCTGCTTCCCCTTCTTGGATGGGTGGCTCCAGAGCTGGAAGCCAAAGTGTCCTGGAGAGATGCTCTGAGCAGAGCCCTATGAAGCTGCCTGGGTGACAGATAAGCTGGCCGGAGTCCTGGCACCCTTGGGACCTCCAGGACAGGATCACTCTTCTTCCCTGGCTATTGTGCTCCTGCACGAAAAACATGGACCAGAAGCGTTGTCCAGTTCTCACTCTCCCTGTTCCTCCAATAAGGATGCTAAGGCATGGATTCCACTGGGTCTGCCCATCCCTCCTCAACCCAGGTGCATGGGCAGAATATGCATGTACTGTTTCCAGGAGGTCAAGTCCAGGTTGGCCTCAAACTCACAGAGATCTGCCTTCCTCAGCCTCCCAAGTGCTGAGGTTACAGGTGTTTGCCACCATACCTGGATTTTTTTTAGAGTGGTTATATCTTTTGGGCCTGTGATTAATGGGTAATTTCTAATTTCTTTTTATGTCTTTGCTGCATCTTTTGCTAACAAGTGACAGTATTAATAGAATTAATGGCATTGATTCTTTAACCAGAAAAGTATTTTTTTAACAAAAGGTTTTAATTGTGCAAATAGAAGAGAACAGAAGGGAAGAAAGATTAAAATGCTAATAATGGTAAACTGGCATTTACTGCATGTCATGTATTATCTACTAGGCATTTCTCCCTCTCTGAGAAAGGAACTATTTATTGGGCCGGGGATTTAGCTCAGTGGTTTTGCCCCCTGCTATACAAGCGCAATGACTTGAGTTCAATACCCGGTACCAAAAAAAAAAAAAAGAAACTATTTATTATACCCATTTTACATGTAAGAAAAACAAAAGAGCAGAGTAGCACAGGCATATAATCCTAGGACTCAGGAGGATTTCAACTTCAAAGTTAGCGTGTACTGCCTACTGAGACTCTCAAAACACCAGAAGAAAGGTTAAAGAGATTCTTTCAAAATGACAGAACTGGGAAGTGTAATTGCAGGAACTTCATCTAGATAGTGAAATTCAGGGTTCTTACTTTTGTCATTATACTTTACTACCTCTTAAATGACCTACAAATTAAGTAAACTTGGTTTGGAAAACATTGGATAATTTTAGAGAACAAATTTATCATGCAAACTACATTTTATTCATCTCATATTCTCCAAACTCACCATAGTAGGAGGCTGGAAGAAAGGAATTTGAAACTGGTAGGTTTGGGATTTTAAATCTTGCCACAGATAAACCAAAGTGGACAGACCAACTCTGTGCTGGGGCAATTGTATAAAAAACACTGCTCAATACTGAGATCTGGAATATTATGTATAAAACTTCACAGATATTTAAAAGAAGGTGATTAAAAGTGCTTTAAAAAAGGTTGCAAATATCAGGAGCTGTCAATCAGCTCTTAAAAATGAATTTTTAAAAAAGCATGAACAAGATTCTATCAGCACAGAAAATCAGGGACAAGTGAGTTGTGTGCATGCACGCATACACACACACACACACACACAAACCTTTCCACCATCTCATTTGCCTTCAGTCAGAAGTTTCAGCTACTGGGTAAGGAACTTCAGTACCTTAAGACTTTTGATTTGTTTTGTTTTCTCTTGCATTTGACACAAGGTCTCACTATATAGTCCAGGCTGACCTCAAACTCACTGTATTGTCCAGGATGGCCTTGAGCTTGAGATCCTCCTGCCTCAAACTCCCAAGTGCTGGGATTTTGCACCACCGTTCCTAGCTGCCTTAGGACTTCTGAATGTTAGAGCTCTTTTCATTCTCAGTGTATTGACTTCAATCAACCCTCCTCTTGTTATGGTTTGGATCTGTACTGTTCCCCCAAAGCCTCATGCCCTCAGAGGTGGGGCTTGTGGAAGGAGATTGAGGGCCCTGTTTAGAGGCAGGGCACTGGTGGCCTGACTGGGAAGGCCCATCTCCCTGCCTGGCTCCTCCCTCCATCATTGCTTTCTGGTCTCCATGATGTGAGCAGCTTTCCTCTGCTCAGGACCTTCCACCATGCACCCAACCATGCAAGGACTGAAACTTCTAAAATGTGAGCCAAAATAAACCTCTCCTTCCTTAATGAGGCATAACATAAATTTTGTCATAAAAGGTGCAGAAACTTGAGTGTTTAATATGCAGATTTATTATTTAGAATATTTCTATTGATGAATTATTAATTTTAATTTTATGAGTTTTATTATATTAAACAGGGGGTACTTAACAGGAAGAAATATCAAAAAAATAAAGTATGATTTTTAATATTTATTGAATGTTCAATAAAAAACATCAAAATTCTCAACATCAACTGTTTTTTGGTGTACAAAGTAAAAATAACAAAATAAATTGCTATATAACTACAATGAAAATACCAATGGCACTCTACAAAAATAAAAATCTCTACTTCAATTATCACACCTAAAGCAGTCTTCACACATAACGACAGCGTGTTCCATACACACATATTGCTTACGCTGACAGCATATGTGTTTTTCTTTCCTGGTCATTTTATAGGACGTACTTGACTTCTCACTGGTCTTACTGTTTTGTCAGCAGGTTCTTATTATATTACACAATGTGTAGTTAACAGGAACATAAAATATCAATAAAATAAAGTATTAAATTCTTAATATGTATTGTGCTTTTAGAATAAACATCAACATTTTCACATCAGCTGTGTACTTGCTTATAAAACCTAAAAGATAACATCAGAAATAAAAACCTATATGAAATACAATGTAAATACAATAAAAGTCTATCACAGAATAATCTTTGCTTCAACTGTCACACCCAAGGCAGTCCTCACATGTGAAAATTGTATGCTCCATAAAGAAGTATTGCTTACATTGATAGCACATATGTTTAGTTTTCCTGTCCTTCCCTTTTTTTTTTTTAACCCATCCCCTCCTGTCCTTTCTTGTGGGGCACAGTTGACATCTTTTTGGTTTTCCTGGTTTTGTTGTAGGTCTTTGTGATGCTTCACCTGCCTGTTCACCTGTAAACTCACCAGCGTGCTCCTCAATTTTTTTTTTTTTTGCGTAGTTCCCTAGGCAGAAACATTTTGTTTTTCCTTTGCTGTATATGACCTAATGAATTCCAGTCTCAATCTTCTAAGAAAATTTCTCCATTGTATTTTGTTTTCACTTGTTATCTGTAAACTATCAAACTATTTATGCCACACATGTCTAGGATTGAGTAAAACACAACCATTGGCCAATGCTCTGTGTTTTGAGGGACATCATAATTGTTGCATAAGTCATCAACAACATCTACTTTGCTTTGGCTTTGTTGTAGAAAGTTTCCATCTCAGGCTTCTATTTTGTCAAGTTTTCTCTATTGATATTTCCATCAAGGTGCAATGTTGACATCAGCAGTACCAGTTTATTTTTCTTTGCCATATATGAGGCCAATGTAAATCTTTCTGAAATCCAAAGATTGTACTATACAATTCTCTCTTTTGACATTGCAACATATCATTTGGAAGTTCTACTTGTTTCCTGTGTACAGTTCCTACACTAGTCCACTAGTGCTCTGTTAGCAAATGTAACGTCAATTGGAAACTGGTAAACCAATTGTCAAATGTCACACTCCAATTTGTTTGGGAGATGGGAGCAACAAGTCTATTCACAGCATCATTCAGTTTATTACTATACAAATAAGGGCCTGGTGGCTGAGTTCTAGGATAAATTTCTAAATTGAAAGCATAAGTCTTCATATCTACAAGGGCATAAATTTTTATGCCATATTTTGTCCCAATGCTTTTCCTTGAGTCTTTTATATTCTTGTGATTATCATGAGAAATCCCTGCTTAAGTACAGCAGACCTATGAATGGTTTCAGTTCAGCTAGTAAGGTGTCATAATAAATACATTTTTGAATATGGCTATTGGTGTATACTGAACATTTTACTTGTATTTCAGCCATTTTGTATTTCAAAACACCTTGTAGCATTTCATCTATTACAGTTTCCAACACGGAATGGAAGTGCTGGTATTTTGTCCAATAGATTACACCCCCATCAAGATCCTCACTATATTTTGGACCTAGTTCTAACATTGGATCATTCCATTTGGTTGTGTGACCATTTTGCAACATTTCAACTAGTCAAATATGCACTCATATTATTGTTTTCTTTGTCATCTGAATTAAAGAGGTCTCCATTCCCTGCATTTGTATCAGTCAATTCTTGTTCCATTTCACTGTCATAGGAAATTTGGCTCACATGTCTATCATCAAAGTCATTATCATCTTTGGGCCAGGTATGTAGCTCAGTGGTGCCATGCCTGCCTAGCAAGAACAAGGTCCTGCGTTCAATCCCCAGTACAAGAAAAAAAAAATCCAACTCATTATCATCTTCATCATCCATACATGAGTAATCTGATGATTCATTTTTGATCTCCTCCAAAACTTGAAAATCTGGTTTTTCATGTGCCATTTTATTGAATTGGGCTACTTCTACCAGAAATATCAAAAGAAAACTTTTTCTAAGACAAATCCTAAATGGACAGAAATTTAACAATGAGCATTTCATGGGTGAAACTCACCTGTTTCTGCTTTGGAGCTCCTGTACACACCTTGCTATTTGTCTGCCAAGTAGGTGAATGCAATAGGGTTTTACTTTCCCCAGGTGCAGCTACTGTGAGTCACATCCCCATTCCATCATGATAAAATACATATTTTCATAATAGAAGAGTGATGTGGGTGTATTTTACCCCCTTTGATGATAAACATATGCAAAACTTGTTACATGGAGCATTATTATGTGGATAAAAATCCCAGTTTGATACTTTTGTATACATGCACACACCTTGTCGTTCATCATACTAAGGAGGTAAACACAAAGATTGTATCCACCAGGCATAGCTACTGAGATGCACAGCCAGTTACTATTATGCCAAAGTAAAAATTTTTAGTAGAAAAGTATGAGATGGGTTGTCATAACCCAATGTTATGCCCCTTGGGTTGCAGGTGTTAGGTATTGGATCTCAGCAATGAGGAAGTAACTAGACATCTCCTGTAGGGATCCACTTATTACATTTTAGGAGATTGGATCAATCACAGAAGTAATTTCATGACCTAGAACTGAGGAGCATTATATTCAATAAATATTCACTGAATAAATGAATAATTGCTTTATGTATGGTTCTTTTACACAAGCAATTTTACCTGTTTGTGGGTGGGAAAAGACAAGGCTGCAAATAGGATTATCTACAATGGCCAACTCAGGTTCTGATGGGAGGGAGCTGAGAAGATTGAAGAGACAGCAGCATCGTTCAGCAAAATCAGGTTCTTCTTTGCATCTAGTTAAATCTGAATTCAAACCAGATTCTGTTCCTTACTTGGCCTATGACTTCAATTTTTTTTTCTTAATCTGAGTCTGTTTCTCTATTTCAAATGCCTAATTTTCAGGGATGTTGTAGAGTTTGGGCATCAGGGAAGAGTTATTCAGGCTCTTCCATGATCTTTGTTTTCATTCCCACAAGAGAAAGATATTAATCTGTTGAGTCATTTCAGGGACAGTGATGGAATTGTATCATCCTATACCTCAGATGTACAAAGCAAAAGGAGAATGGGAAATAATCTTACCAAGTAAAGAATATTTTTCTTCTAACTTCCAATAGTATTGTTCCAGTTAATAATTCTCTATTACAGCTCGTTGTTTTTCTTTTCTGCAAGATGATTTTTGGTGGATGGTGCTTAGGTGACCTCATGATGCCTCACAGCCTTGCTTTCCACATTTGGTCTGGTCTCAACCCTGAGCTGCCAACCCTAAGGTATGGTTTCCTGGGTTTCCTCCTTACCCCACTCTCAGTGCTGAATGAAACTTGACTTACATTATATTTGCCTTCTCACTAAGAAAAAATTTAAAAACACTTCCCAGGGGTCTAGTAGTGAAAATAAGAACATAATTGATGGAAGAGAGGAATACAGTACACACACACACACACACACACACAGAGTCTTTGTCCTATTACTTTGTTTCCGATTTATTTCTTTTTTTTTTTGGTATGGGGATCAAACTCAGGACCTTGCACTTTCAAGGCAGGAGGCAGCACCACTGAGCTAAATCCCCAGCCCTCCTATTTCCTTGTTGTTTATCTATCATGTTTGGTAACTTGAAAGGAAAATAACCTAGAATTTGCCATTATCTGCAATAATTTATACAGACAAGCTTTTGCAGATAATTTCTTGTATTATTATTTCTATAGCTGGCTTTATTTCCTATTATATATATATTTTGAGACAGGGTCTCACTATGTAGTTCAGGCTGGCCTTGAACTCACTATGTGACCAGGCTGGCCTTAAACTCACAGTGATCCTCCTGCCTGAGCCTCCTGAGTGCTAAGATTACAGATGTGAACCACCACCAACAACAAATATTCTTTAAAGTAATTGGCCTGCAGTTCTCTTTTTGATTCAGTCCTTTTCTGGTTTTAGAATCAGGGTAATGCTACCTTTCAGGAATGACTTTGGGAGTACTCCATTTCTATTTCATTAAAGAGTTCGAGGAGATGGAGGGACCATGGGATGGAGAGCGAGGAGCCACACCACACCATGGCCGAGAACTGTGCCTTTGCCCAGAAGATCAGCAGGGCAGAGAAGCTGAGCTGGTCCAGCACCCAGAAGGAAGCTCCCCCATCACCATCCCAAGCTCCTAGGGCAGAGAAGCTGAGCAGTGCCGGTGCCAGAAGCACCCCCTCCATGGAAATGAGGAGACGTGTAAACAAGCCTCAAAAACAGACTTCTGGATCACCTACAGCAACCCCAAAGGGAAATGAGATGGAGCAATCTGATACTCAACCACCTGGACTCTCTGAACTGGCAACAAAAGAGGATCTGGGAAAAATGAAATCAGAAATAAT
>NW_004624799.1:5057886-5102411 GCF_000247695.1 Heterocephalus glaber | reverse complement strand
GAAATTATTTCTGATTTCATTTTTTCCAGATCCCCTTTTGTTGCCAGATCAGTGGGTCCAGGTGGTTGAGTATCAGAGTGTTCCATCTCATTTCCTTTTGGGGTCACTGTAGGTGATCTGGAAGTCTGGTTTTGAGACTTATTTACGTGTTTTCTCATTTCAACTGGGGCAGGGGCCTGTTAGCCCCTGCACGGATTACCTCCTCTGAGGTGGGAGAGGTGGGACAGGGGCTGGAAGCAGCAGTAGGGATGGTGGCCCAAAAGCCCTTTCCTGTGGGCTGGGAGCAGCGGGACGAATGGTGGCTGGGAAGCCCCTTCCTCTGGACCAGGAGCAGTGGGATGGCAGCTCAGAAGCCCCTACCTCTGGGCCAGGAGCGGTGGGACTCAGTACCATGGTCTGGTGGTACCGTGTCCTCTGCGTCTTTGTAATGTGGAACCAGGTGCCTGTACAGAGGAGCTGGGGGAGGGGGGTTGTCCAGTGGATTGCTGCCGGGGCGCGGGCTGATTCGGCGTGTTCCACGCGACTCGCGACCTCAGTAGGACGTCTACAATACGTTTTTAAATACCAACTCATCACCACTACAAAGCTGTAAAACAGTGGTTATAAGTTCTGAGAAGTGGAAGATTATTCTGGCAAAATACAAAAAAATAAAAACTGACAATCTAATGTGGCAGGTAGTATGGCTAATGTTAAACTTTGTTCTTCCAGACCACGTGTAGATTCAGTTGCTAAATTACTGCATGATCTTTGACAAGTTCTTTAGCCTCAGTGAGTCTCTAGTTTCTTTCTTGTAAAAGGGATTTAATGTTCTGCACCTATCGTTAGGGTTATTATGAGAGATAAAATAATCTACATTAAAGAACAGTTCCTGGAACAAGTGTTTGATAGATGGCCACAAGTGTTTGGTGAGAGCAGTTCGGGAAGATGAGGGAATTCTATCAACCCAGGGCTCGCTAATAAATTAAATGTTTCAGAGCAGTTTCACTTTCTCCCTTTGCAAGGAAAGCATTTGCTGCCTCAAGTTGCGCTGGCTGTGAGATCCTAGTTCTCAATCCTTTAAGCACGAAGGCGGTAATAATCCTAATGCCTGTTATGGATAAGTTCTCCATTGAGAACTTTCTGTATATTAAGCTGCCAGTTCAATCATTAATAGTCCTTGTTTAGTTCTTACTCCGATCACTAGAGCTAGTAAACAGCGTCGCTGAACCGAGTAAATGAAAAAAAAGGGGGGCACACTTCACTAAAAATATATCGTATTTATATCCAGTACTCAAACATAGACTGATCACGACTGCTAGGGAAGACATTCTTACAACTTTTTAAAATCTTTTTTTGTTTTCCTTGCTGGAGTTAAAGCGGATACTTCCTCAAGGTCAGTAGCTGAGCAGGCATCCTTGGCCTTGATGCTCCCAAATTCCTCCTCCGGCCTCTCCTACCTTCCCCCACCGAGGCTTCTCCGTTGAAGCTTGGCCCAGGCAAGGGCCGAGTCCGGGCGAGGTGGGAGCAGGGTAGGCGGGGCCTAAGCCGAACTTCATTGTTCGCGGGACCGACTCTTCCCGAAAGAGCTGGTTGGTAGCGCCTGCGCATTACGGGCTCTTTGTGCCAGGCTGCAGCAAGCTGCTTGTTTGTGTCTCTCTGCTCGAGTCCGTGGAGGTGGAGCCCGAGGGGCGTGGCCTTCCTCGTTGCACTCGGATTGGGCTTCCGCAGGGAGGAGGGCGGGCTTGGGGCGGAGCCTCTGATAACAACACTCAGAAGCCAGATCGGGGCTATTTGTTGCTGCGCTGCCTCCGCCCGGGTCATGTTCCGCGCTCCTCCGTGGCTCTCAGCAGCAACCGCCGCCGCCCGGTGATCACGGGCTTCACTTCCTCCTCTTCTTCCTGCCGAGCCTCCCGACTCCTAGCGCTATGACTGTCGTGTCTGTCCCGCAGCGGGAGCCGCTCGTCTTGAGTGGCCGTCTTGCGCCGCTTGGCTTTTCTGCCCGTGGTTACTTCGGGGCCCTCCCGATGGTGACTACGGCTCCGCCGCCTGTACCCCGGATCCCGGACCCCCGGGCGCTGCCCCCGACTCTATTCCTCCCTCACTTCTTGGGGGGAGACGGGCCCTGCCTGGCCCCCCAGCCTCGCGCCCCACCAGCAGCTCTGCCCCACTGCAGCCCAGCCGTGGCGGGAGGCGCCCCGCGGGCAGCACCGAAGAAGCGGCGGAAGAAGAAGGTTCGAGCCAGCCCGGCAGGGCAGCTGCCCAGTCGTTTCCACCAGTATCAGCAGCACCGGCCGAACCTGGAGGGCGGCCGGGGCTCGGGGACCGGCCCAGGCGGAGCGCAAGAGGTCCCTGGTCAGGCCGCCGCCTCGGCCCCGGGCCCAGCGGCCGCAGCCCCAACTGAGGAAGTAAGTCTGGTACCCGAGCCGCTGCGATGCGCGGCGCCCGGCCAAGCCCCGCTCAGAAAGGAGGTGGGAGCCGCGTGGGGGCCGCGGAGCTGGGCCTGGCCCGGGGCTGGCAGAGTGGGGGCGGGGCAAGGGGCGGCTGTTTACTCGGGAGGGAAGTTTCTGTGACGCCCGCTCGCTGGCTCTTGCAGGGGGAAGGGGAGGCATGCGCTGGCTCTGCCTATTGGCTCCCGGGAGCCGGCCAATGAGAGGAGCGGCTGGGCCCCAGCAACAGACCCGATTTAGCAAGCTGGCGGCGTTTCAGGGGGTTTCGGCCTAACGGGCGCGCGCCGTGTGGGGAAGAGCTGGTGCCCGCGGGAGTCTGACGTCAGCGCGCGCTACGTGCCGGGTGCCGCTGCGCTCATGAAGGCGGCGCGGAGGGCCTGGGAAGGGGAAGGGGCAGGAGAAGGGGTAGGGGCGGGGGACTCCCCAGGCTGTCGAGCTCCTCGTGTGCCTTGTCACAGAGGCACGCGCAAAGTGGGCCTGACTCCGTGCTTGGGGCGTGGGACTTGGGGGACCGCCAATGGCTCAACTTGGTGTGGCTGAGTTTTGGCCGAGACGTCAGGTGCCCTGTGTGGGGCGCCCAGTGCAGCGAGGCTCTGGACGCCCCGGGCCTGACCTACTTAGTGGGAGTTTGAAATTGCAAAGTTGACAGCAGAGGCTTTAGGTTTTTTGCCTCTTTGAAGCTGTGGATTTTGTGTGCCAAGTCTCAGGTGAACTGTATGTGTTTAGCAGTTCCCAGTGTACGGGACTGCGCGTTTTAAACGGCCTGTGGTTTTATTGTGTCCAGAATAAGTCTCAGCAAGAAAAGTCAACGTTGAAATGTTTCGCTGGCCAGTTGAGGTGTTATTGAATTTGGATAAAATGGGTGAAAATTCCAACAGGGTTAAGGCAGTAACGGGGATTGAACTCAGGGCCTTCGCGCAGAGCCTCATCTCCAGCCCATTTTTTTATTGAGACAAAGTCTCGCTAAGTCTCTGAATTGCCTAGGCTGGGCTCGAATTTGCCACCCTGTTTCCACCTCTCACAGTGCTGGGATCAGGCCTGTGCCACCACGCCTGGCTAAAACGTTTATTGACTTAATTTTAGTGACTTACTCTGTTTTTGTAATGACATGAAAGGTTACTGTCTTGTGAAATAATACTGGACTGAATAAAGAGCGGTTTATCAAGCCGAGCCCTTGGGAGAAAATCCGATTATTGAAATGTTAGTAATAATCTAAAAGAACTTTCTGTACTTGTTTTCCTGGACAGTAACATGCATTTAGAATATCTTAAAACGGGAAAAGTTCTGCTAGCAGTGGCCCTTGTTAACTTGGAACGCTTAATTTTTTTGTGTCCTACTGAGCCATTCGCATTTCTAGTGTCGAAAAGGCCAGGGTTGATTATCTTCACTTTCCCATCTGATTGCACCTTCGGGAAAGGGCAGTTGGTGAAACAAGTTGAAGCAACTTTTAAACCAGAAGGTAAGGAATAGATAGGAAATGTTTCTTATAAAGTATTTATTTGGAAGAGCTTCTTTACCTTTCCTTACAGTTGTAGAAGATGAATTGGGTTAGTTGGTTTTTTTGTAGAACCAGTTCATGTTGTGTACTGGTATAAGAGGTACACATATTTGGACATCTAGCAATAAGTTAACCTGAACTTTTAAAAAGAAAATATGTGTAATATATGGTATGAGGTTTATTGCTGATTTTTATGTCGAAATTATATTCACTGTTGTGTTCCTTTTCTTTGTAGGTTTTAAAATCAAAGATGGGAAAATCGGAGAAAATTGCCCTTCCCCACGGCCAGCTCGTTCATGGTATACCCTTGTGTGAACAACCAAAGATAAACAGACAGAAAAGCAAATATAACTTGCCACTAACCAAGATGACCTCTGCAAAAAGGAATGAGAATAACTTTTGGCAGGATTCTGTTTCGCCTGATAGAATTCAGAAGCAGGAAAAAAAGCCTTTTAAAAATACTGAAAACATTAAAAATATGCATTTGAAGAAATCAGCATTTCTAACTGAAGTGAGCCAAAAGGAAAATTATGCTGGGGCAAAGTTCAGTGATCCGCCTTCTCCTAGTGTTCTTCCAAAGCCTCCTAGTCACTGGATGGGAAGCAGTGTTGAAAATTCCATCCAAAATAGGGAGCTAATGGCAGTACACTTAAAAACGCTCCTAAAAGTTCAAACTTAGATTTCAGTATGTATGTAAAACATAGGTTTTCCCAAATCCCTGGACTCTTTAAAATTGATACAGAAATGGAAATTTGCCTTGTACCATTTGAGTGCAAAAGATGAGCTTAGAATACAAACAGCTTGTATTATATTTTATATTTTGTAAATACTGTATAACATGTATTATGTGTATATTGTTCATATTTGAGAGGTACATTATAGTTTTGTTATGAAAGTATGTATTTTGCCCTGCCAACATGGTAGGTGTTTTGTATATATAGTGGACAAATTTTAACTGTGCCAAGGCACATGGAAGACTGATTTATTTGCACAAGGTACTAAGATTTTTTTCAAGAAACAGCTGTTAACTCTCAAAGTGAAGATCTAAATGTGAACAATTTACTAATGCACTACTGAAGTTCAAATCTGTGGCACAATCATTGTAAACATGGGGTTTGTCTGTGTTTCTCTAAATTGATTTCTGCCTTCTAATCTGTTATTGTTGGAAAATTCTTACTCTCATTTTTACCAAACTTAATTTGTGGGTTTTGGTATATAGCCATTATTCAAATTGAAAATGCCTCTAATTTTAATGCCAACAGAATTGGTTGTAATCAAATTTTAAATAATAATTTGGCCCTCTCCCCTTTTAACTAGTCTTGATTCTTTGTGTATGAATGTTTCTTGTTTGAATGTGACCAAGAGATGATTTTGTATGATTGGATTTTAACTTTACATTTCATTGGCTTTGTCTTTGACTTTATGCTGATACCATCCTGCGAAATTTAGAAGATTCAGATAACTTTTGTTTTTTTATTTTTTGGAGACAGGTTCTTCTGTAGTTCCAGCTGGCCTTGAACTTACTATGGAGCCCAGGCTGGCCTCAAACTGGCAGTGACCCTCCTGCCTTAGCCTTCCAAGTGGTGGGATTACAGGTGTGCACCACCTTGCCCAGCTAGAAGATTGAATAACTTAGTTTGGCTGCTGAGAGAAAGAATCCTCCATCACAAATGGAAATGAGTATAGATAAAAGTAAGGCTCCTTAGTTTATAACTTAAAATTTTGTCCAGACTGACCTCCCAATTAGAGATCCTCCCACCTCAGCCTTCTGAGTAGAAAATATTTTTATATGTGAACCATTTATAAAGTACTATTTGACTTACATAAATTTTTCAGTGAAAGAAAATGACACTTAAGCTGGGCATGGTGGTGTACACCTGTAATTCCAGTACTCAGGAGGCTGAAGACAGGACGATCCAGTGGAGGTTTGTGGCCAGCCTGAACTATATGATAAGACCATATCTCGAAAGAAAGGACATTTGGTTTATTAAGCTTGCATTGATGGGGGTTTTTTTGCTTTTTACTATGGTACTGGAAATTGAATCCACAACTTAACATTTTAGGCAAGTACTCACCCACTGAGCTACATCTGCAAACCTTGAGCCTCCAGGTTGCCCAGGCTGGCATCAAACTTAGGATCATGCCTTTGCCTCCCAGGTAGCTGAGATTACTACAGGTGCACACCCAGCTTGATTTTTTTGTTATGAACCAACACAAGCATAATGTTAGGATACTAGAAGCAGATTTTGGATTCTATAGCTTACTTGAAGATATATATGGCAGTTTATGTAGTTGTACTTTGTGAAAGTACAGACATTCAAACATTGTTCTCAGTAGTGTGTATGTATGTGTGTCTCTCCAGCTGAGAAGTTATTAAAATTAGTGTGGGCTTTATGTTATACAAAGCTAAAGTTTATCACAGTTTTTCTGAGTAATAGGCTAGTGTTTAGACATACAAAAAGGAAAAATGATATTAAGAGTATAAATGCTGAAAGGTGGGAGATGAGAAAGCTGTTACCTGGAGCTTAGTTTTAGAGAGTTTGTATCTTTTGGTCATAGACGAGGGAAAGGAAAACAATTTCCTAGCTGTTTGAAAGTGAGTACTGTTAGAAGCTAACTTTACAATCACTATTGACTTAATAAGCAGTGCCAAGAGGGTATAACATGTTAACTGTTGCCTGATAAAGTCAGAGGTGTGCTACTGTGTGTGCATGTGTGTATCAAACCTTGCACTCATTATTGCTGGCTATAAAGTCTTATTTTCATATGTAGAGAAATTTAGCTTCAGTATTTACACACACAGCTTGCTTTTTGTAAATGTAGAAAAAGTGGTACTTTAATATGGAAATGTAGGTGAACTCTCAACCTTGTAATTAAGATTTTCGAAGAGCTTTAAGAGTTAATACTGAAAGAAATGTTAAAAATTTTCAGAGTAACAGTGAAATAGACTATATTATAAAGTATTCAATAGGTCTTAGATTGAACAAAATTGGTTGAATATATACTATAGATGATACCTATTCAAGGAAAAGTTATTAGTGAATTTAAAAGTTGAATAACTGTTGTCTTACTAAAATGCCCATTGTTCAGCCACGTTTTATTTTTCTCATTGGAATCTCAATACATTTCCTCCAGTGTCTGTTTTGTGGGTATATAAGCAAACAATGTGTTCTGCAGTAGTCACCAGCTTCAGACCTGCATTTAAACTAGTAGTTTGGTAAGAGGGGCTCGTTAATTGCGAAGGGATAAAAGCTTTATAAGTGTGAAGAAGAAATTGTTGCATCATTGGCACTTAACTAGAGAACAGAATACCAGTATGTGATTAGTATTTTACACTGAAGTTTTGAGATAAGTTTACACTTTGATACTGACTTTGTCCAACTCACCAGTGATCGTGACATGGAAGGTGCTGCTTTTATTTGCATTAATCTTTGTGCTAAGTATTTTGCTAGTGTTTTTATTGGTGGAGAAAAGCCAGCAAAATATCAAATTAAAGGTTAACAGGAAACGTTCTTTTCAAATTTTAACAATAATACAGATTTTACAGTGGTTAATGTGATTCATAAGCTAATCATTTCCTTAGGTCCAGCATTCAGGTTTTGGGCATAGTACAATATAATCAGCCCTTTCCCTATGTCAGTGTAAATATTAATGTAAAGCTAGCCTAGTATACTAATGTGGAAATCCAGTGATTCTGTGCTTGGGAAAATGGTTTGTATACTTCTTTCTCCTGGAAACAGGATTGAACCCAGGGGCTCCCGCATGCTAGCAAATGCTCTATACCCCCCAATCTTTTTTTTTTTTTTTTTTGGCCAGGTCACACTGTGTACCTCTAGCTGGGTTTGAATTTGCAGTAGCTTAGTAGCTGAGATTACAGGCATCCTGAACCACTGCACCCAGCAGCAGTTTCTTTTGCCTGGTACTTAAAACTATCATTTGGAAGCCACATGAGCCAGGTGTGCTGGTACATGTCTATAACCCCAGCATTCTGGAAAGCTGAGGTAGGAAGAGCTGAAGTTCAAGCCCAACTTTGGGCAACTGAGCAACACCTTGTATCAAAAACTTTTTAAAAGGGTGGGGGATGTAAACTCAGTGTGAAGGCCCTAGGTTCAATCCACAGTGCTGGGAGGGGTTGGGGGAAGCATAGAGTTGGGCCCTAAAAAAAAAGTCGAGTGTTTAATACACAGCAGTAGAAGACAAAAGTGAGCAGCTGGGCATGGTGGTGCAGCCTGGAATCCCAGTACTTGGAAGGCTGAGGCAGGAGAATCGCTGCCAGTTGGAGGCCACGGGTGTAAAGACATGTAGAATGTACAGTTTGAGAGGTGATTCAATATATTTCAATATATGGATTCAATATATTTGAAAGATTCAATATATTTGAAAGGTATATTGTAAGAACATTAAAGACCTTAACGGTCATGCTAAAGAGAATGAATACTTGAAAAATTGTTTAAAATATGAAGAACAGTTTGGAAAGAGAATACCTGAAACAGCACATGAGCATATTATAGTAGCTCAAAAGAGGAAAAGTGCCGTTTGACATTGTCAGAGGGAATAGACATTTTGAGGGGATATTTTGGAAGTATAGTTGAGCATCTGTATGAAGGACAGGAAAAGGCGGCTCTTTTTTTTTGGTACCAGGTATCAAACTCAGCACCTTGCACTTTCAGGCAGGGATGGTGCCGCTGAGCTACATTCCCGGCAAGAAGGCTTTTAAATTAATTGACTGGGAGGACAAAGCAAGCAATTAGGGCACCGGGCCGGGGGACTGGAATTACAGAGGAAAGTAATTTTCATTTGGCTTGTTGAACTTTGAGGACCTTGTAGGGCATCTCTGGAAAGGTACAACAGAATAGGTCACAGGTAGAGGTACTCCTTTAATGAGTGTACAGAAGCAATAATTACAACATAAAAATGGAGCCAAAAATAGTTTCTTTCCATAACCTCTCCATTTTCTTTCAAGGCCTAGCACTTACTACTGACCTCATCCTCTGTCTTATATGGACTTAGTTACATCTACAATTGCCAATTAGTTGTTGAATTAGAATGTATTTCCTCTCAACTCAAATAGGGGATGGGCCAAGGATTTAGCTCAGTGGTTTCACCGCCTGCTGTGCAAGCGCAAGGACCTGAGTTTGATCCCCAGTACCAAAAAAACCCCCAAAAAACCAAAAACAAATATGTTGATAGAAGTCTAAAATCTTGGGGAAGGGGATGGCAGGCAAAAGGTATTTCTTTTTTTTGACAAGTTTTATGTACTACAACCTGGAACTCCTGGTCCTCCTGTCACATCTTCCTGAGTGCTACTATTAACCACCATGCCTGGCTATTTTCAAGTTTAAGTAACAAGCTGAGTTCTTCCTCTCCTTTTTCAGTTCATTTTCAGGCTTTTAAAAAGTATCAAAAGCCTTTTTAGCCAGGCATGGTGGTGCACGCCTGTAATCCCAGCACTTGGGAGGCTGAGGCAGAAGGATCGCCCTGAGTTTGAGGCCAGCCTGGGGTGCATAGTGAGTTTGAGGCTAGCCTGAACTACATAGTGAGACCCTGCCTCAACCCCCCAAAAAGCCCATTTTTCCTTCTGTAAATATTTTGGGGCCGGGGATTTAGTTCAGTGGTTCTGCCCCCTGCCTCACAAGCGCAAGGACCCGAGTTCAGTACCCGGTACCAAAATATTTTGATGATGACTTTTTTTTTTCCCAGTACAGGGGATTGAACTCAGAACCTTGCACTTTCGAGGCAGGCTCGGTGCCACTTCGCTAAATCCGGGCCGGCTTGATGACTTTTTATTTCCAGCATACAAATGTTTGATTTAAATTGATCTCAAAGTTGCTTAACAGGGTAAGATCTCCAAACAGGTACTGGAGATTGAACCCAGGACTTTTGGACTGAGGTACATTCCCCAGCCCTTTTTGTTATTACAGTATTTATTTATTCACTTGCTCATTTATTTATGTGGTGTTGGGGATTGAACTCAGGGTCTCACACATACTAGGTAAGTGCTCTACCACAGAACTGCATCCATTTTTATTTTGAGAAAGAATCTTGCTAAATTGCCCAGGCTGGGCTGGAACTCATCCGATCCTCCTCTCAATCTCCCAGAATGCTGGTATTACAGGCATACACTACCACATCTAGCTGAGCAGTCATACAACTCTTTTCCCAAAACAAAATAAAAAATACCGTGTTTTAGAAACCATTGCTGTTGGGGTATGATAATCTGCTTAATTTGTAATACTAGAGGTTGAAGCCAGGGCTCCATGCATGTTAGGGAAGTACGTACTCTGCTCAGAAGTATATCCCTAGCCTTTTTAAATTTTGAGACAGTGACTCACTAAATTTCCCAAAATAGTCTTGAACTTGGAATTTTCCTGCCTCAACCTGAGTAGCTGGGATTACAGACATTGGCCACTGTTCTTGGCTTATATTTGTATTTTTTAATTCAGCTTTTCTTCACATGCTATCACTAAAGACAGCATTTGTCATGGGGGGGGGTACGTGGGATCGCACTTGAGACCTTGCACTTGTGCGGCAGGCATGGCACCACTGAGCTAAATCCCTGGCCCCTTTTTTTGGTTGATAGTGTTGCCAGATAGTCCAGGCTGGCCTCAAATCTCATTGCCTAAACTTCCTGAGTGCTGGGATTACAGGTAGGTGCCACCTTGCCCAGCTTGTTCTAGTTATTGTGCTATTTCAACTAGACAGACGCTGAATCAACCTGAAATGTTTATCTAACACTCCCAACAGGGACTGTTATATTTTGAAAAATATATTTGACCCAGTTGTGTTTGTGCTTTATAAACATTTTTTCCTGCTCCCCCTCAGTCTTAGACCTTGAACACCCCCACCACTACCACCACCACCTCCACAACCACGCATGGTATTGAGGATTGAATCCAGTGACTCACAGATGCTAGGCAAGCATTCTGCCACTGATGTGCATACATTCCCAGACCCTTTTAAATGTGAGATAAGGTCTAAATTGCTCAAGCTAGACTAAGGTTTTGATGCTACCTCGCCCTCTGGAGTAGCTGAGAATATAAGCATACACCATGGCATCTTGTGAGAAATTATAATTTTAAGGATTATAAAAGTATTTCTTAATACTTCATTTTAAACTAATTTTGTCTCTGGCAGTGGGATCAGAATACAGGCATTAATTTGTGTATATGTGTGGTGCTGGGGATTGAACCCACAGCCTTTGCACTGAGCTACATCCCCAGCCCTTTTATTTATTTTGAGACACAGTCTTGCAAAGTTGCTGAGTTGCCCAGGTTAGCACAAACATGCAGTCCTCCTGCCTCAGCCTCCCAGAGTGCTGCAATTACAAGAATGCACTGCCACGCCTGGCATAACGGCAGTGATTATTTGTAATACAATAATTTGTCTTATATTTCAGCTGGGCCTGGTGGCAAGGACTGTGATCTTAGTACTCAAAGCTGAGGCATGAGGATTGGTTTGAGACCAAATGGGCTACATATAGAGTCCCTGTCATAAAACAACAACAAATTTATATCTCAAGCATTACAAATAAAAAGTCCTAGCCGGGCATGTTGATGCATGCCTGTAATCCCAGGACTTGGGAGGCTGAGGCAGGAGGATCACCATAAGTTTGAGGCCAGCTTGGGCCACATAGTTCAAGAACAGCTTGAACTACATCATGAGACCCTGTCTCAAAAAAACAAAAACAAAAAAAGTCTTAGCCCAGTGTAGTGGTGCACACATGTAATTCCAGCACATGGGATGCTGAGGCAGTAGGACTGAGTCCAAGCCAGCCTAGCCTAGTCAGTGAGTTCAAGGCTAGCCTAGACTATATAGCAAAACCCTGTCTCAAAAGTAACAAAACCCCAAATAATAAAGTCTTGAAATTAATTAATTTTATTTGAAAAAGAAATTAACCCGGTGGTGCAAAATTAAGTCCTAGGTTCCAAATAAAATTTCCAACAAGTTCATTATCTTTTAGCAGCTATAAAATATTGGCTGCTATACAAAAATTATTGGGCATTACTTGCAGGGAAAAAGAAAACAAGCAGCTGCATTGGTCATATTTAACTTTCTTTGCCCTTAAGCTATCCTCTGTTATTTTGAACAGTGATAGGTATACCACTGTACTAAACCTGGGAAGTAGCTAAGTACATGTGTTCTCTTCAAAGGAATTGATTATAGATGCTAAAGCAAAAACATTTGCTTTATTTCCAGGTGTGTTGTCACATGCCTATAAACTGAGCACTTGGGAGACTGAGGCAGGAAGATCAATATGAATTCGAGGCCAGCCTGAACTACATATCAAGACCCTGTCTCACAAAACCAAACCAAATCAAAACACATTTGTTTTATTAACAGACAATCTTATCCTAAGTATCTCTCTTAAATGCCCCAAGAAACAATTCTATGACAAAGTAAACCTCACAATAAAGATATTCCCTGAAGACAATTTTCCAGGATATCCAGCAAATCACTTTTCATCCAGTCACAGAAACATTTTTTACTGAAGCCTACAAGCATTTCTTTTCCTAATTCTATGTTCTCATTTCTCCCTAAATATTATATTAACCATCTATCTCTCAAAGACTTTGCTGTTTCAAAAAACATAGTGTCAGGAAGACTTGAGCCCAGTTATTTCCTAGCATCCCAGTTAAAATGGTTGTGATTTAACCCTTTGCATCAAAAGTTTCCTTATTTGCAGTTATTTATCTTATAAGGTGGTTGTAAAGATTAGACAGATGAATTACTTGAAACTTATAGAGCAGTTTCAAGTACATAGTAAATGCTCAAATAGTTTGAGCTATTATTCCAGCTTTTCCATCAAACCAAATAGTATCCTCTTGACCACCCTTGAGATTACCATGGGAAACCAAGTCAAAGTTAAATGGAGGCATTACCTATGTTCAGGAATACTGCCTTAACTTTTTACTAACATAACGATTTGTGAATGCAGAGCAAAAACAAACCCAGGGCCTCATCATGCATGCCAGGCAAGTGTTCTATCACTGAGCTACTGAATATAGTATATGTGTGAATCCATTTACTTGTATTTGTCTTACTAGTTCTTCAGAGTCCCCTTTAAATTTTCAATAGTGCTACATAATTTTATAAATGAACACTTAAGGGTTGTAGTTTTAAAATGAGTTTTGCTGATTAAATAGGGACATCTAAGTACAATATATATGAATTTATGGTACTTGTCCAAATATTACTGGCAAATAAGTTATTTTTGTAATGTTATCTTGCACATTCTAACATGCAAAGAAAAGCAAAATTTGTATTCAAAAGAAATAGAAGCAACAATGACTCCTATATACTAAAGATATAAAATATTTCTTAAGCATTTTATAAATATGAAGTATATGGGTTGGTAACTTTTAAGTTTTAGTAATATAATTCAGTAAGGTACACAAGTAGAACACTGTAAATATGAAAAATAAAGGCCGGGGATTTAGCTCAGTGGTTCTGCCACCTGCCTCGAAACCATAAGGTTCCAAGTTCAATCCCTGGTACCACAAAAAAAAACCAAAACCAAAAAAAAAAAAGAAAAGAAAAAGAAACTATGAAAAAAAAAATTTTTGAGACAGGATTTCACTATGTAGTTTAGGCTGGCTTTGCACTCAAAGTGATCCATCTGCCTCAGCCTCCCAAATGCTAGGATTATAGGCATTTGCCACCACATTTGGCTACAAATACATTTTTTTTTTTTGGTGTCAGGGATTGAACTCAGGACCTCGAACTTTCAAGACAGGCGTGGTGCCACTGAGCTAAATCCCCGGCCCTACAAATACATTTTTAAAAGAAATTCTTAATCACAACAATTATAAAAGCAGTAAGTATATTGACAGTGTTAAATTTGGTTTTAAAAAATGAAAGCAGTATAATGTAAAATTCTGATACTGTAAAATTATTTTTTGAAGACTTCTGAGTTTCTTAATAAAAGGTACTATTCTCAGAAATAAGGCATTCTATATAATTTAAAATACTGAGAGAGCTCTAAAAAGAATAAACAGATGAAAACTGGCATATAGAAATAATGGTAAAAATATGATTTTATACAAAATGTACTATTTTTCAAATGTACTAAGGCTTTTTTTCTTCCCTAGGACTGAGTACTGGACCTAAGGCCTTTGAACTGAGCTGTATTTCCAGTTCTTTTTAAAATTTTGAGTCAAGTTCTTGCTAAGTCACCAGGTTTCCTAGGCTGGGTTCAAACTTGTGATAGTTTTGTCTTAGCCTTGAATTGTGTACGGCTTAAAATGAATATTTTTGCATAATGAATTATGCAAAATTGTGTGCAGGCCATAATTTTTAGAGAACATAAATTTAGAGAAAATTTTTAGAGGCTCAAACCACTCAAAATCCAGTATTTCTAAAAATGTTTCCATGTTTTTGAAGTTAATAAGGTATAGGATACAATTTCATGTCAACTTATCTATACTCTTCAATAAAAATATAAGCTTCTTTGAGCTTAGGAGACGATGTATCCTTTGAATCCTTGATCACTATGTACTTTTGGGGATTTCACAATGTTGTTATTTGCACTAGTACCACCCTTCCAGGAATTGCCCTAAGCTTAAACAAAGAGACAAAAAAGACACAGATATCAAACATATAAAATCATAATTACTTTTTACATGAAAAATGCTTTAGATTGAAAATAATTTTTGTTAAAGTTAATATAACTAATACTCAATACTCAAATGGAATTCTAAATTGATTTCATTTTACCCATTTTCTTTGAGAATTAACCTTCTGTTACAATGTAAATAAAACATGGTCTATCATAAATCTTTTTTACACCCCCTTCCCTTCCTACCCTGAGAAAGGGGATCTAGAGATGATATGTACATGTACCTACTCCCTAACATGAACGTAAACTTCATGTACTACAAACTTGTACTAATAAAATAAAATTTCTTTTAAAAGGTCCATAAAGTGGTAACATTAGACACATAATTTGTGGTGTGAGCCCTTAAACTGAGACCAAATCTTTATTAATCCAAATCTAGAAAGGTATTATTTCTTTCACATGCCCAAAGTAACTAATATCAACTCAAATTTTTCTAAGCCTTGAAATTTTTATTTAACATAATGAGAGATATAATAACTTATATTAAAGACTATGTAGTGCTCTTCTGTTGTTCACCAACTGTTTTTATGACGATAACTCCGAGATCTGGAATGTGACCGAAAATGAGAATGTTTTGCTGTTTGTGCTTTAGTTTCAGAATTGGTATACCCTTTGGGAGATTTACAGGGGGATCTTGCTATGGAGTCAGAATGTCTTCCATGTGATCTTGATTTTGTTCCTGAGCTAGTCTGCTTTTGAGGTGAATTTGACTGTGATTTTCCTATTGACTTGGACCTTTTTTGTAAGGATTTGGACCTTGACCGTCCTCTAGAACCAGAATTCCTTCTTGGAGTTCTTGACTGCCGTGCTGAGGTAGACCGCCTTGGTAGTGATTTGGAACGAGATTTAGACTGGCTATAAGAGAATCGCCTGTGTCGAGACCTGCAAACATCCATATAATTAGAGCATATATTTCATACAAAGCAATAGGTTAAGAAGAAACATTTTCAGGAACTTATATGCTTTATATAACACTTATGATTTTACTAGAGAAGCTACAAGTAGCAGGTTTTTTTGTTTTTTGTTTTAAATAGTGCCTGGGGATTGAATGCAGGGCCTTGTGCCTGTTAGGCAAGTGCTCTACCACTAAGAAATAACTCTGCTTTTATTACACATTCATTTGGTTCAAACCTAAGTAACAAGTTTATAATATTTGTTATAGTCAAATATATGACTAAAAGATTTTTACTTTGCTTGATATATCTTATGAATCAGTTCTGAAAAATGTCCTCCATGTTTAGTCTAGGTTAAATAACACTTCAGAAGTATAAAAATCTTAAGGAAAAAAAAAAGATTAAAAATAGAGACAGAAAAGTTATTTAAAATTTATCAAATAATGCTCAAAAACAAAACCTAAGCTGGGCATGGTGGTGCATGCCATAATCCTAGCATTTGGGAGGCTGAACCAGGAAGACTGTGAGTTGGAGGCCTAGGCTACTTACATAGCAAATTCAAGACCAGATTGGACCGCATAAAAAAGCTACACAACACTTAAAAAAACTGTTCGAAGGCACTGGAGAATAACAAACAAGCAGAACTTGAGGGGTTACAAATCTCGACTTCTTTACCAAGGCCATTTTTCTACATGACAGCATGGGGAAATTGAGCCCTCAGATGGCTGTTTCATTAAAATGAGGGGATAAAAAAATTCAGGGCCACATAAATGGTTGGGACTTTAGAGACTAAATCTTAGAAATGAGGGAAACTGTAGCCAAGTAGACCTCCTAAAATCTGCCTACAAATTCTCCATAAGTCATTGGCTATCTTTTAAGTTGTGAGTATACAGGATAAGACTCCAAGATGCCAGCAAAAAACAGCAACTGGGAAGTCCAAGAAGTGAACTGAATTTTTATCAGATAGTGCTGAGAAGACAGGCCGGAATTCAAGCCACTAAGACCAAAAGTCCCTGGACAATGATCCAGACTTTTTTTTTTTTTTTTGCCGTACCGGGGATCAAACTCAGGACCTTGTGCTTGCAAGGCAGGCATGGTGCCACTATGCTAAATCCCCAGCCCTAAAATGTTTTTAATTAATTAATTAATTTTTTTTTGGTAGCAGGCATCGAACTCCAGCCCTTGCGGTTGCAAGGCAGGCGGTGGAACCACTGAGCTAAATCCCCAGCCCTCAGACTTTCAATAATCACCCAGAAGGGAAACATCCTAGAGCTAAGGGCCATGTTCTAGGAGTAAAAGCAAAGCCAAAATACATCAGTTTTAATAACACCAAAATCACACCTTAACAGGATGAAGGTGATCTACCAGTATGCTTATCTATCAGAAGAAAACAATTTTCCTTGGAGGATGATTAGATCATCCAAAGCCTCTGAATTTTTTCATCTACCATGCCTAACATCTAAATTTTTAAAAATAAGGTATTTGGAAAAATAGGCAAAAATGACAGTAAGAAAAATACAAAAGAAGGAGAAGAGGAAGAAAAAGAAGAGGGGGGAAAAAGACCCGAAGTAATCTGGGTATTAACATTATCAGATAAGAATTTTAAAAATAACTATGACTAATGTGTTCAAGAAAATACGGAAAACAGACAAAATGTGCAAAAATGGAGAATTTCAATGGAAAATGGGAATCCATAAAAAGAAACAAATAGACATTTAGAACTGAAAGTATTTCTAGAATAAAAAAAAGTCATTGGGTATCAATGGAAGAGAACAGAGGATACAAAAATACCCCCAGACACGTTCTGTTATAATCTTTGACAAAGGGGCCAAAAACATACATTGGAGAAAAGATAGCCTATTTAACAAATGGAGCTGGGAAAACTGACTATCTATATGCAGAAGACTGAAGCTTGACCCATATCCTCACAATGTACTAAACTAAAATCAAAATGGATCAAAGATCTGCATTTAAATACATAATGAACCTACTGGGAAATAAAATAGGTAAAACACCTAAATCATGTTTAGGCAAGGACTTTTTGAACAGAACTCCAAATGCAAAAGAAATATCAACAAGAATCAAAAAATGGGATTACATCAAATTAAAAAGCAGCACAGCAAAGGAAACAATCAGCAAATGAGACAACCTACAGAACAGAAAAAATTTTTGCCAGCTATCTTTCAGACAGAGCACTAATACCTAGAGTACTATAAAGAACTCAAAAAAACTAGACAATCTAAAATGAGAGTCAAAAAATAAATGAGCACCTGAAATGGGCAGACACTTCTCAGAACAAGTATTAACGGTCTATAAACATGAAAATATGTTTTGTATCTCTGGTCATTAGAGAATGCAAATTAAAATAACATTATGATTTCATCTTACACCAGAAAGAATGGCACTCATCAAGAAATTAAAAAATAAATGCTGGTATGGCTGCAGTGAAAAAAGAACCCTTCTACATTGTTGGTGAGAATGTAAACTAGTACAACTACTTTGGAAATAAGTATGAAGATTTATCAAAAAATTAAAAACAGAAATTCCATTTGCCCCAGGCATTCCCCTTCTAGGTAATTTCCCAAAAGAGCTAAGGACATAACACAATGATACACATGTATGCCAACATTTATAGCAGCACAATGTCATAATGGCCTAATCCTGGAAGCAGCTTGTATATCCATCAACAGATGAATGGATAAAGAAAATGTGGTATCTATACACAATGGAATACTACTTGGCTATAAAGAAGGATAAATTTGGCTGGTTGTCAGCACTCTGGAGGCTGAGGCAGGAGTGCCGTGAGTTCAAGGCCAACCTGAACTACATAATGAGACCCTGTCTCAAAAAACAAAAAGCAACCTCCAAAAAAAGGATAAATTTGAGACATTTGTAGGAAAATGGATACACCTGGAAAATATAATGTTAAGTGAAATAAACACACAAGCTTAAATACAATATGGTATCTTTCATTTGAGTAAGGCAAAGTAAAGGTTTGATAGAAGGAAACAAGACCTTTTGCAAACAGGAGGGGGTCCAAGAGACCAAGGGGACAGGAAGGAGGAAGGGAAGGAAAAGGATTTAAGATGTATCATGTATATGTACCAAACAGCCACAATGAATGTAAACACTGTTCGTCATAAATATGAACTAAAAATAACAGTATTAACAATAATAATGAAAATGGGAAAAGGGGATCTAGAGATGGAGGAAGGAGATTAGTAGGAATGGGAAGGGGAATAAAAAAAGAATCAAGATATGTCATACACATGTACCTACTCCCTAACATGAATGTAAACTTCATGTATTGCAAACATGTACTAATAAAATAAAGCTTTTTTTAAAAAAAGATCACTGGATATATTTAATAGCAAACTGGACACACAGCAAAAGAAACAGTGAACTGGACTGAAACACGATGGAGAAAAGGAATTTTAATAAATCCAGAGCAGAGCATGAGAGATGTGTGGTACACAGTCACACAGCTAAGAGAAAGATTCAGTAAGACAGAAGCAGAGATAATGGCCTAAAATTCACCCAGACAAAGGCATCAACTCATAATTCAAAAAGCTCAATAAATCCCAGGTAGAATAAGCACAAAGAAAACTGTAATAGTCAAGCTGCTAAACCTGAACTAAAGTCAAAGAGAAAATCTGGAAAAGCTGCCAGAAAAAAAGATTACCTGTTGCTCAAAGGAGCAATAACAGTAAGACCAGGAGCTGACTTTGGATATCAGAGAAACAATGGACTGGTATTAGGGGGTAAGAAGAAGGAGGAAAGTATCTGCCAACCTAGAATTCTATCCATAGCAAAAATAGTATCCCTCAAATATGCATGTAAAATAAAGATGTTTTCAGAAAAACAAAAGTTGAGAATTCATTTCCAGCATACTTTTCCTATAAAAAAATAATAAAAACTCTTCAAACTGAAGGAAAATGATCCCAGACAGAAACAATGAACTAGAAGAATAAAACTGGAAAGAATAAAGATAACGTTTTCCTCCTGGTGCTAGGGATTGAACCCAGAGCCTCATGTATGCTAGCCAAGTGTTCTACCTAGCTACATCCCTCGCCTTAGCCCCGCCCCAAATTTTTGGTACCAGGGATCGAACTCAGGACCTTGCACTTGCGAGACAGGCACCAGTGCCACTGAGCTAAATCCCTGGCCCTCTACCCTCCTTTTTGAGATGGGTCTTACTAAATGCCCAGATTTGCCTTGAACTTGTGATGCTTCTGGAATTACCAATGTGTACCTCAGTGCCTGGCTGTGTGACTGTAAGTACTATAGAACATATCCTGGAATCAATGGGCTGTTATTTAGGAATTACTGAATTTAACTCATAGAAAATAATAGGAAAAATATCCTTGACAAAAAATACTAAATAAAAAAAAGATGCTATATTTGGACTGAGAAATAACTTTAACATTCTTCAGGAACATTCAGAGTTCAAATATACACATTTACTGAAATAAGTCAACAAGGATTTATTAAATACTTAACATGAGTTAGGGACTACTACTAAACACTGGGGCTATAAATATGAGTAAGGCAAAGAGAGGCGGGTGTGGCACATGCCTGTAATCCTAGCACTTAGGAAGCTGATGTAGGAGGATCACCTAGAGGGTGAGGCCAACCTGGGCTATATAATGAGCTCAAGGCCACCTTGAACTACATAGTGAAACCCTGTTTCAAAACACACACCAAGAACAATTAAGTCAAAGAATTCATAGTCTAGTGAGAGCAACAAACTAGTTTTTCTTCCTACCTACACCAGAGGCAAAGAGACTTCTTACTATGTATACTATATATACTTGCAGTATACATTATGCTTAAATTATGGATATCCTAATCCATACGTATACATACATATAACAAAACTATGCAGCTACACACATAAAATTGGATCCTTAGAAATACATTGAGAACTCATTTAAAATTTCTAATCTCTGTAATGCAATTTTAAAAATGAGTCTAGAAGGTTAAGCAATGCTCTTCTAACTAGTACAAAACAGACAGCATTGTATTGAAAGATATGGTCCTTGTATGCCTGATACTGCATGATGATTTGGGATAATTAATGGTCACTTTACCTCCAACCAAGTGTTATATTTACTTCCACTAGAAGGCAAGAAATGATGTGAATATTCATCTTATTTAAATCAATCAGGAGAAAAAATTGGGTAACTAAGACTCTAGTTAATGTCATTGGAAACAAATTCTTAATGAATCCAAGGAACAACTTTTCTTACAAACTAAATCTTTTTCATCAAGGTCAGCAGATTATTATTCAGTAATTTAGGACAGTGGTGCTTAGATATAATATATTACATTTACTTTCATCTTTAATTTATAGACTAAACCATTTTATACATACCATTCACCCCATTCTATACTTACATACACAGACAGATAAAATTTAAATTCACAGTAATCTGAACTTGTGACTATCAATAGTACTGTTCACCTAAGTGGAGGGGAGACATACAATGCTTATGGCATCAATACTGCCATAAGCAGTATTGGTATTGGTGCTGCTTTCCTGTACATAAGGCATGCAAATTAAAAAATATATGTATATATATGTGTAAATATATGTGTGGGTGTGGGTATATATATATATATGTATCTATCTTTGTATTTGGGTATAGAAACTACTTGGGGTTTTTGGTTTTATTTTTTGACAGGGTCTCAGAATGTAGCCCTTGCTGATCTTCCTGTTTATCTGCCCAAGTGCTGGGATTACATGCATGTGCTACCATGACTATCTTAGAAACTATCATAGATGAAATCTCAAACCGGCAATCCATATCCCTTAGCCATGGGACAAATTGGATTACTCTAAGATGCTAGGGAGATTTATAGTATTACTACAACAGAGAATGGATAATAACAAGAATCATATTCCAAAATGTGCTACAGCTGTTTAGAAATAATATTTCACTTATCTTTTTAATGCCCAGTCCTGACTTGGATTCCTCTGGCTTATCAAAGGAGCTTAAAGCTTCCCCACCTTCAACACCCTACCCAAAGATGGGCCAAAATCAAACCAAAAAAAAAAAATCAAACCATTTGATTCATACCAGAGAAGAGGTACCTTTGTGATAATATAAGATTTGAGGGTTCTGACTAGGTCACATTTTCTATCAATCAGAAATCTAGCAATTTTCTTAGATACTAAAAGTCATAAATGTGGATATGGTTCTTCATATGTCCCCCTTCCACTTAGGTGAACAGGAGCCAGTCAACTTCAGTCTGGACTTTAGGGGCTTGAGGCAATGAATCTAATGAGCTTTGATATGTATACACTATAGAAGTCTTTTTCTTGTTTAATCTCTGGGAGTTGAAAAATGGAAGAACTAGAAGTGGAAGTAAATAGCCCTGGTGACCAGCTCTGATTTGAAGCTATGTGGGCCTATGTAGTTTACATATACTACATGTGGTCCAGATCAGCCAATCTAATCTGAGAGCAAGGATGTTGTTTAAATGAGAACAGAATTCTTTGAGAACAGAATTTATCTTAAAATTCTACATGCCTATGAAAAATTAAAGCATTAAAACTCAAGATAAGTACTATTAATTTAAAAATTTAGGTATGCCAATACAATTCCAGTTACTATTTCAATAACTTCACCATGTAATTAATTTCCATTGTAAGGTACTATTATTCTAACAGAAACCAATTCATGGTTAGCAAATGAGGTAACTTGCAAATATCTTTTCCCCTCAAATTTACTACTTATAGCTTCCTACAATACTATTATACTTGGAATTTGTTCTTGATAATTTACCTTTGAAGTAAATTGATTTATATTAATGTTGGTCAATCCTCTTTCACAAGTGAATGTTGTATTTAATTGTAATAATTTTCAGAATTCAAGATTCTGAATTATTAGGCTCATTTAGGAAAATTTTAGTATCTAAAATTTTGCACCCTGTTTGTCAAATATATATTTTTTATTGTTTTATTTTTTGGTTTACACAGAGTCTGCAGAAAACTGTGTACATCAGGAAAAGAAAAACTTATACAAATACTGTAATTCTAAATGTACTGAGACATCATGAGATTAATACAAGTTACCTCTGGCCTCTACAATTAAAAGAGGAAAGTTGTGGCCATTAACTTCCAGATATTTATTATTACAGCAAACTGCTGATGTGTACACATTTTTTGGGCACATTCTATAATATAGCATCTTTCCACTTGAAAAAATTAGCCAGGGATTTAGCTCAGTGGTTCCGCTGCCTGCCTTGCAAGTGCAAGGTCCAGAGTTTGATCCCCGATACAAAAAAAAATTAAAGTCTATCATGAAATAAAAACACTGGAAGGTATCCAATAAACCCAAGTTAAATGACAATATATGATACAAAGAACATACTTTTCTCCAAAAGTTCATTATGAATGTATATTAAACAAAATGATTCAAATGATCTCTTTACAAAAAAACTCCTTAAAAAGATGTTTTCCAGAAAAAAAAGAACAAATTTTTAATCTTATATTTGGTACTCACTCTTTAAAGCTATCTGAACACCTCCTGTTTCTTCCCCATGAAGAACTTCTACTTCGAGTTCTCCTTTGACTGGGGCTTCTTGATCTCCTGTGATCAGCTGGAGAACAAGGATGCCGTTCTTTTGATTTCATTTGGCCTGGTGCTAGAATGTGAAAAACAAGGCTTGTAACATAATTCATCACTTAAAAACCACAATAACAGCTAATCAACTAGTATCACTTGCTGAAAGATTTTTAAATTTTAAAAATCTGCTATTGCTGTAACTCATTCTGCTGAATAAAAAAGATCTAATGTTTAGTCACACTTACTTTTGCGATCACCTTGTGCAAACTGTATTTCAATTTGACGGCCACATACCCACTTTCTATTGAGGTTATAAAGAGCATCTTCAGCATCTCGAACATCTTCAAATATGACTAGCCGTTAAGGACACTTTGAACATCAGACAGCAAGTAAAAATATTTTTAAGGTATTATACATGTAAAATGAAATTAACAGGAAAAACAAGTTCTAGTTATTAAGTTCACATCTCCAATATGAACAATCAGAAAAAAATTTACTCTTATTATTACACAAATACTCTATTATTTAGGAGAATGAATCTAAAAATAAAAACAGAAACAAACATATAAATTTTAGTTTTTTTCAGTGCTAGAAATTGAACCCAGGACCTTCACACTGAGTTACATCCCCAGGCCTATTTATTTGTGACAGGGATTCACTTAAGTCACTAAGTTACACAGGCTGAGCTCAAACTCCTGTCTCAGCTTCCCAGAGTGCTGGGATTACAGATGTGCAGCACCTCACATGGTTTAATTGTACTTTTAATGTATACATTAGTATAGCTACAGTGTCCCTGTATAATTTGAAACATGGTATGAGAAAAAAAAATTAGTCCCAAATCTGTTGGCATTATTTAAAAAAAAAAAAAAAGCCTGTTCAGAACTCACTCCTTTTTTTCTTTTTAATTGTACTAGGGATTGAACTCAGGGTCTTCTCACTCAGCTACATCCAGAGCCCTTTTGTATATTTTATATTTGAGATGGGATCTCAAGAAATTGCTAAATTGCCCGGGCTGGGGTTAACTGTGTGATCTTCCTGCCTCAGCCTCCCAGAGTGCTGGGATTACAGGCCTGTGCCACCATGCCTGGCTTCTTTCCATAAAAAGGATCCATCAGGCTTTTCACTGCAAATATCAGCTTGCAGAAGGCTTTACTCTGAAATTAAAATTACTCTTTCATTAAAAGGATTTATAATTATGATATTTAGGATAAATTATATAAATAAAATTGCATACATAGAAGCTGAGTGTGGTGGTACATGCCTGTAATTCCAGCACTGAGGAGGCTGAGGCAGGAGTAATATAGTGAGTTTGAGGCCAGTCTGGGCCACCCAGTGACTTCAAGGCCAGCCTGAACTACATAGCAAGACTATGTTTCAAAACAAAACAAAACTGCACACAGACAAATAAGCTTATAAAAACTGGTTTAATCCTTCAAAAATCATATGTATGTTTGAACCTATCATTTAAACAATCTTTTATGTTTTTACTATTTGGGATATAAGTAGAAAAGAAACACAAAAGCAATTTGCAAACACGTGCACTTACATATATTGGTTTGAAATAACCCACTAAACTCCCTTAGCTATATAAATTATATAATATTTTAATCCTTATATAATGGATATTAGCTATATAAAGGATTAAATACCTATATTTCAGGAAGTTATTAACTAGTTTTTTTAAAAAGCAAACAAAAAAGCTCAAGAAATGCAATATAAAATGAGACTGGCAATTACCTCAATGTCTCTTGATCTTGAACCTTGACCTTTACTCTTTAAGACTTCCAAGATGGACTTTATAAGAGACGCAGAACCAACAAAATCAGACTTGGCTTTGACTCTGGAACTCTGAGTAAATGTAGGAAAGCCGAAGTCTCAAAGTTGGCTTTGTCTTTTGCTTGATAAAGACTTCCCCTCTTCCAGGTCTTTATATCTGTGTCCACCCTCCCTCTTTACTCCTTGATGCTTGAACTTTAGGTGCCTTTTGTCTCGCCTGTTCGGTTTATGCTTGGATTCTAGCTAACAGGTTGGTTCAAACTGGGGGGTGCTTGCCAGCTACTGTGGACTGCTTTAGATTTTCTGAGATAAAGAAATAAACACATTTAGTTAGGCAATGTTAATCTTATAACATATGATCCTGAATACATATATGCATAAGCACATGTACATAGCACATTAACATGCACACAAAATAAAGGATATTGAACATAAGCAAATCCTCTTGGGCGGCGAGTGTAGAAGTCAAGTGGAATGTAAACGTCTACTATAGGGCCATATCGACCAAATTCACGGCGCAAGTCCTCAGGCCTGAAGTGTTTTAGAAATAGGGCAAAGAAATATGAATAGCTAGATTAAAATATTTTGCCTAAAGAAATCTAGTTGAAACCTTCAAAAGAAAGTACATCATCCAGACCAGTATTATCTGAAACTGTTTCTTACAAGAATTATCCAAGGTTTTTAAATGGAAGTAAAAGAAGAAAGGAAAAAAAAAAAGCTTCTCAGTCTTCTCCCTTAGACACTCTGATTCAGGAAATCTGGATTAGGGACAGGGTATCTGTATTTTTACAAGCATTCCAAGTGACCGTCATGGTTAGTCAATTTTGAGAAACACTGATCCAGCACATCTACCTTTGAAAGTTATTTCAGTTACAAGACCTAATAGTTTCATTAAGAACACATCCATTTGTTTCACTGTCACTTGACATTTCTGTTAGTCTTGTTTTCAGATAGCAATCATGTGATTCTAAAAAAGTCCTAAAATTACTTCTCAGGGAAAATAGATGTTTTATTATTAAACATACAGCAAAATACTGTATTCTCAAAATTGACAGGTATTTTGAGCTTCCTATAATGCCTTCTACTGTAACAGGTACTGAAGAGAAACAGAAATACAAAGAAATACGTAGTGTATTTGTCTTCTTGGAGCTACAAT
Organism: Heterocephalus glaber; assembly: GCF_000247695.1. The sequence continues at coordinate 5,076,476 of NW_004624799.1, read as the reverse complement.
TTATCTAAAGAGATAAAAATATTTAACAGTAATAAGCTGACAGTTTCAGTGCATTTATATAGTAGCCACTGGTCATTATAAAATCACGTAATTCTCACCAGATGTGGTGGCCCACACCTGTAATTCCTCCACTTAGGAGGCTAGGTAGGAGAATCACAAGTTCAAAACCAGCCTGGGCTACATAGTGAGTTCAAGATCAGCTTATACTACATAGTGAGACCCTGTCTTAAAAAAAAAAAAAAAACAAGAAAAAAATCACTTGGTTCTCACAACAACCCTATGGTTGTTAACAGATGAGGACATACATTAATCCTTCTAAGGTCACTAAGTCAGCAATGACACAGCTGAAAACAAACTTCTACAGTTTGACACTACTCTGTGTTTTTAACTGTGTACATACTGGCTCATGAAGATTACAGGAAGCTGGCTGTGTTGTGTGCATGCTTTTAATTCCAGCATCTGAGAGACTGAGGCAGGAGGATGATGAGTTTAGACTAGTCTGGACTACATAAAAAGACCCTATCTCAAAAAAAAATCAAATGGATTTACCATCTAGTTTTGAGCATAATACATGGATCAGAAAAAAAAATTGTGTAATTCAAAACATATAAAGAATCAAAGAATTGCAAAGCTTCTGCTTGGGCAAAGAGAAGAAAGATATCCATGACAAAAATTAGACAGTTGAGGGCCGGGGATTTAGCTCAATGGTTCCACCGCCTGCCTCTCAAGTGCAAGGACCTGAGGTTCAATCCCCGGTACCAAAAAAAGAAAAAAATTAGATAGTTGAAAAAAATTAGTTGGAAAAGAGATAGAATGAAAAGAGAGAAGAGAGGCAAAAATAGCAGCTTTCAGATTTAGAAATGCAGACTTTGAGGTGATGGTGGAACATTCTTAAGAGCTCTGTGAACAACTGGAAATTAAGACTACACAAATTATATTAATTTTATTTTCTCTCAAGACTAGAAGACAAGTGATTAAAGTGAGAGATAAGAATTTAGGTTTCATTACATAATAATTTAACTAGTATTGACAGAATTCAATCTACGTTAGGCAGAACAAGCCATATTAAGACATATTTTAGTATAATAACATTTCTTTGCCTTCTTTGGTAGACTATTAGCTTTAAAGGACAGAGATAATGTTTTGGTTTTTGTTTTTGTTTTCTCTTTCATTTTTTTATTCAACAAGTACTTACTGGGCACCTATTGTGTGCCAGGCCCTAGGGACACGGTGAAGAATAAAAACATAATTTCTGCTCCCATAATACATAAACTATAGGATAAAGATTCTCAACCACTCATGAATATTAGAATCATCTGTGAAGGGAATGTTACAGAAATAGGCACCCCAGCCTGATGCATGAAGTCTAGACCTAGTTAATGGTGGTGCACACCTGTAAACCAAGCTACTCGGTAGGCTGAGGCAGGAGAATTTCAAGTTTGAGGATAGTAGGGACAACTTATCAAGACTCTGTCTCAAAATTCTAAAAATGTTATATAAAGGACTTCAGTGGTAGAACATCTGCCTAGTACGCACAAGGCTCCGGGTTTAATTCCCAGTACCATTACCAAAAATGAAAAAGTTTCATTAGGCAATTCTGAGACTGAAGATTGAGAATCACTGTTAAATCAGGAATCTTCACCAGCATACCTCTGTACTTAGCATAGCTGATGGGTACAGAGTAAAGCACTCAATATATATATTTGCCTATTAATGAGTGAAGAATATATTATGGTTATTCTTAAGAGTCAAGGAGACTTAGGGTGAGAAATTAAGTTACCCAGACCAGTACAACCATTCACTAAGCCAGGCAGCAAAGCTAGAACTCAAATGAAGATCTTCTAAGGTAACCCATCCCATCAAATGTTGGTAGCTAATAGGAAAGAGATCCAGGGTAATATAAGGGAAAAAGTCTGGAACAATGTGTGTCACAGAGGCTTGGAATCCTAGAAAGCAAGGGTGATAGTCTGAAAGAGAAAATCCAAATGAGCTGGCTCCCATTCATTATCTTCACATCCCTTATTTCTTAGCTATTGTTTTGTTTTCATCTATTTCTGCGTTTTGGGTGTGCTCTACTTCAACATTCAGAGTTTATATTTAGAACTGTATGTATTATAGAGAATAACAGAACATCTACAATAGGTGTCTAGCAACAAGATTTATTATGGCCTTTTTTTTTTTCAGTGCCAGAGATTGAATTCAGGGCCTTGTATACACCAAGGTAGCCCCTTCAAAAAATTTTTTTTCTAAAAAAATTTTAATTGTCAAATGTGCTACAGTGCACATTATGTCTGTACTTCCTAGAGTTCTGCTAGCTTTCTGACATGTATCATTAGAAAAGGAACTCGTGGATTGGAGAACATGCCTATCTTTAGTCTCACTATTCCAAAGGTACAAACAACTTACACAACCCTAAAGCATGGCATTAGAATTCACATAATTCCAGTTCTGCATTAATATCTTCCATTTCCTGCCATTTTGAAGGATATGGGTATCTCATTTTTTAGTTTTGTTTTGTTTGTTTTGGAATGGGCTCTCATTATGTTGTCCAGGCTAGTTTGAGTTCCTAGGTTCCAGCAACCCTCCTGTTTCAGTCTCCCAAATAGCTAGAACTACAGGTAAAATCCACTGCATCCAGCTTTGTTTTACTTTTAATTTACCTAATGGCAAGTGAGGTGCAGCATGAAAGGCCATTTTGTTGGGAGCAATGCTACATAATTCTAGGGAAAAATCATTTGAGTAGGCCTAGTTCTCCTGCCTACAGGCCAGCTACGACATTCCAGACATAATTGCATTTTGGCCTCAGGTGACAACTGAGACCTCAGTGATCCCCGGATACTATAATGCTCCAGGACGAGACCACACCTTCGGGAGACGCCAGGGAGGAACCAAATCTTCATCTACATAGTTCCTCATAGTTCTTAGATTTCCACTGCCCCCCAGTCTTTTTACACCTTGTTTATCCCAATGTAAAGTACTGAACTCTGCATTTTCACTTGTTACATCTGTTTCCCCATGTACTGAATAAAAAGTGCTGCAAGCTAGGGGGCTTTTGTCTTTGCTGCCCAGAGCAGCACTGATCAGACCCAAAGCTCAGCTTCTTCTCATTTGTCTACCTTTCCTGTAATTTGAGTGCTGCCGTGGCTCGCAGGAGACTAGGACTTACTGCAGAGGTTCTGGTAACGTCCCCTTCCCCTGTTCCCTACATTTGGTGCCCCAACTAACCCACCACATCCAGCAGCTATAGGTTTTTAGAGATGCCCTTTATTAGGCTGAAGAAGTTCCCTTCTATTCCTAGTTTTCTGGAACTTTTTAATCATAAATGTTGCTAAAGTTTGTTTAATGTTTTTTCTACATCTATCACCAAAGTATATAGCCTTATATATACTGTAACCAAAGAATGCTAAGTAATCCAAGAGGTAACTGTTGGTCCCCAACCTAACAAGATGTTACATATCAAAATGGGAATGCTACATTACTTTGGTCTATTAATTAGCATATTATTTTTGTCATTTAGAAATTATTTCTCTATATAGTAAAAGGAACAAAGATATTAAAATTAATATTTTCCCAATCTACATTTTGTTTCACCCGTGAAAAGAAACAACACAAAATTTAAACCTTATTTTAAAAATTTCTTCAGTTTTTGTTCCCAATTTCATCCTTACTAGATTTTACACTAATCCACAGTGTCTTTTGCTTCATGGTATATATTAAAATGGACACCTGGACAAAATAATTTTTGTTGTTTTGAGACAGGGTCTTGCTATGTAGTCCAAGCTGGCCTTGAACTCACGTGAACTTGTAATTCTCCTGCCTAAGCCTCCCAACTGCTGGGATTATTGGCATATGCCACACATCTGGTTTACCAGAAAATTTTACTGAAATTTGGTTTTATTTTAAAACTACATATCAAGACTTTTTTTTTTTAATTCTGAGGATTGAACCAAGGACCCTGTGCTTGCTAGACAAGCAATGACTTACACTCCCAGTTCATATTCTTATTAAATAAAATCTGAAAAACATTTTGGGATAAAAGAAAATCAGTCATGTCCTATCATTCACTTTCTTCTCAGTGTCGTTTTCCATAGCTTTTCCTTTCCTCATTTTTTTATAACTGAAGTCTTATTGCATATATAATTTTATACTCTATTGGTTTTGTTCGACATTTTATCCCAATTTTTTTCTTTATGGGTATACTAAATGTTAAAGTTAACATAAGATGTGTCAAGTTGTCATGTTGATAATTAGCTTACACTGTATACCACTTGTATAAAAGAGTTAACATAGGTTGCATGTGGTAATTCTACATAGCACCATTCACTAGCTATGTACTTTAAAGCAAGATATTTAATCTCTCTAATCCTGATTCTTGTTTGTAAATGGGGTTAATAAAGAATGCATAGGATTGATGTAGAAATTAATAATATATATAGTTTTTAGTATAGCACCTGGCATACATGGAATATTTAATAAATGTTAACAATACAACATAATCTTATAAATTTTGTTGCCTTCTCAGTGGCAGTACTAAAAAGTAGTGAAAGAATGGAAGAGGATATCAGTAAATATCAATTATAGTCTCAATACTCAATGACAGATTACCTAGATCAAAATTTAGTTGTCAATGCAGTTATATTTTGTTTAGAGTAAGTCTTTTTATTTTCTTTGCAGTGCCGGGGGGTCAAACACAGGGACCTGTGCATGCTAAGCAAATGCTCTAACACTGAATTATATCCCCAGCCAAGATATGTTCTACTTAGCAAGCCTAATGTTAAAATTTTTTTAAAACATGTGAAGTATGAAAATGCCAATATAGTGCAGTTTCTAAATCTACAAAAATTGGAATTTCTTTAGTATTCAGCTTAACAAATGCTAACATTCTGGAATTGAGTTTATACACAGAGTACAGATTTCTGGTTTGTCTTTTGACATAGAGGTGGCAACAAGGATTCAAATGTCTATAGGACAGCCATCACCTGATGCTTAGTAGCAGCTTCTGTTCCCTTTAGATGGCACATGTCCTTACTGACTTGGTACAGCCCACCTCATCTTATTGTGCCTTATGATCTGAAAGCTTCACTCATTTCTGTTACTCTGGCTGGCTCCTGTGGCCATTACAATTGGAAACCACTAGGTTTTTGTTGTTTTGCAAATATGCTAAAGAGAGTTGATGCTCATTCAGTTTTCAGGTGGTCTGTTTAACTGAGATTTTAAAAAATCCTGAGCAAATCACAAAATTTTGCTTTGCTATATACAGTAATGTACTGATACACAGGTTTAGAGAAGAAATGTACAACATGGGTATCTTTTAGATATTAACTAAGATATACTGTACTAACTCACAATTTACCGTTGTGACATATATTTTGGTAGGGATCAAATGAAAGATACATAACATTTACTACTCAAAAGTCAATTATGATTATTCCAGATGATTACAAAGGACTGTATACATTCGTGCCTGTCTAGCCCAGACTAAGTCATTAAAACTGTAAGCTTCAGATCTCCCTTATGTACAGTAACATAATATTCCATAACTAGAAAGGTGGAGGCGAAACCCTGTGAAATTAAAGTCTATGAATCCCCCTCCCCGCCCCCAATTCTCTCTGGTTCCCACTAAATGAATAAGTGCTACATGAAAAGCCATTCCTTAACAGGTATGTTTAGATACTATGTAGACAAAATTCTCAAAGGGGAGTTTAAGGAATAGGGACTGAGAACATCAGAATTAATAGTTAAATCCACCCAAACTGTTACAAAGGGTGTTAATACTCTTTGATCTGATCTGTCTGGAAATTAAGATGTGGCAAGCAGGAGTCTCAATGTCTCCAGGGCAGCTATCAGCTGAGGCTTAGCAGCAGATTCGGTTCAGAACTTCGAGGAAAAAGGTATAAATCTCACTAGCTGAAGTTATCTTTTGTATATAATATAAAATTGTGTAAAGAATGCAATTAAACCATGCGTACTCTCCGCAAGTAAACGAGGACTGGGGAAAATGAAATGGCAAGGCCCAAGATACGCATTCTTTTCTTAGACGTCCTCATCCCCCTGATTTTTCCTCTCCAGCCGGGAGGCCGGACGCGGCGACAAAGGGGCCGAGCCGCCCCGGCTGGGCTGAGGGTTGCGGCTCCGGGCAGGGGCCTCCCGTGCTCGCGGGCTCGCGTGTCCGGGCGACGAGGCCTGGGCACGCCCGCCCGGCCGTTACCCTGCCCGGCCCCCGCGTCCCCAACCTGCGGCGGCCGCCGCTCACCTGGTGGCGTCCGCGACGTTCCTGACGAACAGGGAGGTGTTGGGGGGCCTCGTGTAGCGAGACATGGCCGCTCCCTACCTACCCTCGGGTCCCGCTCGGTCTTTCGCCGCCGCCACAGCAACTCGGACGGCCCCTCTGCGCGACCCCCGCCCCTCGGCTCGGCCGCCAGCGCGCAGCCGCAGAGGCAAGCGCAGAGGGGGCGCTGCGGGTGCGGGCCGGGAGGAAGGACCGCGGGGGCGGGGGGCTTCGGGCGCTAGGGTGACGGCCGTCTCAGCCTGCGCCGCCGCCGGGACCTCCGGGCGTTGTGCACAGCCCAAGACCTGGCAGTCGTTAGGCCTCTCACCCTCTGGTCTCCAGCTTTTTGACCTGTGCGGAATCTCTGTTCTCTCAGCGTTTTGATTCTCACCCATAATTCGGTTGCGGTGATATCCAGATATCACTGAGCGCCTGCAGTGTGGCAGGCACTGTTGACGGTGTGAGGTACAGCGCTGAACAAACAGGTGAAGTCCCTCGGAGCTCACTCCAGTAGAGAGGACGCTCAGACGAATGGACAAATGGATGCATGGTGGGGAAGAAAGCGGTTAAGATGCCGTGGCAGTTAAAAAACTTAAATCGCCCTTTCTCCCCATTCTTCCAAAATATGTACTGTAGCCCGCCCCCCTCTAGCTTTCCTCTTGCCTTCTTGTTTGGTCCTGCGGTAGGCAAATTTTTACCCAGAGCTGGGATTATAGCCAGGTGACTCTCAATTACTAAGTACTCTCAGAAGTGGTCTGATTTGGGGTATGATAAAGTCACCGGACATCACCCACAGCCCTTTCTGGGGCTTAGTAGAGGTTTCCAAGGTCTGTAATGCTTCTGGAAAAGTGGCCATTCATTCAAATGGCACAGCAGGCTCAGAGGTAGGCTGGGAATACAACGGCAGGGAGGGAGGCCAAGTCAAGGCTCCTCAGGGAGCTTACAATTAGCAGAACAGAATCTGTTTAAACATTTTTTTCCGTGGTTCTAGGGAGTCAAATCCAAGACCTTACTCTTGTTAGCACTGTGGTATCACAGAACTACGCCACCCCCCACCCCATCCCTAGAGAGGTAGACTCACACTGGCAAAAATACAAACTATGATAAGGGCTATAAAAAGAACTACCGGAGTGTATGTGCCGCTGAGAGGGGAATTTACTGTGATGATAAACAGGATTGGGAGGTCACTTAACTTTTCCTTGAAGTCTTGAAGAAATAGTCGAAGAATTAATAAGAGCAATCTGTGCACTGGAATGGCATGTACAAGGGCCCTGAGTCAACAAAGCAGTGGAAAGGAGGCCAACAGGGTCATAAAGCTGGAAAATAATTAGAAACAGAGGCTGGAGAACAGGCTAGGTTTATCATAGGAAATTTTAAAATAATGTATATTAGTTTCTAGGGCTGCTGTAACAAATTGCCGAACATTTTATGGCTCAGAACAGAAATTTACTCTTACAATTCTAGAGGGCAGGAGTCAAAAAGAAGGTGTCCACTGGGCCATATTACCCCCTGAAGGCACTAGAAGAGAATCCTTCCCTGTTTGTTCCACTCTCTGGTGGCGCTAGGCATTCCTTGGCTGTGGCTGCATGACTCACTTCCACCTTTATCTTCATATGGTCTCCTCTGTGTTTTCTCTTTTGTCTCTTATAAGGACACTGGTCATTGGATTTGGGCCCTACCTGGTTAGTCTAGAATTAATCTCATCTAGAAACCCTCAATTATACCTGCAAGACCTTTTGTTCCAGATAGGTTCACAGACCAGGGGTTATAACTCTTATTTTTTTCTTTTTGATGTCTCTATTAACCTATTATAGTGATTTTTCCAAGGAACAAAACTTGCCCTTGTGAGTGGTCAGAGGTAGCCTACAGACTGTTAAGTAGGTTAGAAGCACTATACACTGATTTTTTTTCACTTTTCTTTATTTTTTTATTTTATTTTATTTTATTTTTGGTACCAGGGAGCAAACTCAGGACCTTGTGCTTGCAAGGCAGGCACAATACCACTGAGCTAAATCTCAGGCCCTTTTACTTTTCTTTTTTTACTAGGGAGTGAACCCAGAGCCTTTACACTGAACTATGTCCCCAGTCCTTAAAAAAAATTTTTTTTTTAATCTTTCAGACTGGGTCTCAAAAAAATGCTACATTGCCTAGGTTGGGCTCAAACTTGTAATCCTGCCTCAGCCTCCCAGCGTGCTGGGATTGTGGGTGTGTGGTGTGTGCTTCCATGTCTAGCACTGAATATTTCTTTTTACCTTTTGGTACTTTCAGATGTTTTTTCCCCTTGTAGATGAGATTGCATCCAAGGTCTTGCACTGAGTTACAACTCCAGTCCTTTTTATATTTTACTTTGAGGCAGGGTCTTGCTAAGTTACTGGACTGGGTGCAAGCTTTCCATCTTCCTGCCTTCATCTCCTGAGTAGCTGAGAGGCACAAGTATGCACCACCATGCCTGGCTCAGATTACTTTTGAAATGCCTTTTATAATTAGAAAAAAATCCAAAGCTCTTTACAGTTTGAACAACAACAACAACACCAAAAAAGCTTTTGTAGGAGGACATGAAAAGATAGTGCAGATGAGGAGTAGTTTTTTTTTTGTTCCTATTGATGGAAATATCTGAGGCTATCTTTCAACTGTGAAAGGAAGATCAATTAGAAACTTGAAATGTAGCTCAAATTGATTTGAAATAAGTTGTGGAACCATTATTGTTTATATTACAAAAAAAATGTCTGCCCTTTCTACTTCTAGAAACAATTTGAGATAGATAAGTTTAAGAAATGTAAGCTTCCTGGTTGGAAGGCCTGTGGCAGGAACATTTTCAGAAATGGACAATTAAAGAATTTGACACTAGGCTTGGCCAGTGTCTTAACCATTTGAAATAAAAAACTGATGAGCTGTACTTTATCTTTCCTTTGATGTTTTTATAGTCCTCTTGAAGAACTAGGGCACAAGTTTAGATGAAGACTAAACATCCTGCCTATCCTTGGGCTCAAAAATATATTCATGTCTACACTGAGTACATTTCAGTCTTAGAACCTCGGTACAATTTAGCAAAAGTATTACTTTATCGAATCATTTCTTTAAAGCACCAAATTATCCTCTATAGGCTCAGGAGAGATAATGTTCTTTCTTTATTCCCAGAGAATTCTCAAGGAATATACCTCTGGCAAATCTGACAATTGTCTAATAACTAAAGCTCCTTTTTTACAGCAGAGTTTAATGTACTGTTCTTTGTAGTAATTATTACATCATTTCCATTTAACACATTAAAAAGTTGCAGTATACTTGATGCTTTTTAATTTCCCCACTAAGATAGATAAATTTTAAAATATTTTAGATCAGTGTAATTTCTCATTTAAATACTATCATTACTTTATCTCACTTTTCAAAAATAAATAATTTTTAAATTTTTCACTGAAATCACAGTTCCTTATAATATTGCAAAAAAATTTTTGAGAATGTTTTCTACTTGTTAAAGCTTGTCTTAAAGGACAGCTATTTAAAATCAGCATTCTATGTTGTGTTTAAAATATAGGCACATATGAATTTATTCCTGATGTTTGTGTATTTACTCCTGACACTTATCTCCAAGGGAATTGCTGATAGCAAACAGTATCATCTATAATCTAAGTGCATATTCCCTTCCCTTTTAATGTCTATTGGCCACACCCTGAGTTTATAGTTCTTGTCACTCGAGAGCAAGTATGGCATGGGTGAGACAAAGCTTTCTCAGTTTCATCAGTAGGTTTTGGAGTAAGGAGTTTGAGAGTAGAAAATTACTGTTTCTGGATTGTTAACAAAGATCAAACTCCAAGGCTATCTCTATTTCTAGTTACCATGGATACCAAGAGATGCCAAGGCTGGTTGATAACACTGAGCAACACATATTTGTTATTCTAAACCAATCTGACAATGTACTGGACTGTATGACATAAGAAGCTTTTTAAATTTTCTTTCTTTGTTTTTTTTTTTAAACTGGAGATTGAATCAGGGACTTTGCACTGAGTTCATCCTCAACTCATGTTTTATTTTAAGACAGGGTTTCACTAAGTTGTCCAGGATGGGCTCCAATTTACAATCCTTCTGTCTCAGCCTCCCAGAATGCTGCAATTACAGGCATGTACCACCATACTTGGCTCTTCTTTCATTTCTTTCATTTCTTAAATGGATCAAAATGAGTCACATGAAGGACTAGTGTATTTTCATTGGGTTAATGAGCTAGTTTTGGTTTTGAGTGTCATAGTGGAGAACTAGAACTGACTGAAAATTAAATCATACTTAGAGTGGTATGAATGTCTTAAAATGTGTGTGATAAAAAGCACTTTGAATTAACAAAGTATCAGGATTACTGAAATCACTGGAGTGAACACCTTCTCACTCTGTGAAAGGACTCCCCAACAGATGGTGCTAGCTCTCCTCTAGTGAGAGCTGCCCTGGCCCACCCTTACTTAACACGTTTAAGATTGCTGTGGGGATTCATGTGAAATGTATTGTGAACATTTTTTTCTGTTGCCCCTTCATTTTGATTTATAAACACCATTCCACATAGTCTACTTTGACTTCTTATACTGTAGCAATAGGGAATTGTGTAAAAAGTCATTTGTATGAAAATAATGCAATTAGGAAGAATCAAGCTAATCTAACTCTTTCAGAAAAGTTAGTTTAAAGAAGGCCTGTCACTACACCTACATGTTCCCTATAATGGAATTAGGCCTTCAAAATGTCGGCAATGGGTGTTGCTTCTTCTTCTTTTTTTTTTTTTTTTTTATGAGCACCTACTTTGCTCCTGGTATGTTTTATTTTTTTTGGTACCAGGGATCGAACTTGGGTCCTTGCACTTGCGCAGCAGGCAGCGAAACCACTGAGCTAAATCCCTGACCCTTGGGTGTTGCTTCTTAATCTGTCAAATGTTTGGTGTTCAGTTAATGTATGTTAAGCAGAGTCTTAGGAACTGGGCATGAAAATAGAAGTGACGCTCTCTAATTCTCAAACACCTAGCTCCATATTTCTCAGACTTAAATCTTTTTCATACATCTGTTGAGAATTTTTCAATGATACACGTCTTTAACTAAAATGTTTATTTTAAATTAGCTGACTTTTATTTTCATTTATTTATTTTTGTGGTACTGAGGATTGAACCCAGGGCCTTTGCACTGAGCTATGTCCTCCGCCCTTAAAAATAAATTTTTTTTAAAACAGTTTCTCTAAGTTGCCCAAGTTGGGCTCAAACTTGTGATCCCCCTGTCTCGGCCTCCCAGAATACTGGGATTATTTTTAAAGCAAATTCTGCCACCAATATTCATTTAAAATGTTTTATAGGCAGAATGTAATCATTAGAAAATATCATGTAAGGTGTTTATTTTGAGCCACAAAGTTTCCAAGCGCGAGCCCTCTCTTATAAAAGGGAAATTAACCACCCAATAGAGAGATGTTGAAGATGTGCCAGTACAAAACTAAAACTTTCTCCCTAATGTAAAGTATTAAAAGAGAATAACCCTTATACCATGCAATTCCATAGTTAGCGATATATCAGTGTAAGTACCCCCAATGGTAAGTGCTTTACATTTTGGGAGCCAGCCTAGCCACCCATGTAAATAAATCATCATAATACAGTTTCATTAGTGCTACATAAAGGTATTTCAGAGTACTGTACATAATAGAAACAGATTAGTTCTTTATGGAGGAGCATATCTGGGAGTTATTTTAGATGAAATCAGTGTTTAAGCTCTTTATTGGAGGATAAATAAATTTCAGGAATAGAAAAAAAAGAGCCTTTAGACAAAATGAACTAGATGAGCAAAGACACAGTTGTGAGAGCAGCATGTTGCTGCTGTACTAGGGGGACGGAATGGTGAATGGAGATCCAGAGGCACGTTCTGAGAGCCTGTGCATGTATGTCATGCCAAGGTGATTTGGTTTTATTCTTTTGGGAATGGGACTCCATCAGACATCAGGAGTAGTTTTTTCTTTGTTTGAGAAGTATAGGAAGGTTTTATTACCCAGAATTTAAAACGTGCACACTCAAAGAGAATGGAGAGTGGCCCTGAAGAGAGAAGCACATTATGGTCTAACCCTGGGAATAGATATGTGTTTTGAGGGGAGGAAATAGGTGGGGTTGGTGAATCTATAGAAAGCACAGCCTAAAAAAAAAAGAAAGAAAGCACAGCCTCAGTTTACAGGTGAAAAGGGATAGCCCATGTACATACAGGTGAATGGCCCATTTTACAGAAGGAAGGCACAAGCCTCATCTTGTGTTTTTTTGTTGTGCTTTTTTTGTTTTTGTTTTTGGGGTTTTTTTGGTTTTTGTTTTCACTGAAAATTTTGCATTTATTTTTCTTAAAACCAAATGCTGGGATAGCATATTTAAAGACTAACCAACAGCTCAGACATTCTTTGGGTTTAATGCATAATTACAGTAGTCACATGCACATCCTAAAACTGAAAAGTAAAAAGTTTTTCCTAAAATCATGTGTCAGTAAAACTTGCCTGGAACTGGTTATACAATATACACGACATGTATACTACTTTGTAGCACAAAATTTCTCAGAACACACATGAAAAATAGAATAATTTTTATTTATAAAAAGTACTATTTTATGAACAAAACAACTGAAACTCAGAAAAAAGTGATCAGAATATTATAGGACAACTAATGCCCTGTTTCTCATAATCCTTTACAAAAGGAGGTAGATTCATAAATTAACAGTTCAAGGTCTGGTATTTTAATGTTACTTTTTTTCTTTTTCTTTCATGTGCTTCCAGTTTAAGCTTAACTTCTTCAGCTGTAAGGGCTCCAAGTTTCTTATTCTTTGCTTTCTTAATCTTTTCCTTGATGGTAGCCACATCAATTTTAGTTTCAGTAGAAGCTTCCTTAGGTTTTGCAACTGGCTTTTCTTTAGGTGGAATAAACATTTTTATTTCTTTCCTCTTGTCTCTTACTGAGAGCTTCTGCTTGTTTAGCCTTTATTGCTTCCATTTTCCGTCGCTTTTTCTGATTTGCCTTCAAAAAGTATTCACCATTAGCCAATTCTTTGTCAACCTGACTTTCTGGTTGTGGTGGTGAGAATGGTGTATATTCTTTCTTAACAGTTTTCTTCTTTGGTTCTTTGCGTTTATTCACATTTTTGTGCTTGAACTGTGGCAACAATCTTTCCCAACTTTGTGATCGTAATTCAGAATCTTTTGCCAACTCTTGTTTTATCATTAAGGTTTTGATATTATAAATTGGATGAATATTCTTCATGGTATCTAGAACTACTTTTCGAACCTCTTTTAAACTACTAAAAGATCCAATGGCTGAAACTGTGTTTCCCTGAACCATAATGTAACAGTTTGTTAAGAGTTCCAATGCCTTCAGAGTAGATCCTTTGGGACGAATAAGTCGTTGTCTTCTTTTTACAAATCTTTATTTCTTACTAGAGAACCTATTTTAATAATGTCACACGCAACATCATCCTGAAGAATTCGTACTGCCTGTTCAAATGAAACACTTCTTGCCAACAGTTTTATTAGATCTCTGGCCCTGATGATGTTGTATGGATCAAAAGTCTTCTTTGTAGTACAAGCAGTCATGCTGCCCTCAATCGGGTCCAGGGTTGCATTAATGCGCTCGATTCTCTGGCTTCAGTTTCTGGCTGCAAAATTCATTTTTCTCAGGTGCTGCAGACATCCCGTTCTTCGAGGAGGATGCCATTTTCCTGTTTTTTGGGGTTTTTGTACAGAGTTCAGCTGAGCCTTGAGCTCACTGTGTAGCCCAGGCTGGCCTGGGATTTGTGGCAATCCTCCTATACCACCACGCCAGGCTTATTATATTTTTTAAGATTGTTAATCTAAGATATTTTGCCTAAAAACACCAATAGGAGTTTTTAAAGCAGATAATTCAGAATACCAAATCTGGAACGGAGATGTAGCTTGGTGGTAAAGCACTTACATAGTATATGTGAAGCCCCAGGTTCAATCCCCACCACTGAAAAAGAAAAAAATCAGATCTATGATTTTTAATGATGATTCTGACAGAAGTAGCTGGAGGATAAATTGGAGATTAAAAGGCTCTTGCAAATGGGGTATGGTGGTGCACACCTGTAATCCCAGCACTCTCGGAGGTTAAACTAGGAGGATCAGGATCACAAGTTCAAGCCTAGCCTGGGAAGTTTGGCAATTTAGTGAGAACCTGTTTCAAACAAAATAAAACAAAAAAAATTAAAAAGGACCAGGGATGTAGCTCAATGAAAAGGACGTGGGTTCAATCCCCAACACAGAAAAATAAGTCTCTTGCATATGATATACTTTGTCTCTAAAAAAAATATTTCTTAGTTTTGTCCACTGAAAAGGCTTAAACATGATGACCACCCCAATAGCATTCAGCACACCAAGAATCTAGGTCATAGTCTCCAAATATCATTTCCTCATAAAGAAATCATGACTGTTTGGAAGAGTGCATGATTCCAGATCTGGTGCCAAAATGTACAGGATGAGCCTAGACATGCTTGTCATAAAAGGCTTCTGGAGTCATGTCTAAAGGACTCTCTAAACTTGGTGAAAGATGGGACAGTTTGAGTATCAAGAATAATAACTGCAATGAATTAAAACATCAAATATTTTCAAGTGTACCAGTTCATAATTGTACTAAAAAATAAACTTAATAGATCCTAACTTTCCTGAGCAAACTTTTAACTCAGGGTAATCTAAGTGATTGATGAGCAAAGTTTGTTGTTTTTCTAAAACTGTTTCAACCAATAAAATAAAAAGAAATGACAGAGAATGTTGTAGCTTTGCGATCCCTAATGAAACAATGGCAATGGCCAAAAATGAATGCTAAATTCATATAAAGTGGCAAGGCATTGTATCTTCTCCTGGACATTCATGTCAGTACCTATGAAATACTGTTACAAAAATATTGAGTCCGGAAAAGATGAAGAAGTTGTAGTTTTTTTACACAATGGAGTACTACTCTGCCACAAAGAAGGATGAGCTTGAGACATTTATAGCTAAATGGATGCACCTTGAGACCATACTCTTAAGTGAAATAAGTCAGACACACATGTTTAAATACTACATTGTATCTCTAGTGTGAGAAACCAAAAGTTGAGATAAGGACTAAAATATATAATAGATATTGGGAAATGGGAAGAAAATGTTCAAATGGGAAGGAGAAAAAGGGAAGGGGGATAAAGAAAGGAAGGAATAGATAAGAAAAAAAGGTGAAAATAGAAGGAAAAAAATAGAAACAAAGCTTTTGTACATAAGGGGTAAGGGGGGCTTCCAGGGAGGAGGGAATGGGTAAAAAAGAGGTGGGAGGCATCATGTACAGGTTCAAATTCCCTATGATTAGTGTTATCATACATATGCCTAAAATGTACCAATAAATGCCTTGCTATTAAAAAAATACTGAGTCCACCCTGTAGCTCAGCACTGGCTAATAGAACCTTCTGTGATCATGGAAATGTTCTATATCTGCACTGTACAATGCTCCAGTCCCTAACCACATGGAGATATTTAAAATTTTAAAGTAAAATTTTAAATTCTGTTAGTCAAAAAAAAAAGTGTTCAATATCTACATATGGCTCATGACCGCTCAGGCTCTACCAGTTTTCAAGAAATATAGGGGATAAAAGAACACATTAAGAACACCACAGGGAAGCAATCAACAATATCTACAATATGAGAAACTGTGAGACAACTATCAGTTTCTTCAACAAATAAATTACAAGAAATAAAGGAAGGAAGCTGATGTGGATGAGGATGAATGCTGGAGGATGAGGTGGCCTGTCATTTTCTGATCTAGGACCCCCTTGAAACTCATAGAGAGGCTTTTCCTGAAGAGCCAGGGAACCACTGCAATGAGGGATCAGAACAAGGGAGAGAAAGAGTAGGCAGCAGTGAGGTGAGGGAAAATAGGAAGTAGGAGGAGGAGGGCTCATGTTAAATACAATATATTTGAAAAAAAAAATACAATATATTTGTACAGTGACATTCTATCAGAATAAGAAGAAAAAAAGAGTTGACCAACCTGGATGAATCCCACACGTATTGTGTTAAGAAAAAGAAGCTAGATATGAAAGGATACCGTCTGTATAATTGCATTTATAAGAAGTTCAGGAAGTGTCCAAATTAAGGGGAAATAGGGATTGACTAGTAGGGGGAATGAAGGGACTTTCTGTGGATTGTACTGTTGGCTACATAGATGAACATATTTTTTCAAGTCATTGAATTATATATTTAGTATGTTATTTCACAGTATGTATATTTTATCTTAATTAAAATGTTTCATAATTTCTTTTTCAAAATCAAGAATTGATATAGAAAAGGAGTCTCTGAAGAGTAATGGTAATATATTTTCTAAAATGGAACTAACCTGGCATTCAACCAGCTCCACTGTGTAGGTTGCCAATGTGAGATGGTTACAGGCATAAATGAAGGTGTCACAGAAGCTATGGATTGGGGAAGGTGAGGTCACTCAGCAGAACTCTGGTGGTCTCCAAGTACTGTGGAATGGCTTCCAACCACTCAAGCTACAACCTAAGGTCCACTCAAGCTGGACCTTAGAAAGCTACAAGAGATGATGGTGACATCGTAGCTGGATGATGTGAGTCCTGGACCTGCCCTTCACTACTTTTCCTCCACACCACAGATTCAGTGGTGTGCGTACCTTTTGGCAGGTCTTGTATTTGTTCAGACTTGTCCACTTGGCTAGAAGTTGAATTTATGTGATGTGAGAAGGGCCACTTTCACAAAGTGGCTCTCCTAATTCTGCAGTAATGTCAACCCTTTGACAAGCTTGGCTCCATTTGGAAGGAAAATGCAGAGACTCAGTTATCTTTGGAAGATATCAGCCCAGAGGAAGTCATCAGAAATACAGAGCCTAGCAGACACCAATGGAAAGCTGATGAAATCCTGAAGGAGGAAATACTTTTCCTAAAGAGCTGAATGGTGAGAGCTGGGCATGGTGGTAGATGCCTATAATCCTAATCCCAGCATATGGGAGGCCGAGGCAAGAAGATTGCTGCAAGTTCAAGGCCAGCATGTGCTACATAGTGAGCTGAAGTCCAGCCTGAACTACAAAGAGGAGCCCTGTCTCAAAGAAAACAAAAAAAAAGAAAGAAAGCAATAAGAAGTGAATGACATACTCAGCATACATGAGGAGAGACATGGTTGAAGTCACAAGGATGACGCCGTCAGTGATGTAGGAGTCACCACATGACAGGATGCTTTTCCAAACCATGGCTCCCTTATTGTCCCTCCATAGGGTTGAGCCATTCTCATCCCTCCACTGAGGCCTCCTGGGCTTCCAGGCCACATTTACCCACCTTCTGTCCAATAGGAGGCTCATGTTTGCCCTGGGTCCAAGGTGACAGTTCTTCTTTTTCCTTACCATCCTCTGTAGGGAAGTGCTTATAGAGTTTTTCCTTCCTCATTACAGAGGGCCAGAAAACAAATGAGTTCTCCCTAGAACAGAAAAGAGTTCTTTCAAATTAAGTCAGGCTTCAGACAAACCAGCTATTAAAATGGGCATCAAGAAGCTAGAGACTTTTTCTATTCAAAAGAAATTTTAATCTTGTCCTTTAGCTTTTTTTCCCTCTCTTTTCTAGTACTGGGGATTAAACCAAGGGCCTTTCCATTAAGCTACATCTCCAGCCTTTTTAAATTTTTATGTTTTGAGAGAGGTTCTCACTAAGTTGCCTAGGGTGGGATTTTACTTGTGATCTTCCTGCCTTAGCCTCCCGGAGTTCTGGGATTACAAGGTATGTATGGATCGAGGGATGATATAAGGACCTCCAAATGATATAAGGAAATATTATAACTTCCAACCTGCTAGATGTCTGATATGCTCAGTTCATGTTCTCTGAAATTGAAGAACGAATTCTAGAAACAACAGAGGTTAGGAGTAGGAAATTGTTATAAATGGCGTGTGTGAGGCCACTCCGAGACAGGCTTTGTGAGAAAAAAGTTTTATTCCTGTCCAGGTATGAATAGAGACTGAAATTGGGGACAGATTTCAGCAGCTAGCTGGAAGAGCTAAATTTATGTCATCTGTTTGTGGATGGGCTGACAGAGAGAGAGAGAGAGAGAATCAGCTGCTAGCTGTTAGAGAAATTGTTTATATAGGGCTTGAAAAGGGCCTGTGATCATAAGGTATGTTTATGACTGAGGGTCCAAGGATGGTCAGTGCCAGTGTACAGACAATGATTGGTCTTATTCAGCACTCGGGAGATTGTACACTTCATCCTGAATTTTCTTTTCTTTTTGTATTAAATTCTTTTATTGGTACATTGTAGGTATACAACACAATTACATTTCTCATTGGGAATTGTACCTTTACATAATG
>NW_004624799.1:5016943-5029006 GCF_000247695.1 Heterocephalus glaber | reverse complement strand
TGGGACCTTGTGCTTGTGAAGCAGGCAGCGGCACCACTGAGTTAAATCCCCAGCCCTAAACATGATATATTCTTACTAAAAAGTATATTTGAGGGTGGGGATTTAGCTCAGTGGTTTCACCACCTGCCTCACAAGTGCAAGGACCCAAGTTCAATCCAAAAAAAAAAAAAAAAAAAAAAAGAATTATGACTAAAAAGTACATTTGATAGTTAATTTGAATAATAAATTGAGTTTCAAGGATATTTCATGTATGCAGCAGGCTGCTTTAAACTGGAAGTTGGAGGGGTAGGGGAAAGGAAAGAAGGGAAAGGAAAAAATATGAGAAAAGGAAAAAATGTAAACAGTCTTTCTAAATAGACAGGGATGGAGGGGTTGAAGGGAGAGCAGGAGAATGGGGAAAAAATAAGAACCAAGATACATCATGTAAAGGTACAAGTACCCAATGATAAATATAAATGTATTGTATACCTAAAATGTACCAATAAAAGAATTTAAGGAAAAAAACAAAAAACACTGGAAGTCTTTGGTGTCTTTGTCTTTACTGCCCAGAGTAGCTTAGATCAGCCCAAGACTCAGTTACTCTCAAGTTTCTGTCTCTGTGTCTTTATTTTCCTCTTTCCAGTCTCACAGACATCGTACTGGCTCCCAGGAGGACAAGACCCATGGCCAGGATTTTCGATAATGTCTCTTATACATTGCTTGAGAAATCACTGCAGAAATCTCTTGGAAGACCTTCAAGCACTGCATTGGGCCCAGGCTCTAGATGTGCACTGTGCCAGTAGGGGCTAGGGAGCAGTGAAACTTCTCCACTCATTTCCCTAAACTGTAACTTTAGGGGGGAAAAGTTCTTGTCCACCACAGTCTGGGCTATGTATGTCTTTGTAGTGTTGTATACAGGCCGTGGTGGAGAATTGGCAAACAAGAGGCCTGTCCCCTGAGAGAACCTTGCTGTCTTCATTTCCAGGAATGGTTATGGAGAGCAGAGCAACTAATCTCACTGGCAGGAGGGAAGGAAGCCAAAGGGAGCCTCAAGTCACTGAATACCAGGTCAGTGCTTTAAAATAGCTGCCGGCATTTCATGGCCACTTGAGCCAATCTACACAGAACTTGAAAACCAGTTGTAACAGAACCTTATCCAATAGAAGCAAAGGCCTTCTAGGTATTTTTGCTTTTATTTGTTTTCTGGTGAAATATCTGCATGCAAATGTCACAGCATTTTATCACCTTTTATTACTTTTCTCTCCCGTATTTCTAGTTACTTTAACTCTACCCTTAATTTTCTTCATTTTTTTGGTACCGGGGATCGAACTCTGGACTTTGCACTTGCGAGGCCAGTGCCGGAACCACTGAGCTAAATCCCTGGCCCTCATTTTATTTTTTTTTCATTGAATTCCTTTTTCTGTGTTCTCAAAAGACATTTAGGTTATGTTTGTTGGACTGTGTTGGAAATTTATTTATTATTATTTTTATCTTAAGTCAAAAATTATAAATCATGCCAAAGCATGTTGTCTTATTACAAGAAAATCTAAATCTGAAGGCTAAAATAACATGCAGTATAGTCTTATACAATCTGGGTAGTATTTCACCCATGAATAATATTGCTTTCTCATGGTAAAGTAAATTTTTTCTCGACTCTTTCTACCAAAGCACTAATTTGTCATGAATTTCTTGTTTCAACATTAAGTCAGTTGTGATAGCAGCTGGGTTTTGTTTTTGTTTTTTGGCAGCCAGGGAAGAAGAAGCATCTTTATATTTTAAAACCAGACCTCAAGTGAGAACTATCTCTACTCACCTCATCTCACCCACTGCTTCTCACAGTAGATCTCACTAAAAGTAGCAAGCAGTAACCACGCTGCAGCCTGAATATTTGAAATTTCCTCCACCAGATTAATAAATTCACTACCCTTAATCTCAGTCTCCTACAAAGTTCCAGGACAGGAGCAAAATAAAGACAAATTTTCTGCCAGAGCATAGCACACATGGTCTGGAGTCCAACTGCCAATGGAGTCTGTTCACCACATGGTGTACAAGAAGCAGAGAGCAAAGGAAGGAGACAAGAAGGGAGATACATCTTTTCAGGTCATGCCCCCAGTGACCTGCCTCTTCCAACCAAATCCTACTTCCTAATAGTGAGCAACTATAATGCCCTGATAATACAATCATCTTCCAAACACATGAAGCTTGGAGGCTATTTTAGATCTAAACTATAATATCAAGTGATAGCTTTGTTAATTTATGACAAATAATAGAAATAGCAATTTGTATATAAAATTTTTATGTACTCCTTTTCTATTGCTGTCTAATAAGAATAAACATGGGTTCTACTGATGAGGGAGAGTTGCTGCAGTACAATTTATCCAAGATGAGTGATTATTGTAAGTCTTATATGAATAGATGAGCTGTAGATACATTTATGAATTTGAATGTCTGTTTACACAAGCAGTTGAGTGTGGTGGCTAGAGTTTGGCTTCTCTGTAACACTGGATCCACTGCTTACTAGCTGTGTAATCTCAGACACTCATCTGTAAAGTGAAGATAAATAATCACATTAACAACCTCATAGATTGTGATGATTAAACGCATTAATAGTAAAGCATTTGGAACAGTGCCTGGCACAGAGGAAATGCTATACAAATGTCATCTATTGTTTTCACTCTAATAGGGCTTTTAGTCAACTAAGCACAATAATATTGAATCTTATAGACACGGGAGAATTTTTGTCAGAAACATACCAGAGAAGGTTTACTAAGTACAGCTGTGGGGGTCCAGGAATTAAATACCACATTTGTTGTCTTTAGGGCTGAGTTTCAGTTAGGGTGCTGAGAATCATATTAATTTTCAATTAATGTTAGAAAATAACAATCTGGCAATGTTAACATATAAAATAGCAAAAACAATAGTTGATAGTTTTCCTGTATGATAGCTTCCTACAGACTTCTTTTCAAAAGTTACATTTGGCTTTTTACATTAATATATTTTGTCTTAATCTAACTAAAAAAAAGAGACGGTAGAGTAGGAATAGTTGAAAACTAAGGGGAAAACCTCAGACTATAAATCTCCACAGTGTTATTAATAGGCATATAATCAACAACAGTTTTTTGGACATTATGTTACACTGTGGAGAAAAAAAAGAGTATGACATCTTGATTTCTTCACTGGGTAATTTAAAACCTAGTTATAATGTGAACACCAGCTGTACATATCATGTTACTTGAATTCAGCATCAATTAAAATTGTAAACAAGCCTAGTCATGTTACCTTTCAAAGCTGATCCTATTCAAAACAAGTGTCCACATCAACAAAATCGTATGAATATTGCCATAAATATTTTAACTTTCTTATTTTTTTAACATTTCAAATTCTCAGTTCCACTCTATTCAGATGAACTGTAATATAGCCAACACACAGGTGCTATTTTAGATGTTAGTTTATTCTAATGATAAAAATATATAAAGTAGTTACAGCTTTTGTTGTTGTTGTTGGTACCAGGGATCGAACTTGGGTCCTTGCGCTTGCGCAGAAACCACTGAGCTAAATCCCCGGCAGTAAGTAGTAGTAGTAGTAGTAGTAGTAGTAGTAGTAGTAGTAGTTGTTGTTGTTGTTGTTGTTGTTGTTGTTGTTACAGCTTTTGAATAGCACAACCTCAAGGAAAAGAAAGGAGGGGTAGTACCAAAAACTTAAATGTGTGATGCTATAGTGTTCTTTGTATAGCATTTCTGTTGACGCTCTTTTAGAAGTTACCCCATACAATTTTTGCTTTGTTTTTGTTATTATAGTTGTTTGAAATAGGATCTTTCTATGTAACCCAGGCTGGCCTGGAACTCTTGGTCCTTCTGCCTCAGCTTTCCAAATGTTGGGATTACAGCTGT
Source organism: Heterocephalus glaber (assembly GCF_000247695.1). The sequence goes on along the minus strand of NW_004624799.1, from coordinate 5,025,137 downwards.
GCACCACCACAACCCGCATTGTACCATTTAAAAAAAAAAAATCATTAGAACTAGATAAGAGGCATGTTTCAGAGGACAGTGCTCCAGTTGGCCTGTTTCTGATGGCTATTAACCAATAAAACTGTTCTCCTGCTTCTGGGGAAAATAAGCAGCAATGGAAAAGTAATAATGATTTTGGAGCATAATTCAATAGCCAGGACAGCCAAGGAGACCCAAGAGAGTAAAAGAGGAACGCCGAGGGGCGGGGCTCCAGGGTTCTGGGGCGGAGCTCCCGGGAGACTTGCAGCTGGGGCCGGCTTGCTCCTCCGTAGTTCTCTGGGCCGGCGGCGGTGTGGACGGGCGAAGTGGGCCGCCACCTGCCAGAGCTAGCGAGCTTAGAGCTGAGAGGTACGTCGGGATGAGACCTGGAGAGGAGCGGCCCTTGGAGGGTGACGCACGCGATGGCGTCTCCGAGTTGGAGCTGTTGGAGCCGCTGAAGCTGCGCGCGGCGGAGCGCATCGACGAGGCAGCCGAGCGGCTGCGGGCCCTGAGCCGCGCCATCTGGAGCGAGCCCGAGCTGGCCTACGAGGAGCACCATGCCCATGGCGTGCTGACGAGCTTCTTCGAGCAGGAGCCGCCGGCCGCGTCCTGGGCGGTGCAGCGGCACTACAAGCTGCCTACGGCCTTCCGCGCCGAGTGGGCGCCGCCCGGGAGCCGCACGCCGGGCGCTGAAGCGCGCGCCCTGCAGCTGGGCTTCCTCTGTGAGTACGACGCGCTGCCCGGCATCGGCCACGCCTGCGGCCACAACCTCATCGCCGAGGTCGGGGCGGCGGCCGCGCTGGGCCTGAGGGCTGCCCTGGAGAGCCTCCCCGGGCCGCCGCCAGTGAAGGTGAGGTGGGGCCAGGGCGCGGGCCAGGCAGGTGCAGGGACGAGTCTCGCGGGCGGCCGCGAGCCACTGCCGGCTCGCTTGCTGCCCGCCCCCCACCCCCACCCCGGGTGCGTTCTGCAGGCTTCTTTCTTCTTTGAATTTGTAAACAACTAATTGAACTCTTCCTTAGGAAAGAACTTAGAACCAAGCCCAGTTTTCCTTATGGGTCATTTTAGGTAACTGATAGCAACTGTAGTTTGCTGACAAGGTTGTGTAAAATCTGGAAGAAGTGGGAAACCCTACAACTACTCTTTACAGACTCCCCAGAATCTTTGGTTTGTGGCAGTCCAAGGAGGTATTGTAATTTGAGTAATCGTTAGTTGGATAGGAAGTTTTCGGTCGCTGGAACCACCAAACCTCTAGAAGTAGACACATAACCGGAAAGCTAATAAACGTGTACTGCAATGATGAGTTCATCGTTAAGTCTTAATTTCTTATTTTACGGTTTTAATATCTGGATTCTTTCAACAGGGGAATATCATTTATGTTTGTCATAGGCAAGTTTCATCTTGTGTTACTCTTTTTCCAGATGATGTATTCTTCATTCTGTGATACTTTCATCATCACTCAGGTTAAAGGGAAGACAAATGTTTTAATATTCTTTAGCCCATTTTTTCCAATGTCAGTAATTTTTCTCTTTTATTCTAACAGTTCCAATTCTTGTGGCTTTTTCTCTTAGGATGTGTTCTCTTTTCTGCCTCCGGGGGTTTGTTTTTGGATTTGGTTAGGTCTTTGTTTTAGGGAGGGGAAAGGTCCTTTCCCATTGGCTGAAAACCTGGATTTACCTTTAACCAGGTTTATAAAGGTTCTGAGCTGTCCTCTGGAACCCTTAATAAGTCAAAGATAAAGAGCGGTTTAATTTAAGAGTTTGGGTGTAACTTATAAAGAAAGTTGGACTTTTGAGAACTGCAACAACTTCTAATTTCAAGTGGCTGTTCTCAGTTTTATCAAGGTAAACTGTTTTACCTAAAAATGGAATTTATGTTGATTCTCATTACAAGCTAAGACACTTTTAGTTTATTTCATTGTGTTTTAGTTGTTTATACATATTTATCTTTGCTTTTTAAACTGTTTGAAGAAGTTAAGTTTAAATATCAAAGTAAAATGTTTATTCTGTAAAGTTCTCTTTTGTTTAATTAGGTGTTTGGTGACCAGTAAATCTGCCTGATTGAACTGGTGGAATCGAATTAGTAAGTTTATGTAACAGTTGGCCATTTCTAACCATGGTATTAAGATTTGTTTGATGCTCTTCATAAAGGATTAATGAATTAAGATTTTTAAAGTAGGTAGTTCAGGCCTGAAGGTCAAGATAGTCTATGCAAAATAATCTCAGTTCTGCCTGAAGAATTGTTCTGTGACCTGGAGCATGACATTTCACTCTTTCTCAAAATGACCCTTCTTAAAACTTATCACTCACCTACCTCACAGGGTTGTTGTGAGGATAACTAATAAGTCCCTGGAAAGTTCCTTACCAATAAAATACAAATAATTACGTACAAATACTAAATAGCTTAGCCATGAAGAAGCCTTAAGGAATAAGTCCTAACAAATTTTGAGAAACTAAGGATGTGATATTCCTTTTTTTTTTTTAATTTTGTTGTTAAAAATTGGGGAAATAGGGTTGGGGATTTAGCTAACTAAGCACAAGGGCCTGAGTTCAATCCTGGGTACCAAAAAAAAAAAAAAATTGGGGAAATTTTCCAGTTCATTCTTAGCACCAAATTAGTATAACAATGTAAATTAAATTTTGTGTTTTAGGATTATATATGTACACCAACTGTATAAGCATAGGACAAAATCTCTCTCCATAGTTTACAGGCTTTGTTGTAGATTGTGAATGCATATGCTAGGGAACCTGTTTGATATTTTCCTACTAGGACTTTGGTTGTTTTGCTCTGATATAGATATTTCTTTCTAGGTAATTGTCTTGGGAACCCCTGCAGAAGAAGATGGTGGTGGCAAAATTGATTTAATTGAAGCCGGTGCTTTTAAAAACCTTGATGTTGTTTTTATGGCCCATCCATCCCAAGAGAATGCTGCTTATCTCCTGGATGTGGCTGAACATGAGTAAGTAAGCAAGTTGAAGATGAACTTCTTAGTGGAAAACAGGCTATGTCTTCTATGTCTAAATCAGAGATTAAACTTTCACATTTATGCATTTAAAAAGTAAATCGAGTTTGGTACAGTAGTATGTGCTTCTAGTCTGAGCTACTCAGGAAGTGGGAAGATTACTTGAGCTCATGAATTCAAGACTAACCTGGGCAATTTTAGGAGACCCTGTATCAAAAAAAACAACAAAAAAAGTAAGTTGAAAGATAATGAGATGGTATCTTGACTTATATTGGATGACTTTTGACAAGCTCTTTTAATTGAGATTAATTACAGTGTTCATAGTGGACTATTAAAACAATACCTTAATACATAGGAATAATGTAGTTATCTGGGCATGGTGGCATACACCTGTAATCTGAGTACACTGGGAGGCTGAGTCAGGTGGATTGAAAGTGAGCCCCCTGGGCACTAGTGAGCCCCTGTCTCAAGATAAAAGGGCTGGGGATATAGCTCAGTGTGAAGGCCATGGGTTCAATCCCTGGTACTGCCAAAAATAAATAAAACAAAAATTAAAAAACAAAAAATATTGACATTCATTTTCAATTTTGAACTCTGAGAATAATATGGTTTTTAGAAAATAATCTGTCCTTTGAAATGAAATTGGCTTTTTGACTGAAAAGATGTGCAAGAAACTGTTGGGAAGAAAACACACATCTCCATTTTATTTATTTCAATTTGGTCCCAACAAAGAGGATGAGGGCCGGGAATTTAGCTCAGTGGTGCCACCCCCTGCCTCAAAAGCACAAGGTCCTGAGTTCTATCCTTGGTACCAAAAAAAAAAAATCGCTAGAGATTTACCTCAGTGGTTCCGCCACTTGCCTCTCAACAAAGAGGATAAACTATGTCGTGAGCCAAAATATAGAACCTGGATAGCATTGTGAGTATAATCTGATTTTCAGTTGTTGTCTTAATTTCAAATGTTACTTTTTGTCTTCTGACCTTTCCTCTGTAAGACAGAATTATCTGAATTTTTGCAGACTTAAAGAACCATTACAATGCAGTATAAAAGAAGACAGGATTCTTCTTTTGTGCAATATTTAATCTGCAGAAGGTTGATTGAACAAAATTGCCTTTCTCTCTGGAATGCTTTCTTTGCATCAGGCACGCTGTTACATAATAAAATAATAAACTATAACATAAGTAAATTACATTGTTTTTACTATAAGTGATTTGCAAGTCAAAATTTCAACAGTCTGAATTAGTTTTGTATGACAGTAATTCTTCTGAGGGTTTTTTTTTTTTGAGACGTGTAGTTCAAGCTGGCTTTAAACTCACTACATAACCCAGGTTGGCCTCAAACTTCCAGTGATCCTCCTGTTTCAGCCTCCTGAGTGCTAGGATTACAGGTGTGTGCCACCATGCCTAACTGGATTTTCTTACTTCAGGCATACTAGAGAAAGTAATTTCAGATGATTTTTTTAGTGTGACTGTGAAATACTATGGAAAAGCATCTCATGCTGCTGCTTATCCTTGGGAAGGAGTAAATGCCTTGGACGCTGCTGTTCTTGCCTACAACAATCTGTCTGTGTTAAGACAACAAATTAAACCAACCTGGAGAGTTCATGGTATGAATGTCAAATGCTTTGTATAATAGATGATGTTTAATATATTTCAGTGCAACATAATTATGTAATGTTAGATTTTTTTAAAACCACTTGGAAATAACTTTTGTGTTTCATATGAATATTTTTATAATTTTAACTGTATTTTCAGAAAATGATGTGACCAGATACTCCAGTGTTTATGTATGTGTAAGAAGACAGGACCATTGTACATAAATACAAATGGATATCTTTGGAGTAATATAGTAAAAGGCTTTATGTAGGTGGCTATATTCTTTCTGTGGGTATTTAAAAGTTGGAATTAATTTTCCACTGTCTTAATGATGACAAGGTTTTGTCATTTCCTCAGTTTAAGATGTAATGATTCTTGGTTTTATTTAAAACCCATGTGCTGTTAAATCCCGAATAAAATCATTTAAAATTATGCTTATCGCCATAATATAAATTCAGTAATAGATCCCCACTACTTAAAAAAAAAAACCCAGTAATAAAGTACTGTCTTCAAGATACAAATTGTATGTTTTAGTTTATTTCCTTATGATTTAGGAAACTGTTATACTTAAATATCATTTCTTTAACTGATTTTGCTGAAGGCTAAAGTCATTCTGTAATTGGACTTTTACCTACTTGTCATAATTTCCTTAAAAGGAACAAATAAGGGCCAGGGATTTAGCTCAGTGGCACCAAGCCTGCCTCCCAAGTGCAAGGTCCAAAGTTCGGTCCCTGGTACTGGAAAAAAAAAAAAAAGAACAAATAAGATTTTTTTAGAGTAGACATTTTATTAAGTAGGTCATATAGAATTAGATTTCATATCTCTAGTTAATACTTTCAGTGGGTAAATCTTCATTCTGTGTAATTCAAAATAAATGTGGGATTGGGGGGCCAGATTATAGAACCTAGTCATCTTTTATCTGCATTGGTTTCTTCTTGGTATAAAAATTATTTTCCCAAACCTAGATGCCATTTAACATATTCATGGGATTCTTAAAGTATGAGAGTAATTATAAAACCTATACCACTGTTTTTTGGGGAGGATTTTGTTTTTTCAGCATGGGGGATTTGTTTGGTGGGTTTCTCTTTTTTGTTTTTTGTTTTGTTTACTTTTTTCACTGGTGGTACTGGGGATTGAACCCAGAGTTTTTATGGTTAATAAATTGCCCAGGGTGGGCTCGAATCTATAATGCCCCAGCCTCACCTTCTCAGAGTGCTGGGACTATAGGGATATGTAACCATGCCCAGCTTTTTTTTGTTGTTTTTTTGAGACATGGTCTTACTGTGTAGTCAGGCTGGCCTGAGTGCTGGGATTCCAGGTGCATCCTCACATTGGCTTGGTTGTTTTTTTATGTCAAAGTTTATCAAACTATACAACCAGTTTTTTCAAGAAAGTTTGAGATAGTACTTTTTCTGTAGTTATGTAATTTCTAACAGTTTCTGTATAGTCTAGATTATAATTTTGTGGGGGTTTTTATAGTGCTGGGGGTCAAACTCAAGGCCTCTCATATATTATTACTCAGCTACATTGCACACCTCCATCGTAATTTCTTAACATTATCTAGATTTATTAGGATAAAATACATATAGTCAGTTTTTTCCTATTAGCTGGGAATAATCACTATCTGTATAGAAACTTGTACAAGATATCAACATCTTTGATTGGTATATCTGTGAAGCTAATCTATATTATTTTTCTTTATGGGTGTATTAAAATTTAAAATAATGATCACCAAGCTTAATTCCAGTAATTTGGTTCTTTTTATAGGTATAATAAAAAATGGTGGTGTAAAACCCAATATCATTCCCTCTTATTCTGAATTAATCTATTACTTCCGTGCACCCTCAATGAAAGAACTTCAAGTTTTGACCAAAAAGGCAGAAGATTGCTTCAGAGCTGCAGCTTTGGCCACAGGGTGCACAGTAAGAACTTTCCAGAGTTAATTGTAATCAGAGGAATATATGTGGGTTGAAGCTATTTATATAAAGTTAAATTGAAACCTAACTTACCTCTTTTTCATTTGGTGATGGTTTTTGTTGTTGCTTTGGGTGCTGGAGATTGAACCCAGGGCCTTGTGTTTGCTGATGATGTTTTGAATATGCAAAATGAGTTGGCCAAATAGTTAATTGACAGTCTTTAATTATGTATTTTATTCAATGTCTGCAGTATGAAAAATATAGGTCACTTCACTTATATAGTAATTATAATAGTTTGGGTACTGCTGCACTAGAATCCCTGCCTTTTTGCAGGTATATCCTTCCTTATTGGCAGATATGCTTTTAGAATCACTTTATTTACAGTAGTTCCTGAAATGAAGACTTTGACAAAACCTACAAAAGCTGTTTTTGGTGTAGTGATATGAAAGTGTATTAGTGATATAAATATGGCTTGCTAGAATGGAAGTTAAAGTAGACACAGAAGGTAGTCATAATGTTTTGTTGAGTTGAACAGTAAAGTCAGTAATATTTAAGTATCAGGCTATATGATGTAAAGTAGATGAGGTTTAGAATTACACAAAATAAGAATCTTACACTTAGTTTAGTTGGAAAGACAGGATCTTGACCTGTGCCTCTCAGCCTTGATAATTCTGTAGCTTTTTAGAAACATTTAATATCTCTGGAACTCTGTTTTCTTACTTAAAAACATAGGGATTATAACATTATCTTAGGGTTCTCGTGAGAGGTTAAACCAGATGTTGTGAAAACAGATGTGTTAGAGCCTAGCCTTCATATGTATTACTTAGATTTTTCTGTACCTAATAGTCTAGTGATGTATGATATATTAACATAGTAGCATTGTCTCACAGTAGCAGTAATTTCGAGACAGTGTATGCTAAGTGTTCTAGGAATAGCATGGATAGTAAACATCAGGAAGAATCTAAGACAGGAAAGCTGTATTCTCGGACTGTTAAGAGGAAGGTGTCACAGATGACAGTACATCTAAATTGAACTTTGAAGGATGATGATACTACTTTCAGATATTTGAGGACAGAGTAAGAGCTCTCAGAGAATGTAGTCAGCAAAGATAATGTAAAAATTTATGGTCAGTATTTAAAATATTTATAAAATTGTCTTAGTTTTTGTTGCTAGGACAAAATACTTGACACCCACAAGTTAAAGGAGGAAAGGTTTAATTCAGCTCACAGTTTTTAGAGGTTTTACTACAAAATCGGGCTGGCTGCAAGCCAGGGTGACAAGGCAGAGGGGCAAGGCAGAGGAGCAAGGCAGAGGAGAAACAGTCTATGGTAGGGTAGGCAGGAAGCAGCAACAGCAGCAGTAAGCCTCCCTTTCCCTTTTATTCCATCCAGGCTACCAGCCTTTTGGGTGGTGCCACCCACACCCAAGGTGGGCCTTCCTATTATCTCCATCCAGAACTATGCTAACCCTCTCAGTGGACTAATTTTGTACCACAAAGTCTTAATCTCAGTATTACACACACCATAGACCCTGCCAGCTCCAAAAAGCTCCACCTATGAGTGCATGAGGCTTTGAGGGGACATCTAGGTACAAGCCATGACAAAATAACATACTAAACTATTATAATTAGCTAATATCTGAAAATATACAATATCCTTAGAGTAGAGTTTATTGTTATTAGATTTGAACCTATATTTAAAAAAAT
>NW_004624799.1:5004910-5016843 GCF_000247695.1 Heterocephalus glaber | reverse complement strand
CTTGTGAGGCAGGTGGTGGCACCACTGAGCTAACTCTCCAGCCCTTCTTAATAATTTTTTAAATAATTTCTTTAATAATTTTGACTGACTTGTAAGATCTGATTACAAGGTTGGCATTTTTCTACCTTAGATATTGCCAAATATAGATGTGATCTCTGCTATTTTATGATTAGCTTTTGCTAACTTTTTGGAATTTAGTTTGAGAGAATAGTGCCCATTTTTATTCCATGAAAGCTAAGTCTAAATCTATGTAGCTGGGCACACATAAACTGCTTCTCTGTTTTCATACACTTGAATTAATAAATGAGGACCATTTTCAGCTCTTTTTTGTTATGAGGCTTTCACAGGGTCCCTTTCAGACCAGGCTGTAGTGTCAGTGTCTGTTTGTATGTTGAATGTTTGTAATGCAGAATTTCTTTCTTTTGGAGATGAAACAGAGCAGTGTTCTTCAAAGAATGTGGTTTTTTGACCATCTGTATCAAAATTACTCGGGGGTGCTAGTATCAAAATTGAAGTTTCTGGTTATCCCCAAACCCTTTTTAGATGATTGAAGTTGGCACATGCTGGTAGTATAGAGCTTGGTGACATTATAAGGTTTGGCGCATAAGTAAGAAGATAGGGTTTTATGAACTCTTTATAAAAAAATAAAAATATACCTTTTTTAAGGTAAGAGATTTGAGAGAATTTATATCTGGATGGGAAAGTGCCTGCTCTTAATATCTTTTCCTGTTTGAAAACCAGCCCTTGTTTGAAATTACTTATTTGAGTTTTTTATTTCAAAATATGTTTTATAATTTTTATTAGGTAGAAATTAAAAGTGGAACACATGATTATTACAATGTTCTTCCCAATAAGAGCCTATGGAAAACTTATATGGAAAATGGAAAAAAACTGGGTATAGAATTCATTTCAGAAGATGCAATGTTGAATGGCCCTTCAGGTAATTAAGTTCTTTTATTTATTGAGCTATTTGAGGAAGAGAAATGCCATCTTTGGTCAAATGATTTTGATTAATGGTTTGGAGGTGAAGAGGTTCTGCTGATATTTTAAATGGTATTTTCACAAACTTAATGGTCAGGGGAAAGAAGCTAACATACTCTTCAATGAGTGTAAAATGTCAAATTAATAGATTTGTTTTTAGCAATAGCCAACCCACTTTTTGGTCTATGTTTTAAATATTTCTAGTGTTTAAATTCACTTCAAATTTTGAAGTAAGATAATAAAATAGGAAATAAATTTTAATTTGTTCTCAGTCATCACAATAAACAAGTTATTAAGTACTTGGTTATCTGGGGCATTTTCAGATTCTAAGGAGTAACCGATGGTTATAAGAATTTAAATTATTAGGGCCAGGGATTTAGCTCAGTGGCACTGTACCTGGCTTGCAAGCGCAAAGTCCTGAGTTTGAGCCCTGGTACCAGGAGGAAAAAAAGAATTTAATCATACTTGGGTTTATTTTAGATTTATTTCCTTTTATAAGCATATTATTACTGTACATTTGCAAGTTAGAGATGTATCTCCTAAATATAATAAATATTAATGAAGTAGACCCCAAAGGACTTGATGATAAAAATGGAGTGTCATTGTCATTCACTGAGAAAAGGAATTCAAGAATGGTTTGGGGCCAGGTGTGTTGGTATATAGATTGCTAGTATGTTAAATTTGAGGTGCTTATATAATTTCTAAGTGGAACTGTTCAGTAGCTTTTCTGAGTTTGAACCCTGAAAGATATCTAGGTTGAAGGCTTAGGAGTTGTCAGTATGTGGGAGGTAATTGAAGACTGGTATTAATGAGATTATCTTGAGTTCAGAGAGGAGAAGATGCACAAAGTGGAACGTTGGGATCAATAGCATTTAAGATATGGCAAAGAAAGGAGCTTGAGAAGGAGATAGAGTAGTTAGAGAAAGCCAGATAGTCAGGGGAAAGTGCAGTCGTGGAAGCCAAAGGAGTAGAGAACTTCTAGAACAGGAATAAATAATGTCAGGTGCTGAAGAGACTGAATAAGATAAGTCTGGTCTGTGTCTATTAGACCAGCAATAAGAAATTTATGGATGGTCTGGAAGAGACAGTTGAAGGGGGGTTGAGACCAGATGCAAAATCTCACTTCTCCACCCATTTTATTTATTTACTGTTGAGACAGTAGAGATAACAAAGGAAGACTGTTCTTTTTTTTTTGGTACCAGGCATCGAACTCTGGACCTTGCACTTGCGAGCAGCACCAGAACCACTGAGCTAAATCCCTGGCAAGACTCTTCTTTTTTAAAAGATAGCAAAGAAAGAGTCTTCTTTTCTAAGAAAGTTAGCTTTAAAGTAAAATAGAATGCAAACTTGAGGGAGACTTGGGAAAGATTTTTAAAAGAAATACTTGACAGAAATAAATGCAGGTAAATTTTGGGAAGGAGGGCAGGAATTGAGTGAGAGATGTCCTCCCTAGGAAGCAGTTGGTAGTACAAGGTGAATGTTGAGGTGGTTAGCTAGCGGATTGCTAGAGAATTGCTATGGAAAGGAGTTGGCCAGGCTCATCAGAGGGGTATGTATGTGCGCACATGCATTTTCTGAACAGCACTGAGAGCTCAGCTCCATTCTAAAGACTGAATTTGTTGTCAAGGCAATTTCATGGTTCTGTGCTTGTACCCTAGCATGTTTCTACATTCTAGCTATTTGCCGAAAGAGACATGGTGAGATCTAGCCAAGGTTTGCCTTATATATAATAGACAAAACAGTAGAATAAAGAGGCTATGATTTGGCTATGATTTCTAGGCTTTTTAGGGTCATGCCCACAAGTAAGGTGCTAAAATACGCAGCAGGCTTTTGTTCATCTTGTCATTGCTCTACCATCTCATATATCCCCAGTGTATGGAGCCATTTCTGACACTATGAAGTGCTTAGTGAATTTTTTTTGTATGTGTACCAGGAATCAAACTCAGGACCTTGCACTTGCTAGGCAGGCACAGTGCCACTGAGCTAAATCTCCGGCCCATTTAGTGAATATTTTTTGAAGTGGTGTGCTTTTATAGAACCTTCAAAGCTTGGCCTTGGTCTAGTAACTTGTAGTAACTAGTAACTTCTGTAGTAACTAGTAACTTGTAGTAACTAGTAACTTCCAGTAGCTTGGCCATAGCTAGTATCTATGAGAATATGGGCACATTATTTCATGTCTTTAAACCTCCGCTTCCTCCTGTGTAAAATGAGAACTGTTCAAAATATTAATGAGAATATATATGAAGCATGTAGAATTATGTTTAGAACATATTAATTCCAGATAAATGTTAGCTGCTGTTACATATTTTGCTTTCATTCCCTTATCACTTATTCCTGTGTAGTCTAACTATGCCTGGCAGTGTTTGATGCATAATAAGCATTCTGTATACATTGAGTGGACACGGGGCTTTGTTTTTTGGTTTTTTTTGGTTTTGGGGGGTTTTTTGGTACCAGGGATCGAACTCGGGTCCTTGCACTTGCAAGGCAAGCGACGGAACCACTGAGCTAAATCCCTGGCCCGAGGGCTTTGTTTTTACTATGATTTACTAAAAAAAAAAGTTAGCCTCAGTCATGTAAAAGGCTAGATGCATGCTGATTTAAAGTACCATTTCTTGCCTTATTGAGCTTCACATTCTAGTTTGTGAGACAGGCGTTAACCAATACTTCAATAAATGGAAAACTGAAACTGAAAAGTTCTGTAAATTAGGAAATTAATATAATACTGTGAGTGCCTCTGCTAGGGGAATTTGGCCTTATGAGGGAGGTGAAGTCAGCTTTCTCCAAGGAAATGGTGTTTAATGTAGTATCCAGAGTGTAACAAGTAAAGTTGGTAAAAACAAGACACCATGTGCAAGGTCTGTGGTGGAGCAGAGAACGTGGTGAGTGTCCAGAGCAGCTGGATGCTAGAGGATAAGTGGGAGCTTGTTATGAGAATGAGGTTAGAAAGGAGAGTGGAGTCAGACCAAACCATGTAAGATTGAAAAAAGTATTAGCAAATAGAGTAGATGCTACAGACCAATTAGGAGACTGTTATATTAGTTCAGGAAAAAGTGTAGATCTAGTGTAGAGTGCTTGGAAAAGGAAGAGGGGTTGGGCCAGGGATTTAGCTCAGTGGCATCTTGCAAGCACAAGGTCCTGAGTTCAATCCCTGGTACCAAAAAAAGGAAGACAGATGTTGGTGAAGGTGATTAGAAAAGTGTTATGATTCTGAGCTGTTTGGGAGGTGTTGCTAACAGGTAGGCAAGGAATTTGTTTGGATATGTTGTTGAAAATACATAGTTTAAAGACATCCAACAGAGATACCAGGTTGCCAATTGGATGTACAAGCATGGAGCTTAAAAGAGACTAAGAATTAATTAATTTGAGTTGGTGGTTATTTGAAGCAATACTCATGGACAGAATCTTGAGACAGTATGAAGTGTAAGAAAAAGATAGGGCCTGGAATTGAATCTTGAATAAGGAATACTTCATGGTCAGAGGAGGCTGTCCAGAGAGAGACAGAAGAAGGGCCCTCAGAGTGTACAGACAGGAAGACAACAGTGGAGTGCTACTTGGAGGACAAGTGAGAGTAGCTCTTGGGCTGGCAAGCAGGCCCGGGAGACATCATTAGGGCTATGCGGCAATGATGGAGGTGGAAGCAAATAAGTGGAAGGGGAGGCAGTGAGAGTGTGGGTGCATGGACAGCTCTCCAAGGAGTTCACTTCTTTAGATCTCTTCTAACAAGGTAGAGAACTATAGCCGAGTACAGGTTTCTGGTTATAATTTCATCATTCAAATATAAGTTTCATACTTTGTGTATTCTGAGGATCTACTGATTTTGGAAATGTTACTTTTGTGGTTCCTGGAATTCATCCATATTTTTACATCGGATCTGAGGCCTTGAATCATACTGAACAATACACGGAAGCTGCAGGTAAGTGTCAGACATGAGTGTTTTTTTGGTGTGTGCTCTCTTTCACTGGTGGTAGCTGTTTTTCTTATTTCACTACCTAACGTCACCTAAGTACTGTAGTGTGGTAGACAGTTGGAGAGGCAGTTTAGATATTGAGAAATAACTTGAATTAATTTTTAATAACTATGGAGATATTTTAATTCATTTTTTTCTATCTTTTAGGATCACAAGAAGCTCAGTTCTATGCTTTACGTGTGGCCAAAGCTCTGGCAATGACTGCATTGGACGTTATTTTTAAACCAGGGTTGCTGGAAAGAATCAGAGAGGACTTTAGATTGAAACTTCAAGAAGAACAGTTTTTAAATACAGTAGAATAAAAGGGAGACTTATAAGTCATTTATGAGTCAAGAGGAAATGATAATTTTTCTTTAATCTTTTTAAAGAAAATGTGTTTATTTTTTATTCTTAAAGACATCAAATTTATGTGATAAGGACAGGATGTGGAGAAAACACTCATATCTAAAATGGAAATATTTGCAGGTCTATACTTGCTGGAATTGTAATATTTCAGGAGTTGGTATGTGAAACCATTTCCTAAAGAAGCTAGATGATACATGATTTATCATTGATAATATTTTATAAATTTATATAATGTGTATTTGTAAAGGTCTAAGGAATTTCAAAACTTGAATTGACACCTATGATACAGTTTTATGGTATAAGTGGTAAACATATTCTCTGAAGTAGTTTTTAAGTTCATGTTTTAAATTTAGGCAAAGTTTGTTTCAAATATCTGACTACAGTTGTTTTGCTTTAGAAGAATTCTTTGTAATAAAAGTAGGCTTTTAATCAGAAATGCTTGTGGGAAACAGCTAGAAACTCAGGTACAAAGAATAAGCTTTGGTTTTACCATTTGAAGGAAAATGAGAATGTTCTTTTTTTTTTTTCTTTTTACATGTAGTTAACGCTAAGAAGTGGCATTAAAGTAATTCCTAATGCAATGTATGGTAACAGGAAAAATTACAGACAAACAGGATTGGACTTCCTATAAGGTGTTTGTGTAGTAGCCCTGATGTTCTAGGAGAACTTGAAAGAGAAACACTGGCTAGCACCTGCTTTACTCTCTGAAATCTTTGATGACCCCCAGTAGTGCCTTCTACTTGGAAGCCAGCCTGGCTCACCTGACTGCACAGAATTCTGAGGCTCCTTAAACCTCATGCTAGCCCAATATTTATTAAAAATTATAAGTTTTTCATGGTTCCTTAGAGTGAACTTCTTGAACATGATAAAAGGATGTGAAAAAAATATCTAGTAAAACATATTTTATGCTGTGATTAGAGTAAAACTCTGCTATACTTTATTGTAAAGGGAGGTCTTGGATAGAAATGAAAGAGGAAGGAAAGTGTGCATTTGTCTTTTCTGGTATAAGCAAATCATTTGGGACCTCTGATCTGCCAGTTTGCCACTTGGAAAGTTAGATGAGATCACCTCTTCTTACAGTGTTCAGATAACTCCTAATTCCTATTCTATCTGAAATTATTTAGAAAGAGGGGTTGTATTTGGAAGGGTTAATAGTTAAGAATTACTTTTCTTTCATATTGGGGTCTGTAGACAACAGCCTGATTAAACAAACACCTTTTTTATACAATCAGTATGCTAAGAATAGTTTTTATATTTTTAAATACTGTAAAAACAAAAGCAACAGATTGGATGATGTAACCTGCAAACCCTAAAATATTTATTATCTGGCCCTTAATTTAAAAAGCTGGCCAGCCCTTGTTCTGTATAGTAAAATAAAACCAATTTCTCTTTGATGTATGTCATGTTAAATTTTGTCCTGGGATAAAATTTAAAGCCTCTACATTGAAAACACCAAGAAAGGGATTTAGATGTCCTGACATGTTGACCTTGGTTAATATATTATAGTTCATTAGCAGTTTTGTATTATACACTAGAAGTTTCCTGTCCCCATTTAACCTTTACCTCACACTGGGTTACAATTACCCTGTTGCCTTAGGATTTTGCTCTATGCCAAGCAGTTGTCTCACTCTTCATATCACCATTTAGAACTTGATCCTGCATGCCACCCATTGTCTGATTATATAGAGGAGAGGGCATCAACAGAAGCTTCAGCCTGAATTAGACATGTCTGAGATACCTGGTTTGTACAAACAGATTTAGTTTATCAATTATCAATTTTTAAATTTCTCAAATAGATATTTTAAATTACTAATGTAAATTCTTGCATCCCAAGAAACAAGGTTTTATTTTCTAAAACCTTTATAAAATTCTCAGTAATCATTAATTGTTTTTTGTTTTGTTTTGTTTTGTTTTGTTTTTTGATACCAGGGATCGAAACCACTGAGCTAGTAATCATTAATTGGTATTCCAACACACTGATACATCCTGTTGTTTGTGAAATGTCGCAAGTTGTTACTCATACAAAATATTTGTGCTTTGTATGTGATTAATATACTTTTTAAAAACAAATTAGGGCCAGGGATTTTAGCTCAGTGGTTCCACCGCCTGCCTTGCAAGTGCAAGGACCTGAGTTCAATCCCCAGTACCAAAAAAAAAAAATTAGAGAAAATTCAAGGTTAACATTCTGCTGTTAATGGTTTGTTTACATTTTGATAAAGTTGCATATGAGAGCAAAGTGTGGAGTTGCAGCCGACCCACAGAACAGTGGTGTAATCTGCATAATTCTGTGCGTCATGTCCCAGTGTGGAGAACTAATCCTTACATACCACTAAGATTTGAGCCATTTTTGAGTTTGGTATATTTCTGTTTTAATTTTAAATTTTCAGTTAAAATATGGATTTATCCATTGGAATATGGTCACAGATATGTCAGAGAAGTTGAACTGACAGTCTTTAAATCTGTCTAGAAATAAGGCTTTTTCATTCTTTTTTTTTTTTTTTTTTGGTACCGGGGATCGAACTCAGGACCTTGCACTTGAGAGGCAGGCACAGTGCCACTGAGCTAAATCCTCAGCCCTGGCTTTTTAATCTTTGACATTTAACATTATTTTACTTTACTTATTAATATAATTCAGATTTTTTAAAATCTTTTTTTACTTTTCATATACCAATGAATTTATCAAGCTGTGTTACAACTAGAAGTATAAATAAAAACATAAATTCTCAAGTAAATTCCTGTATCCTTAGACATGAACTACAACTGACCTTCATTATGTCATTTGAATTTAGGATACTGCTTCTTTTGAAATTATTGTTTTTCTTTTGGAATTAATTTCTTTCTTTCCCCTTATATTTAAAGGTATGTATCCTAAATGACTTAAATTTTCACAAACACACTTAGCTTAAATTACCATTGTTCATTGGTCTTCACATTTTGGATTAAATTTTCAAAGATTTTGGAATGTAAAGAGAAATGCTAAATTATATGTGAACAGAGTCACTTTTAGATAAAGGTTCTATTTAGCACTTTCTTTTTTTTTTTTTTTTGGACAGGGTCTTGCTAGGCAATGTTCCTGCCTCAGCCTCTTGAATGGTGGGATTATAGGCACGCATCACCATGCCTAGCTAAATTTATTCATTCATTCTCTCAAGTTTTTTTTGAGACAAGGTCTCACTATGTTGTTGAGGCTGGTCTCGATCTCACAATTCTGTCTCAGCCTTCTGAGTGAGTAGCTGGGATTACAGGTTTGTAATCCACCACATAAGTTCTTTATTCTTAAAAGATGAATGTTTATTTTTTTAAGAGGTTGACCAAAAAAAAGACTTTTCTATAGCACTAGAAAATGAATCCAGGGACCCACACATACTAGGCAAGAGTTCTACCACTGAACTACACCCCAGTCCTTTTTATTTTTTGAGACAGGGTCTGGCTGAGTTGTTCAGGCTTACCTTGAATTTGGTAATCCACCTGCCTCAGCTTCTGAAATAGCTGAGATTACAGGCATGTATGACTACTCTACTAACAAACACTTTTTCTTTTCCAGTGGTATTGGAGATTGAAACCAAGGCCTTCACACTAAGCTACATCTCCAGCCCTTCATTTTTATTTGAGGCATGGTCTCTCAAATTTGCCCGTGTTGGGCTCAAACTTGCAGTGCTCCACCCACCTCTGCCTCCCAGAGTTCTAAGATTACAGGCATGTGCCACTATTCCTGGTGAATAAGACTTTTTGTTGTTTGTTAGGTAAATGGTGATGACTCAGTAAAACTCGGGCAGCCCAAATTTGGGGTTCAGCTGGGGATTTAGTTCAGTGGTGCCGCCACCTGCCTCCCAAATTTTGGGTTCAGAGTGAGACCTCCCAGGAATGGCTAGCAGAGGAAGTGTGCCTCAGGTTTATTAAGTGGCCTTTTATTGACAGGCCGAGAGCAAGAATCAGTGAAGTGAGACTAGCTGAACGGCAACTGTCATGAGGCAATTGGTTGTCATAGCAATGGCTAATGTTTTGTTGCCCCAGATGCACCTTCACTTAATTTCAGGGTGTGCTGCAGGATGTAAGGAGAGGCTATGATTGTTCATGGAGTTCAGGAACTTGGACAGCTGGGAACAAATAGGGTATCATTTATTGGATTTTAACAGGTAATGAAGAACAGGGTAAGGTGTTGGGTAAGGGGGAATGGGTGCTCATCAAACTCTTCAAGCTGAATGGGAGGCAAAATTGTGGAGCTGGTAGGGACAACTGGTGAGAAACGGCAGTAGCCCCTTGAGAAGTGAACTGAAACATTTGTGTTTGGATGAAGCTAGACAAAGACTGGAAGAGGCAAGGGGCAAATGTGATTAAAGGTATTGAAACAATGGGCCCAAGAAGGAGTATGAGCCAGGAACACCAGAAAGTGGTCAGCCAGCCAGGAAGGGTCCAGGACAAGGCCTGATTCTGTAGGGTGGTGGCTTGATTACACAGCCTTTTGATGCCATGTTGTATGCCTCTGGACTTGTTTGGGAAGAAACAGTATGTTTGACACAGCAGATAGGCAAAACTGGCTGGGGAAATAAGCAGGACTTGTAAATTAACAAGACCCCAGGGTGGCACCAGATAACTCTCAGGACTCAGTATATAGAACTTCTCATGAGCTGCCACAAGATGTGGACACCATAATAGAGATGTATCCTGACTTCACCACAGCCTACCCTGTGTCTCCTGGGTGTACTTTTGTTGTTACTTTTTATCCTTTTCTCTCTGTTTGGCAGAGAGAACTGCAGAGCTATTTCTTCCTTTATCCAACTTCACCTCTCACTTTAAACTTTTGGCCCTGTCTTTGTTCAAGATGTCCAAGTCTTTGTTCAAGATGAGAAGGATTGCTAATACTTTTGTTTGGTGAGCCATTTCTAAAGGAACCACCCGACAACAGGTTTCCTGGAAAAAGGCACAAGTCCACCCTTTTACAGGTTTCCTGGCAGAGAGTCCACCCTTCACTACAGTGTACAAGTCTAGGCCTCTGAGGTTTTTTTAGCACAACAGCAGCCAGCAAGTTTTTTAATCTTACAGGTTAGTGAGTTCAATAGAGAGGGTAGAGAAATGCTGAAGAGGAGGGGAAGTTTAGTCAGGTAAGGTGAACACAGGTGGCCAGGGGCTGGGGATCAAGTTCTGGGCAGTAGGAGGTAACTTGGTGTGCAACAAAGCAATGAATAAAATAGCTTTGTGGACACAGTGTGATCACAAGATAGGTTTTAACTTTCTGAGTGTATCTGTCTCTTGTGTAACTAGAGGTATAAGTGGTCCTGCTTTAGATGTCTTTGTTCTTTGGAAAATGTTTTTATTACATGTTTTTATAACCTCATTCATACTCTATATAGAAAGCCTTTTCCTCAAATACCAATATAGGATTATGTTAAATTAATAGACTTTAAAAAGGTTAACCTAGGGCTGGGAATTTAGCTCAGTGGTTCCACCGCCTGCCTCACAAGCACAAGGTCCTGAGTTCAATCTCCGGTACCAAAAAAAAGGGTAAACCTAAATTAGTGGTTTAAATATAACTACAAATTGGAAATTTCTAACTCTCTAGTGAGTTAATTTTAAGCAGGCCTAAGTATAGGACCTGTATAAAATTAGTTGTTTAAGGTTGAGTATCCTTTATCCAAAGTACTTGGGGTCTGAATGAAGCAGGTAACTGTGAGAACTCCGGACAGATACTCTTAACACGAAGATAGAAGCAAAAAAGTGGCTTATAGTGCTAGTGGTTAAGCAAGTGATTCCTGTCAGTCTCAAGAGCCCTGAATAGAAGTTAGTGCTTTTTTATATACCTCTTTTGACATCGACAAGGCCTGATTCCATTAAATTTTCCCTGGGAATATAGCAAGCAAGATTTACACAAAGCAGAGCAGTGGAGTAGGGGAGAGCAAAGAGTTCTGGCAGGATTTTCTGAGTTTGTTAACACTCCTTTCTTGACATTACAGAAGCTGTCATGGCTACTCAGGTACATTCTACAAAGACCATAGTTATCTACTTGACCCATAGTTGCCTAATAACACATTTAACCCATAGTTGCCCAATGCCATACAGAGGGGTGGTCTCCTCTTTCAAGAAATATTTTGGATTTTAAAATATTTGCATAGACATAGTGAGATCTCTTAAGGATTGAACCCAAGTCTAACCACAAAATTCCTTTGTTTCATATTCATTTTTACAGAGAGCCTGAAGTAACTTTATATAGCATTTTTAGTATTTTGACTGCAATGCATCACATGAAGTCAGTTATGGACTTTCCCATTTTTGTCATGTTGGTGCTCAAAATGTTTTACATTTTGGAGCATTTTGAATTTTGGATTTTCAGATTGTGGGTGTTCAAACCATACTATTAATTACTGCTATCTTCCCCCAAGATGAGTGTAGATAATGTTAAGCTTGCTTCTTCTTAATTTGTGGAATGCTGTTTAACCTTAAATTCTCATGAAATTCTCAGGAAATTTTTCCTTTTTAATTACTTCTCTCTGTAGGACTCATTAAGTGCCACAGAATTTAGGATATAAGAGAGCATTTGTTGAATTTATGATTACTTGTGTAAACTTAAAGCACTTTGATTTCTCATAATACCCCAAAGTAATTTATTAATAGTTTTATTGGTATTTTAACTATTACAATATCA
>NW_004624799.1:4954351-4986820 GCF_000247695.1 Heterocephalus glaber | reverse complement strand
GGAGGGGGTGAAGGGAGGGCTAGGAATGGGGAAAAAATAAGAACCAAGATGCATCACGTAAAGGTATAAGTTCCCAATGAGAAATGCAATTGTGTTGTATACCTAAAATGTACCAATAAAAGAATTTAAGAAAAAGCAATTAAGTTTAAAATGAAAATGTTATTGTGCATTATTCACTTTATTAAAGTGAGTTTTAAATATGACAAATACTGTTTAGATAAATTCAGTTAGGCTTGATCTACATAGTTTATAGATACATAGCATAAAAACTTTGTTTTAAAATAATACATTAAATTAGACCCCTCTTTTGTTAGTACTGGGGATCAAACTCGGGTCCTTGTGTTTGCAGAGCAGGTGGCAGAACCACTGAGCTAAATCCCCGGCACTAGAACCCTCTTTTTATCCCATTCCCTTACAGCACTTCCCTTGCCACTGGGCCATCCTTCTGCCTGGCACAGGCGCTGTCTGGTCTAGATGATGACTGTTTGCTGGTTTGTAGAAAATGCTGGTATCCACTGAATATAAATGCAGGTGTCCAGTGATGTCTTTCCATTTGTTTTGGACTGTGATGTTCTTTTTCTCTTTAAGAAACTATGTATTTCTCATGAGTTACAAGTAGTCTCAAATTATGCATTTTCTTGAGTGTTGTTAATAGAGAAGTAATTAGTGTCTTCCCAAGTTTCTCAGTAAGGATACCACATTCATTTTGAATGAAGACCTGCTCCAAAGTAGAAATGCATGGAGCAGTGATTACATGAAGGGAACACAAACACAAGTTTTCTAGCCTAATTATCTCTATCACAAAACAAAAATGTTATTAATTCTTTTTTTTTTTTTTTTTTGGTACCAGGGATCAAACTCAGGACCTTGCACTTGCGAGGCAGACTGCTGAACTACTGAGCTAAATCTCCAGCCCCTATATGAAACAAAAATGAATGCATATATCCTTATCTTCAAAGTTTCCCTACCAGAGAAATTCCACCAAGTCAGAAACTATTGTACCAATCTGAAGGGCTTTCTTGTTAAGACACAAAACCTTGTGAACTTCAGATTGTAAATAAGAATAATACTAAGTGAATATTAATCGCCTTTTGTTAAACATGAAGAGATGCATAAAAATAGCTAATAGACTATAAACTGAAGCATAAGTTTCTGTCAAAGAGGGGATTTAGTCCATGTAGGTTCCATGCAAATGAACTTTAGGTGCTTTCCAATTCTAAGTAGTTCAAAGAATATAATGACACTCATATGAAGGAAATCACTCATGTGAATAAGCATCTGGGCTCTAAAAGAGATTGAACTAGTGTGTCCACAACATTGGCACTGAGCTTTTTTGGGAGATCTGAGTGACAACATCTGCTGCTTGGTGTCAAATTGCTGCAGCATCTTGTGTAATGCTGTGTATACAACAGGTGCTTAGTGAGTGGAAGAAGTGTCTTGTTATATAGTTTTGGAAGAGATAGTAAAGACATTGGTGGCAATGTTTTTAGAAAAAAAAATCTTAAATTATTTTCATCATACCAGGTTTTTCCTGTAGTACATACCATTAAAAAGTGGAATTTACTGAATTAAAAGCATCTACGAAAAAATAGACCAGTATATTAAATTGAATAAAATATATGCTGCTGGAAAAATGATCCTGGAGTATTTGTCAATGGCATGGGTATTGATCTTCATGCTCACATAGCTGCTTCTCTGACTCTTCCTCTGGGGGGAGCCCCTCTCCGAGGCCAAGGTCAACTGTACCATCATCCTTTCGGGCTTCTCCCCATTTTCTGGCATGTAGTTACCCAGGTCATTCACCTCACCATCACTGTAGTCGAGCATCACCGCACGGGGCTGAGGTAACCCACAGGTACAGGGCAGCTGCAAACACAGCAAACACACACTGGTGTGAGCTCAGCAGCATCCCTCAGAAGCCCCACCAAAGCAACTGCAGGGTTCAGAGTGTTGTCTTTTTCTAGTTTCTTTTATTCCCACTTTGGGGGAAAGGTAGGAAAATAAAGCTGGTGCCTCTGTAAACATCCTTAAATAGTACATATCCATTTTTGTTGAAACAAAGTTTAGATAGTGAGTCAGAAAACAGCATAATGTCATACCAGAGACAAGAATATATTCGGTTAGATTAATAGCCCCGTTCTCCATGAGATAGTAAACACACTAGCCATTGATAAAAGTGTTTAAGACCACATTAGTGTGAGTGTGCATATGGTGTTGGGGTGGGAACTGGAAAGACATGGCATTATGGGGTTAGCTCACTATTCTGGTTAGATTTTTCTGGATAACCACTGAGTTGCAGACTGGAGGGAGAAAGGAAAGCCAGGTGGGAGGAAAATAAGGTGAAATAATGGGAGATGTAGGAGGTCACATATGAGGGAAAATGCCCTAGAATGAGGATGTTCATCCCTCAAGTGTTCTTTATTCTATTTCTCTGTTCATACAGTTTGTTCCACAATGTTAAATTGTCATTTTTCTTCTGGGATTCTGCAACGAAACTGAACATCACCATGATAAAAAGGACTATGTCTTAGTTAAGCTGGCTTAGTGGCTCCTGGTATATGATAGGTGCCAAATAAATGTTTTAGTGAATGAAAGCTGTAGCCCAGACTAGATTTCACACTGTTATACATCATTTTGCTTGCTCTTCACAGCACACTTGTGAAGCAAGTGCAGGAGGGGTATATTATGGCCCCCATTTTACAGAGTCTGACCTGCCCACAATCTCAGAAGTGGACTAGGCCCCAACCTGCCTAGGACTCTCTCGGTGCTCCGGAAAGTCACCTTCTCCCGCAGCTTCCGCTCCTTCCGCTCCTGCACGGTAGTCAGGTAGTTGACGGCCGCGTACTCCAGCACGGAGAGGAACACAAACACAAAGCTGACCCAAAGGTAGATGTCCACGGCCTTGATGTAGGACACGCGGGGCATGGAGGCGTTCACGCCTGTGATGATGGTGGACATGGTCAGCACTGTTGTGATGCCTGCAACAAGCATTGAGTGAGGGATAAACGTGCTGTCTTTCACTAAATTCTAGATAACTTGGTGTCTTTCTTTGTCACTATTACTCCCTCAGCCTAGAAAGTCTCTGCCCTCCCCCTCTGTCTAGTGAACACCTACTCATCTTTCAAGATTTCCCTTTTAGGAAAATTTCCACGTTCCTGTCTCCACAACACACTATTCCTTTACCCTTCCACCACCTCTCCACCTCCCACCCTTCCATATGTAGCTTGTACATTCATCATAGTATTGAATCACTTTATCCTTCTGCAGAGAACTCTGAATATTTTGACATTAAGGTATTCCTTTCAATTGTTTAAAAAAATAAAAACAAGATTGCCGTGTTGGGCACAGTGGCTTATACCACTGTGAGCCAGGGTAAGGGATTGAGACAGGAGGAGGATGGCAAGTTTGAGTCAAGCTGGACAATTTAGCTAAATTGTGTCCAAAGTAAAAAAATAAAAGGGAGTGGAGGTATAGCTCAGTGACAGAGCACTCCTGGGTTCAATTCCCAGTACTGGAGGGGAAAAGCCAACATATATAAGCAGGTTTATGTTTCTCATAAGTATTCAATCAAAGGGAAGAAAGCATGTGAGGTTTATTATATTTGTGTCCTTCATGCTGTTGTAAAGTTCTCTAGTCCTGGACCTGTCTTATTAGCTGTCAGGCACCTCTGGCAGCCACCCCAAACAGGACCCAGCTGTCCATCCAGCAGTGTTCACTTGGGGACTTACAGTTCATTTTTACAAAGGATGATGGTGTGAACTTCATTTATAGGAGACCAATTTGAAAACTTAAATGTACACTTACTTAGCATACTAACTGTTCGAGCAGCAAAACAACTATTAGAGGACAGGGCATGTGTCCATGGAAATTTGGCTGGGATTTCAAATTAAGCTCAGAACATTTGCTTGGCAAACACAAATCACAGGGGATTGGGGTGATCCCAGAGGCCAAGTCCAATCAATTTTCACTAAAACCTGGTGGTCACACTCTCCCTTGTAGCCCTGAACTGAGCAATAGTGGTGTGTGTGATTAAGTGGATACAATACTGTATCTAAAGTGAGAAAGAGTGGATGGCAACTTGCCACTGGTGGAATTCTTATAGAGACTGCAATTTTCAGACTGCAACATGTACAAGAATTAGTTGGGAGAACTTGTTTAAAAATTCAAGTTGCTGGTTCTCCCTCAGATTCTGATTCTTCAGATAAGAAGAAATGCCAGATTCCTTTTTTTTTTCTTTCTTTCTTTTTTTTTGGTACCAGGGATTGAACTCAGGACCTTGTGCTTTCAAGGCAGGCAGCGGAACCACTGAGCTAAATCCCCGGCCCCAGACTCTTCATTTTTAATAATTTCCTTCAGAGATTCTGTCACTAAGATCCCTTGGGCCACGTTTTAACAAGCCCTGTTATAGAATAGTTATATAGATGATCAGATAAATCATCCAAAGACCAGGATCCTCCACCTTAAGACACAGCTCAACCAGACCAAAGGTGGGCTGTTTGGATAGGCACTTATGGAAACCTGGAAACAGTTTTGCTATGTAGTCTTAATAATGGAATTTTTACCTATGAATCAATATCTTGGGGAATTTTCAAGTTAGAATGCCAAAAGGAATATAAGATCAATTTGAAAAGAATGGCTTTACCTGGAAGGAATGATTTGTATTTTCAGATATTTGGAATGTGTACTTGAGATGTTTCTTACCTAAGGGAACTCTGGCGGGCACAGCTCTGCGGTCAATCCAGAAGGACACCCAGGACAGCATGACCATCAGGGTCGCGGGAAAATAGGTTTGGAGCAAGAAAAAGAATATGTGCCGACGCAAAGTGAAATTAATGTATAGGCGATTGTACCAGCCTGGGGGATACAAAGAAGAAAAGATAGCAGCTCCTTTATGTAAGAAATTTAATTCAGAGAATCATAACTGCCTTAGCCATCCCACGGGAGCCTTATCATACCTTTATAGGGTGGAAGTGAAAAAGCCAGGGAACCAAGGATTAAATGATAACCACACTATCTGAGTAAATTCATCTCAAGAACCTCCCCAATCCTAAACACAAAGGGAAGCCCTAGAAAAAGTCATTTAAACTCTTGTTACTCAAAATCTGGTCTAGGACCCAGATCCCTCTCTGTCACCTGGGTGGTTGTTAGAAATTCAGACTCCTTACCACAGCATCTCCATTTAATAGTTTCCCCACATGATTTGTATGCAGTCAAAGATTGAGAAGTACCAATTTAAGCAGTTTAATTTCTTGGGGGGGGGGTGTTAAAGATATACAGCTGACCCGAGTTCGATCTCCGGTACCAAAAAAAAAAAAAAAGATATACAGCTGAGCACAATATTGTATTTAGGTACAGAGTGAATGATCCTTCAACCAGCTATGCCTTGCTCTCCCCTTGTGTTCTTTATAAGGAAAAAGATGTGAGGAGGAGGTGAAGGCAAAGAAAGGATGATGGGAGGAAAAAGAAAATGCAGGATAAGCATGAGATCCCTAGGACTGAGAATAAGTGGGGACATGACAGCATTAACTTGGAATTTGGCATCCTAGGCACTGCATTGGACATGCCTCTTGGAACCAGCAAGTGATTGTGGAGGGACCATCAGAAGGCTGAGGGTCAAAAGAACCAAGCCTTTTTGAGCAATGGACACAGCAGGAATGCCGTCCTAGACTGGAGAAAAATGGTTCTTTCATTGATTAGAAAACTAGGTGTACTTTTTTTTTTGGTACCAGGGATTGAACTCAGGTCCTTGCGCTTGCAGAGGCAGGCAGCAGAACCACTGAGCTAAATCCCCAGCAAGACTAGGTTTACTTAAAAGGTTGCACATCCATGTACAATCAGTCATACAAGGTTTTAGCAAGAAAAACTGCATAAAGATGGAGCAAAATCATCCTGAAAGGTGCTTTGTCAAAATAGGAGTCATGGGTGGAGAGAGTTAACCTCTGCAGTTTAAGTGGCACTGGCTGAGTGCCTGAAAGAAGGCCACAGAGCATCCCCTCAGGCAACAAGTGAGAGGTGTCTGGAGGAGCCAGAGTGTTGACAAGCCTGTCAAAACCTTGACCCCCTACCTCTGGGAAGATGGCAGAGTGGTGAACAGCAAATAAAGAGCCTCTCTGAGATTTGGTGTCCTGACACTGGAATATAGCAGCACGGGGAGGACAAAGGGGAGGGAAGTGGGTCCCCAGGACCCAGAAAGGATCTGAGGTGAGAATTGAAGTCTTCAGGAAGAGTGAAGAGAGAGACTTTAACAAAGGAGAGGGAGGTCTCAGAGCCTGGACTCCTCTCAAGGGAATGGCAGGGCCGAACCTGCACAGCCACAGTGACTACTGATGACCCCAGAGGCCTCCACGGAGAAATGCACCAGTGGAATGGAGCAGAGGACTGCAGCGGCTGGTGAATTATCCTTGTTCAGACCTCACCCAGGAGAGGGTGACTGGCTGGTAGCCATCTTGGAGAGAGGCTAACTGAGCTCAGAACTCAGAACAGCTGTGGGTGGACTCCATCTAGTGGCTTCTGGTGTCTCAGTGCGGTGCTCAGTTCAAGTCAGCTGGAGTTCAGGGACCGGAGTTCAAGCCGGCAAGAGACACATAGACTGTTGTAGGCTCAAGACCCTTGACCCCAAGAGGAAAAAGCAGGTCCACGGGGGAATGACTGGAGTTCCTGCACTCAGGCTTAATAAAGGGTCATACAGAGGGGCTGCGTAGACAGTGTAGCTGAATATAGTGGATAATAGTGGAGCACCCGGGGGTGCTGGCTGGAGCAGGGAGACTATGAATGGAAAACAACGAATTGAAATTGGGGGCTTCTGGTGAGTGTATCAGGGGTGAGATCCACCTGCTAAGCTCAGTGTGATTGTCTCAAACCTACTGACATGGCTTATGCTTCAGTCCTTGCTAATGTTTCCTAGGTAAACACTTCTGATGGATTGGTGGTATAAAAAAGTGACTACCACCCTATGCTTGCCACACACTAGACTTCATTGAGGACTCTCATCTTTGATTTCAAATCAAGTAACACAGGCTCTGCTTACTTGATAACAAAATCATACTTTTCCTGAAATAGAGGATAATCTGAAGCTTCTCAGGTGCTTGGCCCCTACTCCATGCTCACCTGTGCTGCTGTAGAAAGCTAGTTTAGTGGTAGTGTGGAATTCTTGAATGAGGAACTGGGACAGTGAAATCCGCTCATCTGTCTTTAAGGAGTCATTGCCTTTTTTCCAGTAGAGCATGAGGTCATCTTCTGTATAGGCATCTGAAAAGATAGGAGCCTGTGTCAGGCACCGTGTGGCAAGATGGGACTGTCTGGAGGCAGGGGCTACATGGAAGCTGTGCATTCTGATCTCCCACACAAACTACTGTATTGGAATTATGTTAAGGCACTTTGAATAAACAAACTACATTCTGAACAAAGCAAAACAAAGTGCAAAAAGACAAATTAATTCTCCCTGCTCTTCTGAAAGTCATCAGAAAATCTCAAGCTTAAATGCTCATGATTCCTGAAAAAGGACTCAGCCCAACAGTTTGGCCTATCATTTTTAGGTTAAACAAAACGGAATTGCTATTTTGTAGGTCAGAAGGGGTTAAATATTTGCAAACTTTCACATAGTTCAGCCTTATAAACCAAGGGTCATTTAGCCCTTATTTTCTTTCTTTCAAAGTATAGGAATTCATCGATTGATGGCAAATGCCTTTAAACACTATCAGGTAATAAGGACTATGTTCTAGCAAGAGAGGACCCATGAAGTAATAAGGTAGAATAAGACCTTCTTCTGTAGGCCTCCAACTGCACCGGCCCACCCAGAGTAAAGTTGAAATGGTTCCATGATCATCACACTCTCTGGTGCTACCATTTTCCCCAACACCATGCCCTTCAGGTGAATCCACTTTGTACAAACCCACCTGCAGCCTGGACATGATTGAGGTAAAATCTAATGGAGTCACCAGACCCATCCATCCATGTGTAACCCATTCTTTCTGGGGCTCCCTAATACCATGTTATTCCATTTTCCAACCCTTGATCTATGTGATAGATTTCTTGTGTCAGCTTGGCTGGCTATACTACCCAGTTATTCAATCAGTCACTAATCTGTGCAGGTATTTTATAGATGTGACTCATCTACTCATCTACTACTCATCTATCCTACTCAGAGGATATTATCCTGGATAATCTAGATGAGCCCAGTCCAGTCAGGTGAAAAGTCTGAAGAGCAGTGCTGAAGTTTCCTGAAAGAGCTTCCACCTGTGGTCTGTGGCCTCAGTTCCGGTCTGAAAGTTCCTAGGCTTCCCTCTTGATGGCCTGTTCCTGTTTTACAGGAGAACAGAGTTGGCCCCACAATCCTGGGGACCAATTCCTTGCAATACATCTCTTGCTAAGTATATCTTGTTGGTTCTGCTTCTCTGGCAGAACCTTGACTACTAAAACCTGGAATAAGCTACGCTACAGATAGGGGCAGAGGCTGCCTGGCCAAGTGGGGAAAACAAGGCTCTGGAGCCAACACATTTGGTATTTCAGCCTAGCTTTGCCCCTCAGCTCTGTGTCCAAAGCAAGTTCCATCCTCCTTTGAATGCCAGGGATCATAACATTCTTGCAGTGCACAGTGTTCCAATTTCTCCATCTCCTTACAACACTGTTTTCCGGTTTTTAATGGTAGCCATCATAATGACTGTGAAGTGGTATCTTGCTATCCTGATGTGCATTTCTCTGATAATTAGTGACATTGAGGATCTTTTCATGTGCTTCTTAGCCATTTATATATGTTCTTTGGAGAAATATCTATTTGAGTCTTTTGCCCATTTTTAAAGCAGTTTGTTGTTTTAAATTTTAGGAGTTCTCTTATACTGTGACTATCAATTCCTTATCAGATATATAATTTGCAAATATTTCCTTCCATTTTGGGGGTTCCCTTTGACTTCGTTGATAGTGGTGTGTGTGTGTGTGTGTGTGTGTGTGTGTGTGTGATGATGCTGGGCTTTGCATGTGCTAGGCAAGTGTTCTAACATTAAGCTACATCCCCAGCTACCTGATATTATCTTCTGATGCACAAAATATTAAAATTTTCATGAAATCTGATTTGTCTGTTTTTTCTTTTGTTGCCTGTGCCTATGATATTATGGAGCCTGGTTTTTAAACTTTTCGAGGACATATATGTACGTGTAGGTTTCCTGAGTTCTGTTGGTTGTACTTGAGTCTCTACTCC
Source organism: Heterocephalus glaber (assembly GCF_000247695.1). The sequence continues at coordinate 4,977,627 of NW_004624799.1, read as the reverse complement.
CACATGAACTCAGTACTCAGTTTCAGTTCCCTAGGACAACTGTTGCCAAAACTTCTTATTGCCAGGAAATCCTTTCTCCAGCAGAAACCATATTTAGAAGAGCAATAAAACAGAGCAAAAACAAGCTCTCTGGATGGACTCTGTGTGTGTGTGTGTGTGTGTGTGTGTGTGTGTGTGTGTGTGTGTGTCTAAGGAGACCCACATTCACAAAGCCATCAACTCTTCCCTAGAAGTTGCCCTGGGGCACTATGATAATGCCTGAGTCCTGGTGAAGTGATTTGAAACCAGTGTGAAAAGACATTAGAAAGATCAATTGTAGGACTAGAAAATCTTGGGTCCAAATTCACACCTGATTTTTAAAATCATCTTAGACTTAGCTTCAACCTAAAAAAAAAATCAATTTTAAAAGCATAGCCATGGGTGGGAAATCCTTACTGTTCCTGCTGTTGACAGTCAGAAGTGTTTAGAATTACTTAGAAACTGTCAGGGCCGGGGATTTGGCTCAGTGGTTTCACTGCCTACTGTGCAAGCGCAAGGACCTGAGTTCGATCCCCGGCACCAGGAAAAAAAAAAAAAAAAAAGAAACTGTGTACCCATGCCTAGGCACAATTCTACTCACAGCTTTCAATTTCAAGTGAGCATGTTTGTGTGTCCAGGGGAAATCGGCTGAAGTCCATGTTGCACATGGCAGTCACTGTAACCCTAGAAACAAGAAGACAAAACCCAAGTTTTCAGAGCCTGCAAGACAAGTACAGAATGATAAAGCAAACAGAAAAGGCCTCTACTTCCTTGCAATATAACTGTATCTTTCTTTTTCTTTTTCTTGGTACTGGGGATCGAACTCGGGACCTTGCGCTTGTGAGGCAGGCGCCGGAACCACTGAGCTAAAGCCCCAGCCCAACTGTATCTTTCTTATAACTCATAAGCCATGTGTCAGAATTTACATAAGAAGCTTATGAGGTAGCCTCTTTGGAGGACTCTTAGGTATTTATCATTTAACATTAGGTTCAGTATGCAGCATCAAAATGTGTCCTAGTGTTCTGGCACATTCAACATTTTAAAGAAGCAACTGTCTCAATCAATATAACTGTATGAAATAAAGCTCATATGAATTGGCCTGCATGTGTTTCTGTGCATGTGTTTGTGTGTGTGTGTGTGTGTGTGTGTGTGTGTGTGTGTATTATTGGAGATTGAGCCTCATGCATGCTAGGATCACTAAAAAATCTATTGCACTAACATGCAAGTACTTGCTAGCATCTAATGATTTTGTTTCAGACTCTACACAGGAAAGTTGGCATCTGCATCAAAGAACAAACAAATACAGATTATTAGACATAGATGAAAAGGCTCCCATCCAGTGGGAAGCTTTACAGCAGGACGAAATTAACCACTGTTGGCTGGTATTGAATGTACTATTTTTCCTCCAGCCACACAAAATATGGTATGCATAAATTATGAAAATAGTCTGCATAATTCATGCCTAAAAAGAAACATACATGTCTGGGATTTAGCTCAGTGGTTCTGACACCTGCCTCACAAGCACAAGGTCTGGAATTCGATACCCAGTACCAAAAAAAAAAAAAAAGAAAAGAAAAGAAACATACACACACTTTTTATTTAAATGGAAAAAGAGAAGAACATTCTCAAAATGGAATTATCCAAATATTTCCTTCACTTTCCCCACTTTAAGTGTGAAATGTTTGTGTCTTACTGGGTATTTTGGATCACTGGCAGCTGGGAAGTCTAACATCTGCTTAAAATCCTGATAAACTAGGTATATTGGGGTGTGCTGGGAGGGGATTCAAGCATTCCCTGCCTCAGACACATGATGGGTGGACTTCCATATTTTTGGGTGCAGTATAACTATGCCCAATGGCATAACCAGCAAGAAAAAAAACAGGAACTAAGTTTGGGGACACCTAGAGCTAACTGTAGGGACATGAAATATCAAATGCAGGACTTTTTTGTTAAATGAATCCGGATTGAACATCTCTTTGTATTAGCTTATATACAAACAGACATTTTTAGAATCCCAGACATCTTCAGACTAGCTCTTCCTGCCCTGACTTGATGCCTTTCCACTCATACCCTATATATTGAACAAGTGTCTGTGATGTTACCCAAACCCATGCTTCTTTTTGTTTCTCCAAGTGCTTTTAAGTCAGTTTACCAGGGAGGATCATCCCTTGCCCTGCATGGGAACTTGGCAGGTCCTGCGCTTTTTCTGCTCCCTCTCATGTGATAGTCAAAATAAGTAACAAGCCACATCTCAATTCAGATATTAAGCATTTTGGTCTGAGATGTTAGTCAATACTTGAAATTTCATTCAAATTAAGAGATCTGGGGCCGGGGATTTAGCTCAGTGGTGCCGCCACCTGCCTTGCAAGTACAAGGTCCTGAGTTGATTCCCAGTACCAAAAAAAAAAAAAAGAGTTCTGCTCTCCTTCATCCATGGAGATACACAACTGGCATTTGAGCAGTTGATTTGTGCCCATGTCTGATCACTGCTATGACAGGTAGAAATGAGAGGAAAGAGGGAGGTGGGGCAGGAGAGTGTCCAGGCTGAGTGACTGCATGCTCTATGGACCTGCCACATAGGGGAAGTCAGTACTTTTCTCCCTGGGATCTTCATGCCCACAGCTAGCTGGGCACCCTCATGCTTCAGGTTTCAATTCTCCAGTAGCAACTCCCCTGCCCAACTCTTTGTTCACTCACCATCACTCCACACACTCTTAACTATTCCCAACACTACTGTGGTGCAGACTGAACCCACTGGTCTTCTGCAAGGTCTTCTGGCTCTGTTCCCAGGGTGGCTAGACAGCTTTCTTCTCCCTTCGAACTGTACAGTGCTCCCCAACTGTAGGCACACACATACCAAGCTCCCCAAGTGGTCCCAGGGAAGAGCCACTCACCAAGAAACACTGCACAAATCTTTTCTTTCTCCCACAATCATTAACTCTTTTATATCTTGAATTCAAAAGCCATGGAATTACTTTCTCAACATTTCTTAGTAAAATCTACCTACTGTGATAGAACACTTCATTTGCGAATTTTGCCTTGGTGCCTAGGACATTCTGATGCATAGGACACTGATTTTGGTGCCTAATACACTCTGATTTTGCCACCCTTCCTTTTGCTCCCTGCCCCTTTGCCTACCCAATGGCAGCCACATCTCAATTTGCACTCTTTTCATTTGGTTATACTCCTGTCCTCCACTATGCTGCAGTCACATTAAGAGTGGTGACTATATCACTCACCTTTGCATCCTCAGAGTCTGAGACAGGACCTGACAAGGGTCTTATTAAAAATCTGTTGAATGTGGCTGGGGTGTAGCTCAGTGATAGACAGCTTGCTTACATGCACGAGGCTCTGGGTTTAAGCAGCAGCACCATAAAAACAAATCAAAACAAATAAAAATCTGTTGAATGAATGAATGAGTGGATGAGGTGGGAGAATAATCTATAGCATGAACTTTAGGAGCTGAACAGCTGCTGACAGAGTTGCCAATATCCACGTGCACCTCATTGTCCCTAAAATAAATCTCATGGTGGTAGTTCTCAGTAACTTAGGCCTCATTTTTAAAATTTAAATTAAACAAACATATGCCTTTGTTTGTAATGAGAAATCAAATAATTTGGCTTTGGGCACAAAGACAAGAAGAGGTGTTTCCCTTGGTGAGGCTCACTGAGGTTTTCCTAAACACACAGTGGGTTTTCCACTCCTTGTTTCCTCTGTTCTGCTTCTTGTGGTCACTCCCAGTTGTGCACTAAACTAGACTTCTACAATTGTTAGATTCTTCCAGAAGTTTGTAAGCCAGTTCTTAAACAGAGCTATTACTGAAAATTAAATTTAAAATTAAATAAGTTGTTGCTATGCTTTGAATGTATGTGTCCCTCCAAAATCCATACATTAGAACTTAAATCACAAAGTGTTGGTATTAAGAGGCAAGGAAGGCCTTTGGGAGGTGACTAAGCCATGAAGACTCTGCCCCATGGATGGCATAAGTGCCCTTATAAAGGGACTAAAGGAAGCCAGCTAGGTTTTTCACTGTCCATCCTTCCCCCATGTGAGGACATAGCAAGAAGGTGCTATGTGAGGAACAGGCCCTCACCACACACCAAAGCCACTGACACTTGGATCTTGTACTTCCCATCCTCTAGAACTCTGAGAAAATAAATTTCCATTCTTTTCATTTATTTATTTTTCTATGGTATTGGGGGTTAACTCAGTACTTCACATATGCCAGGCAAGTGCTCTACCACTGAGTTATCCCCTCAACCCTTTATTAGTATTATTTTTCATTTTGAGACAGGGTCTCACTAAGTTGCCCAAACAAGGCTCAAACTTGGGCTCTTCCTGCCTCAGGAAGGAGCTGGGGTTACAGGCATATGCCACCATATCCAGTTTAAATTTTTATTCTTTATAAATTACTCATACTCAGGTGTTATGTCAGCACAAGTAGACTAAGACAGTTACATTAGAAACCAAAGGAATAAAACTCAAAACTCATTGCTTCCTAATTATATAACCCCATCCTCTATCCTCTGTGCTCCGGAAGCACATGTGGTGTCCACAGGGTGGAAGTGCTATGCAGTGCTATGCTGCCCACGTCTCTTCCCAGCTCTGCTCTCAGTAACTTCAGTTCAGCAGCTTGAAATCAGCCATGATGGGAGTATTCGCTCTACAGAACTAAGCACATCAGGACTTGATTTATTGGTTTATTACTTGTCTAGACTAAGAAAGCACTTTAAAACTAAAAGTAATTTGTGTCTAATATCATTAGATTTTCAATAGTGCAGCACACTGAAGAAACATTCTTTCAGTATTTGAAAACTATTATCCAACTTAGCAAAAATATTGCTTATTTATTTGATGAATGAATAAAGTTCCCACATAGTACTTCATTGTCCCATTCTTGTCTTATTAATATACACAAAAATATCAACCAATATTCATCAAATCTATACTCAATTGTCAATCATATAAGTGAGAATAATGAATACAAACATTTACTTATAGTCTGACTTTGCAGAACTATTGTTGGTGATAGAGTTATAAAAACTGGTAGTGGTTTTTACAAGAAAAAGACAATCATGCTCAAGTTATATGTTTATGGAATTTATACTAAAGAATATTATATATGTATTACTCAGTATTATTTCAAATGTAAATCATGTGCTTTATGTCAGTAATGTTTATAATAAACTTTGTAATAAACTGTTAATGTTTATAATAAACTTTATGTGTACTTCCCCCAGACAAGCAGTTGCTAAACATTTACTAGCACACCAATGGTCACATGTTTTACGGCCTAGTTCTTTGAAGCCCTGGTGCTACCCCAGGGTTGTGTTATCTTGTTGGTGGATTTTGAACCTTAAGATCCTTGACAACCTGTCATAAATGAGGATTCCAGGGAGAACGTGCCCAATATCCTTGACCCCCTATAGGAGAGGACATTTTAAGCTTTGGAGATGAAAATTCCATAATCTCGCTCTAAGTCTGGTACCTGCTTAGATTCCAAGCCAGGAAGAGTATTGAGGGGTCATTATAAATATTCCTTTAGGGGATGTGAACAGAAACTCAGTCTCACCATTTCTGACTCCAAAGATAAAACTGTGCGATCATCCAGGAAGCCTCTTCTTAGACATTAGTGTGGGTTCATCTTTATCATTCATCAATACACAAGCCAAAGCAAGTTCATAAACCTGAACTGCACCATCTGTGCCACACAAGAGGAGTAAATCACAGCAAGTAATGCATCCCTTCTCTGTGAGGACCTGAACTCACCTCCACCCTTCCTCTCTCCCTCCCAGGGAAATGACACCATGCTGCATGCTGTATTGAGGGACAGCTTCTGTGATTCAGAGCCCCAGCAGCAGTGAATCATTTCTAAGGTATCTGCACTCATGAGAAGAAAAGATTTTATACTTTAAATTATAAAAGTGATGCTCATAATGTCATAAATGTCATGATGTCATAATGTCATAAAGTGGCCCAGAGCTCCATATCTTTTCAGGATAGAAAAAATATGCATGTGGCTGGCCAGATGGGGCAAAAGACTTTTTAAAACTGAAGTCCTAAACATATACCCCCTAAACCAGGGACTAGAGATCAGAAAAGCAAATCTGTTTTATTTGTTTGTTTGTCTGTAGTCAAACTATGTAGTCCAGGCTGGGCTCAAACTTGCAATCCTCCTGTCTCAACATCTGAAGTTCTGGGATCATAGGTGTGTGCCACTACACCAAGCTAAATTATTTTTATTAAAGTAAACTTTCAAAAGTTAAAATACATAGGATAAGGCATAAAGCATAAGTATCATCTTGAAAAATTTCCCCAAATGTACTTCCAAGATTGAATGATTCTTTAAAATTTCTACTCATATGTAAAGTTAATTTTCCTTGATGTTAACAAATTTAGCAGCTGCTGAAAAGTTAAATATTCAAAGCCCAAAAGTAAAATGGCTGGTGTAAAGCAATGTCTGTCTTGGCAAGGCTGCAGGACATGCCCTCCACCCACCTGAGGCTGTAGAGCACCTTCCCATCAGGCTGGACTCGAAGCATGACATTGTCCGTGGTGGTGTCATGGATGAAAGAGTGCTTGGAGTGCACGAAGAACATGTCAGGGACCCATATCTTCTTTACCAGCCGGCCATCAAATGTCATGCTGAGATTGTTGGTGCTTGGAAAAGACAGCCTCTCATCCTTCCAGTAGTGCCTCAGGTAGAGAGTCATGGTAAAGTCCTGGGGGGCAGAGGGCAGAAGGAAACCACAGAGGATCAGCAGGAGATTCTGTCAGAAAAAGCCATCACCTGGCTGGGAAACTGAGCCCATCCAGGCCTTGCTTCTAGATCCTCGGTTTGCTACAAGAGGAAGAGGACAATAAAGTAGAGAGGTTCAGCCAGAAGCCTGCAGCTGACAGTGTCCAGGAACCCCATGCCACCCTCGTGTTGGCCTCTACACTGGAGAAGCTGTTGCTGCCCACATCTGACACTCAAGCTGCAAGTATATGAGAGTTCATGCCCTCGAGCCACCCTCAACAAGAGAAGGTGGTGGGTTAATGCTCCAGCTCCCTGTAGCCCTGAGCTGTCTTCTTTGCTCATTCCTGGAGAGTCTGTCAGATTGCATGCTAGAGGAATGGCTGGTTTGGGAGCTCAGACCTGTTTGCTTCTTTCCCTTCCCTGTCACTTCCTGGCTCTGTTTTGGTGTACCCCAGGATCACCTCCCCAGTAAACTACTTATGCTGCAGTGCCTGTCTCAGGTCTGCTTCTTGGGGGACCAAAACCAAGATAATGTCCTAAAAAGTCCCATGAAATAAGTGTAAAATATTCTGTGTTTTATCTGACACCACCAAAAGGGTAAAAAGGGGGGTACTCTTGCTTTGGCATTTCCATAGACCCACACAGAATCAGCAGTTATAAGCTCTGTCTGGAGCCTTGGCCCAGAGCATGCATCCCAATAGCAAAATCCTAGGTACTAAAAAGGGAAAGGTCAAGTTTGTCATCTGGCCCTGTCTCCTACCAAGAGGGTAGCTTTGAGCAAGTGTCATAACCTGGCTGGGCCATCTGTAAAATGAATGTGGGAATTCTCACCTCCCGGGGAAATTATGGGACCAAGTGGATTCAGGTGCATGGAGGTCTAGCCAGGGTCAGACCCATGAATATCTCCCTGCCCACAGCCCTTGGAAGAGAAGCACTTACCATGTCAACCTCAGAGATGCTATCCAAGCTCTCCACCTGCACATCCACACCAACAGGAATGGCTGGGCCTGTGGACACGGCATGACAAGAGTATTCATTCTTTTTACTTGAACTTTCAACCATGCAAGACATAGGCAAAAAAGTGTTTAACTTGGAACCTCAGAGTCATATTAGATTTGAAAGTTTGGTCGTGACAACCTGAAGTTAAACCAGAGATGAGTGGACTCATGGGCTGGCTCCTTGGAATATCCCACCCCTTTTCTGTACCCATTCCAAAGTGGTTTTTTTTCTCTTAAATTCTTTTACTGGTACATTTTAGGTATACAATACATTTACATTCATCATTGCCAAAGTGTTTTGGTCTGAATCATCCAGATGATTTTAAAACTATGAGATTAATATATGGCTTTCAATTTTTGTTTCTTATACTCATCTAAAACTATGATAAAGACCTAGGTAAAGGCTGGGTCTGATCTAAGGACTTATTCCTTAACATGATGCAACCCATTTTACTTTCTGTATTTACTTCCTGACTTGCACCCTCTTTCCTCATGGAAAGCTCTTGCCTGGCTATCAGAGGCATTCCTTGTTAACAGTACCCAGAACTGAAGCCATATTCAAATCATTTATCAAACTCACAGATCTGCATACTTGCTACATAATAGATCAGCTGATGTATCAGGATGGCCTTAAAAATCATTATATTGAGTATTATTTTGAGGTTATAAAAACTTATGGATAAGGAATAAGAAAGCTTAGTAAAATAAATAGATTCAGCCCCTTTCCTCCACTGTCAGTATGTGGGTCAGGGATGGAGCACACTTGAATCATCATGGAATGAAAAGGGGGGATGGATCCAACAAAAGGAGATTATGGAGTTGAGCTTCTTTTCCAGAACCTATTTGTCCTTTGGAAGATATATATTTAGATCTAGATATGAATATGGCTTTATTTTCTCCCTTTTTTTTTTTTGGTACCAGGGATCAAACTCAGGTCCTTACACTTGCACAGCAGGTGGCGAAACCACTGAGCTAAATCCCCAGCCCTACCTATTTGTCCTTTAGCCAAAGGTGATTGGAAGAAATAAAGATATCAGAATGATTTCTAAAGCAAATATTTTTCTCCAGGAAAAAAATATAAAGCCCATAAGGAGGAAAACCCTCTGACTCTAAGCGGGCAGAAACCCGGCAGCTGCAGGCTAAGCTTCAAAGGGCTTTGGCATTTTTCTGCACCAAGTCATTATTTTCTCAAGCTATTTTCATTTAGTTAAACCCAGCAGACCACACTCTATCCTCTATACAGAGCTCATCTGCCAGCTTCCAGATGAGAGCAAATTTAGTCCAAGGTTGTTGGACTAAATTTCAGGACATTTTCAGGAGGCAGCTTTGGGCTGCAGCTGCCCTGTCTTCCCACAGCCAGCTGTTGTTCTCACTGATTTTTAGCTTTCCTTCTCAGGAGCAGTAGCCCAAGGGGCAGCTGGCTGGCCTAGTCTAGTTGCCCACTGTCAGGTGCTCCCAAGAATGTGTCAGCAGAGCCAGAGCTCTCACTCAGAAGGTGCTGTGAGCTTGGTCCTTTATCCATCATGTACACCTGAAGCAGACCTGACCTGGGGAGAGCAGAGCCAGGCAGCTCCTGGGCTTGATTTCCTGCCCATGGACGCTAGAAGGACCCTAAGAAAGAAGACACCCCCACCAAGGTGTACATTTCTTACCTCCAAAGCCAGGCCGCATGCTGAAGTCATGGTCATCTATCCTCAGCAGCTGCTCTGACTTTGTCAGTGGTAATTTGGTGATGTCAGGGCTCCGCTTCAGAATTGGGCTACCAAGGGCCAGGGAGAAACAGGTTGATCACATATTCTAACCAAGGCAGATAAAAACCATTTGCATTCCAACTTGATCCTGACAGGTTTGACAGGATGTGCTATATTTTCCTTTAGACACTGGATAGTCCCTGTTCCTTTCTCCAGTTTCCTGGATAAATAAACTGACGAGAAAGTCCAAGACAGTGATTCTCAATCACAATGGAGGGTTTTTTAAATAAAGATACCCAGACCGGACCTCAGAGATTCTGATTTGAGTGGTCTGGGAATTGGGTGTAGAAACTGGTATTTTTTTAAAACTTCCCAAGGTTGGAAGTACAGCTCAGTGGTAGAGCACTTGCCTAGCATGTGCAGAGCTCTGGGTTTGATCCCAAGCACCACTGGGCTCATGGGGTGGGGTCTTCCCAGATGGTTTGAATGCATAACCAAGACTGACAGCTACTTCTCCTGGTTTTATTAATGAACCTAAACTCATCCAAAGGGCCTCGGCCATTTCTGGAGAGGTGGGTTGAAGAGGAAGCCAGAAGGCTGGGCCTGGGTGCCTTGACCTCTTTGGACCACTCTGTGGAGGAAGGGTGGGCTCACTCTCAAGTCAACTGCCCCATCTCCACGGGAGGCAGCCTCTGAATTGCACTTAGGGCAATTTTGTTCACTTTCCCTTTTTCTAAATGGGTAATATATTTACAGGGTTTGACAATTTAAAATAACATGCAGTCAAAAGTAAGCCTCCCCCTTCTGCCTACTCCCTTCTGCCTCTGTGTCCCACCCCCTGACCACATCCCCAGGTTCTTCTCTTACTGGTTCCTAGGCCATGTGTCTAGAGTTTCTTTTGAATTTTTATTAGTACATTTGTAGTATAATTTCAAGGTTTTATTTAGAAATAAATAAATATAAATATATATTCTTAGTTCTCTCCTTCTTTATACACAGTTCATGTTATATAAACTCTTCCATACTTTTCCTTTATTTAATATGACTTTGTTTTTCACACCAGAATGCCCTGAGATGCTTGCTCTTTTTCTACTACATAGGTTCCTGGAAAGGATAATCTATGGCAGACAACATGGAGTCACTCGCACTCTTTTGCCATTACTGTACAAGCAAAATTGCAATGGCCTTGACCATGTTTCATTTACCCATCAGCACCATCCTTGGAGCCCTCAGAAATAATTATCTTCCTAGCTCCTCCCTGTGCTGACATCAGGCTGTGTCCTCCCCAGGGGCAACCACACACACTTGCTCTCCCCAGTGCTGAGGGTCCGAAACTTTGGTGTGAGGGCTTGTCATTACCCCCTGGAGGGCTGTTAAAATCTACATTTCTAGGGCTGGAGATTTAGCTCAGCGGCACCTTGCAAGTGCAATGTCCTGAGTTCGATCCCCAGTACCCAAAAAAACCCCTACATTTCTAACCTCCCTGCTCCCTGCAGTGTCTGATGCAGTAGGTCTGGCTGAGGCCCAAGAATTTGCATTACCGACAAGCTGCTGATGCTGCTAATCGGGAGACAGCACTGGGAGGGGAGTCCTGCCCGGGTGCATTTTATCCTGGGTGCGCCCACACAGCCTCCTCCTTCCTTGTGACTGGCTCAGCCCACCCTTCAGTCCCTTACCAAAACTGCCTGCTACCTGCATTTGGGCAACTTGTTTTCTTCCTTGAGATTCAGTTTTCCCAACTGATTAAAGGTAGAGCTTTGCGACTACATGGGGTGGGAGGGTTGAAGGGGACAATGTTTGTGGAAGGACTTTTCAAACTGTAAAGTGGTATGCAAAGGGAAGAAGCCAAGGAGGGAGCATCCTGTGCAGTGAGGGAGGTGCCTGCTGGGAGCCAAGGAAGATGGGCCACCTATTTGTGGGTGTGAGGGGGGGAAGCTGGGAACACCAAGGGCGGGAAGCCTTGCTGCGCACAGACACCCTTTCTCAGGCAGCTTGATGCAGGAGCCCCCACTTCCTCTTTGGCTCCCTTTCTCTTGTCTCCCACCATTGCTTCATGGTTCTCGCTGAAAATCACCACAGGTGTGGGGCAGACATGTCTTTAGAGCGGTATGTGTACATTGATGGCCCTACCTGCTGTGCTTGAGGGCATCCTCATGTGGTTCTCGTCTCTGTCTTTGAGGCCTGCTGTGAAAATAAAAAATAAAAACATTCTAGAGACAGTAAGATACTTGAACCAATGAAGCACTCCTTCCCCTCCAGATTTGCCTCAAATCTAACCAGAATAAAATGTGGAAAAAATGAAGCTTTGGTGCATCAATTTAGCTTTTCAATGAGCATTTCCCAACTACCCACAGGAACAGGGACTAGAAGAGTAATTGTTCAGAAAAGCTGTTTTGATTTGACTTAATATTCCCCTCACTGATGGACCCAGGCCTGAAATTGATCCCACTTTTGCAGAGGGTTAGTTCTTAAAGACTGCACATTGTAACTTAGTAAATGTTTTCTCTTGGCCATTCTTGTCTTCTGGTTATGGTTTCATGCTGTAAGATGAAACAGGAAGAGGAAAGAGAAGTCAGAATATTTATTCCTCTTTCTCTCCCCTCTTTGATGCCAGGCACTAGCAATGCTTGTGTTATTTTGCCCGGGGTAGGCATGGCTGCCTGCTCTTCCGAGCACTGGCATGAGCATACCTGGTTAGTTCACTGCCCACATCTCTGTGAGTAGTCCTTTTATTCCACTATCATTAGTTAAGCCTTTTGAGTGCAGTAGTACTGTTTTCTGCTGGGACCCACTGATACACTGGGACACATTACGGTGGATGTACAGGGATTATGTTATCTGTAGCAAAGTGGACCAGAGACAGGTGTGAGCTGTTCAGGACTGAGTCAGGAGAGGGGAAATCTAAGACTAGAGGGGGGATAAGCCACTGAGAGCAGAGTCCTCTTCACTTCCAGCACCTTGCACAGAGCTGGGCCCGGTGGATTTTCAACGCTTGTTAAATGAAGGAAGGAAGGAATCAGCTTCCTAACATAGGCACCTGGAAAGAGAGATGGATGAGATTGTACAAGTAGGTCAAATAGAAAACAAACTTGGCCAGTCTCCTCCTTTTTTTCATCCTGGGGATTGAACCCAGGGCGCCAAGTATGCTAGGTGAGGGTCTACCAGTGAGCTACATCCCCTCACCCAATTTATCTTGAGAGAGGGTCTTGCTAGGCTGCCAGGGTTGACAATAAACTTGTAATCCTCCCACCCCAGCCTCCTGAGTATTGGCCCACCTCTACCTTTAGCTTCCAGCAGGACTGTAACAGAACTGCACACTGACTAAACAGGGAGGTTTGTCACGCTCTGAGCTGCCCTTGCTGTTGCTTTTGTGAAGCTTAGATTCTAGCCTAGGAAAGACTGATACAGAGGATCCCTAAAGTCTTTCCCATTGTTGTTAAATTTCTAAATACCCATGTAAAAACAATTAAAGAATAGATTAAGCATAAAGGAGATGTAAGCAACACAAAAATAATCCTCATCATTCCATAGAGACCCTTAGAGGGAAAACATACTGTAACTTGCTTTTAAACTCAAGTTTCAAGATTATGGTATATTTTTTCATGTCATTAGCATCTTTTTACTAGCCATGGGTGTGATTATTAATGTCAAAATGAAGTACACTATAACACCAAATAAATAATAGGAACAACTAACACTGCTGGTTAGTAGGTATTACTCTAAGTCATGTGACATGTATTAAGTTATTCACCACAACACCCCGTGAAGCAGGCCTTATTATTCTCCCTAATTTATATAGGAGGAAACTAAAACACAGAGGATTTCAATAACTTTTAAAAGCAATGGAGCCAGGAGTCAGACCCAGGGGTTCTGTCCCAGGGGTTAGAAGCACAGGTGGCCACCGCATCTTGTTGGGAGACTTGCCTCCCCCTGGCAGGAATTTAGGTTCAGTGCAAAAGGTCTGAGCTTGTCTTTTTCTTATGTAGAAGTTAGTAGGACCTTGCAGAAAATTGGTGCCACCAAGTGTTTATTGAATGAGACCCTGGGCAAGTATGAAGAAAGGATAGACATGTCCTAAGTTAAGATGATATAGGGTGACATTTGAGACAGCTCTTGGCACTGATCAGAGGATGGATATTTTTTGAACATTCACTTTTATTTTGGATGGAATGAAAGGTTCCCACCTAGGGACTTCTTGGTGTCTACTTCTTGTAAGTTCCTAGTAAGTCTGTATGTGGATGATGTTTTCCCACAGCAGCTCTGTGAATCCTCTGGGAGGTGGAGTGAGAGTTGGGGCCTGTGATGTAGGGCTGCTGGAGGGCTCATTTAGCCACCACCAGAGCACCTGGTAAGTTCTACTTCACTTTGCTGACTACACCATCTTTGAGAAGATAGAGAAGTTAATTTTAACAAGATAGCAAGAACTAGCTAATGAAAATGGTTCTGCTCTCTTCCCATTTGTAATCACCAGTGAAAGAAATTCTTGCATGTAATCCAAGTGACCCAGCAGTCATCCTCTATATCTCATCCCCCCTCTCTTTCTTACCCTCACCCAGCACCACCGAGAACAACTACTGTGAATGCAGCCCTGGTTCAACTGCTTGGAGGTGTATCTGCTCGTAGGGGTGCCATTTTCCGGTGTGGACAGAGACCCTGAATGTTTCAGCCAGGGCTTTGCCTATACCACTTGGCCAGCTGGTCCTCTCTCGCCCTATTCTGCCCTCTCCATTCCAACTCCTACTGTCTTATGCATTATTATTTCTCACAAAAGAAGCAACAGGTTTTCCTGCCTCTGGCTTTGCCCTTCTCTGACCCATCCATTTTCCCATCACTGGGAAATAAAAGTCACAATCATGCTACTTCCTCTCTTAAAACCCTTCACCCTTAAAGTCAAATCCATAGAATCTGGACATAGGAATCCCATAAGAAGGCTCCTACATATCTTCCCAGCCTCTGCTCCACTCTATTTTAACTTCTTTCAATTGCCAATTGTATCACTATGCTTTGCTCCTGATGTCCTATTTGAAATGTCCTACTTACCATTTGTCATACCCCTGCTTATCTAGACAGCTTGGCTTACTCCCAGATCAAGCGCCACCTCCTCCTGGAAGTATTCCTAGGCTTTTCTCCTTCCCACTGAATTCTTTACATGTGTACTTTCATTAGGAAGTGCTCTCCTGCATGGAAGTGTCTTTCGGACTATCTCTCACTCTGTGGTGAGTTCAGTAGAAGAGGACCTCTATCTTATAGTTCTCTTTAGCCCTTCAGCAATGTGTAAAGCTGATCTTATAGACACACCTAGCACTGTATTCCTGAGATCTGAGAGGACCCATAAAAAATATGTCAAGAAAGCCATTGCCTATATGAGGTGAGATTCAAAAGATCTGTGAAAGACAACCCAAATTCTATAAATTCAAGAGACATGTGCAAGATAACTCAAATTCTATAAAGGTGCAATCTAGCCAGGAGAGTCAGGAGAAGGAAATATGCTGGTTGGAGAAGATATGAGTGTTAACAATGACAATAAGGCTGAGAGTCTGCTAACAGAATCTAATTTTATTGTTATATTCCCTGTCAAAGAGAATACTCTTCAAATTGAAAAGAAAGTATAAAATTAGTTACACCATAGGATAGTGAACACAAGAGCATGAGATCATCTGGCTCTCGGCCCTGATTGCACATCTGGGGATTCATCTGAGGAGTTCAGATACCAAGCCACACACCAGACCAACTAAATCAGAGGTCTGAGGGTGACCCAGCCATCAACAGCCTTCCTTCCTCCTTAGATGGTTCCACAGTTTAGCCATTGCTGAAGATTATAATTTTTTAAAATGGAACTCAAGCCTACAGACTAAGATAAATGACATCTCATGAAATTTAAGGACCTTGCAGCAAAGAAAACATGGAAGATAAGAGGGAACCCAGAAGACTAGAGATGGAGAGATGCTTTCTTGATATTCATCAAAGATTACTGTGCAAACAGCTAGGGTAAAGCTCCAGGTTGATTCCTGGCCATGTTCTAGAACTTTGACTACAAAACAAGTCAGGACTATTACTGTGTTGGATCATGTTGGTGACATCAGATTGGTGTGTGTTCAGGCAGAGCAAGACACCCTAACCTGTTCACATTCCTGGGAGGGTCCTCCAGGTTAGCTGAGAAGGGAAGTATTTCCACAGGGCCTTATAGTACAACTGTCCCCCAAACACAAAAAAAACCCTAAGAATAAAGGCCTGCCCAAACTTGTCTCATCTGTGCCCAGCACAGGATGGCATAAGTCTTTGTGAGTTTACTGAGTTTACAATAGTCAAAGTATGCATACATTGGCTCACACAATCCTGGTAACAAACCTGAAGTGTCAGACAACTGACTCTGTGGTACAGAAGAAACAGCCTCAAGGGTGTGAGGTTACTTATCCAAGGCCACAGAGCAAGTACATTGCAGGGCCAAGTTCCAGAGCTTGTACTTCTTACTGTATGTAGGCAGACTTCCTACCACTGTCTCTTCAGGCTTGCTGAAAAATTATTGGGGTTGGATATAGCTGTTTGTACCCAAGCTGTACCCCAAAGGAAATCTTCAAGGGCACACAAACTGGGCTCTACCTTACCTTATGGGCACATGAATTCTAAGCTCTGATGATAACAGATAAGGGGTTAGGGTGTGGGCATTGGAAGCTGAGGTTGTTTTATGTAGGTGGCCAGAGAATCTTCCCTGAGAAGGTGACAAGTAGGACAAAGGCCATGAGATGGAACTCCCTTGATGAGGAGGCCAGCATGGCTGAACCAGTGAGACAGCAGCTCAGAGAACAGCCTAGGTCAGACCCTCTGGGTTTACTTCCCTGTGTACCTGATATAACAGGTGCTGGTCCCTAGTTTCTCCACAAGTGACCCTGCTATGGCATTCTGTACACCCTGATCTTTGTGCAGCTCTTTGAGGAATGACCTGATGATTCAGGAGGACAGTAGGCAGTTAGGAAGCTAGCATGCTATTCCAAACCCCAGGTTTTTCGACTGCTGGGAGACATGGTAAGCTTCTTCTCTCGAGGTTTTTTCCTCATCTGTGAAATGAAGGATTGGGCTGCAAGGTATCTTAGAGAGCTTCAAGTCTTTCCAAGAAGTAGCAGCATCCCTGAGGTGTGAGGGATGTCATAGCTAAAGTCCTATTAGCTGAAGGTAAGGCTGAAAACTCCATCAATGTAAGTATCAGTTTCCACAGAGACCCACCAGCAGCACTGTAGCTTTGTATTTAGTTCTTCTTTATTTCATGAGTGTTCTCAAACTACTTTTTTAACTCCATTTCTTGGAATTTTGTAAAAGCTGCACCTTTCCACATAATGAGTATCCTGTATTTTTCATTGGATTTAAATGGTTTATCCCTTTTCATTCCTTACTTGGCGGATTTTTGGTAACTAGTAATCTGCTTTTCAAGTCACAGTCTCTAGAATGTGTGATAATTAGTTTTATGGGTCAACAGAGCTAGACTATGGTGCCCAGTTTTTGATTAAACATCTAGGTATTTTTAAAGATGTGATTAATGTTTAAATCAGTGGACTTTGAGTAAAGTAGATTACCCTTCATAATGGAGTGGGCCTAATCCAATCCAACCAGTTGAAGGTCTTTAGAAAAAAAGACTGAAGTTTACCAAAAGAAGAGGAATTCTACTTTGAGTCTGACTTCATACTCAGGGCTGCAGTGTCAGCTCTTGCCAGTTTCCAGCCTGTGCCTGCCCCGCGGATTTCAGACTTGGCAACCCCCGCATATATCCTAGTCTCTATCTCTCCTCACTCCCTCTCCCTCACTGATGGATGGATAGCTGGATGGATGGCTGGATAGATAGGTAGATAGATGTATATGGATGTGCATATATATATATATATATATATATATATATATATATATACTGTTGGTATGTTAGATAGATAGATAGATGTGGATGTACATATGTACACACTAATAGTCTGTTTCCCTGAAGATCCCTGACTAATACAGAGCATAAACTCTCCTTGACACCCAAGGTCTGCGTGTCTAAGGAGCTCTGAGGTGTTGTCTGGATCCAAAGGAGAGCAGTGGCTGTATAGTGTGGGTACAACTAGCCAAGCTTTGACTGCCAGCTCTGTCCTATCTTGGGGTCATCTTTTGTTTCTCTGCCGCCTTCACTGGCTTCTGTTCCTACCAACCTGATTGTTCACTAACACATAAACCTAGCCTGCCATTACCCTCCTGGGAGAAATAAGGGTACATTGAGAGTATTTTTGTCTGTTTGCTTTTTAGGTAACATCTCAATCTAGACCATTATTTTTTTTTTCCTCCTTGTACATGTGCCTGAATAGAAGCTTTCTTTTTTTCTTTCTTTCTAATTCATTGTTTCTTTAAATTTTTTAAATTTTATTTGTACATGTTTGCAGTTCATGTAGTTTACAATCTTCTTGGGGAATGGTTACATATACATATTACAGCATATTTCTTTTTTAAAATCCTTTCCCTCTTCCCTCCCTCTCCCCTCACTCCTTGTCCAGTTCTCCTATCCCATTTTTCATTCCTGTTGATATTATTTGTCTTAGCTTATTGTATGGCATATAGTGTTTGCATTAATTGGGGTTATCTGAACATCTTTGTTCCTCTCATTTCCCCTCCCTCCCACCCCTGTTCCCTGGGTCCACTTCCTATTTCATGTGATCCATCCCCTTGTTCCTTTCTATCCATCCTTTATCTTTTTTTTGTTTGTACTTTGACTCATTCACATGAGAGATACCATATGGTATTTAAGCTTGTATGTCTGGTTTATTTCACTCAACATTATATTTTCCAGATGCATCCATTTTCCTACAAATGTTTCAAATTTGTCACTTGTTATAGCCAAGTAATATTCCACTATATAAATGCCACATTTTTTTATCCAATCATCTGTTGATGGGTATACAGGCTGCTTCCAGGATTTAGCTATTATAAATTGTGCTTCTATAACATTGGTGTGCACGTATCACTGTAGTATGATAACTTAAGCTCTTTGGGTAAGATACCTACCAGGGGAATAGCTGAGTCATATGGAATTTCTAATTTCAATTCTTTGAGAAATCTCCGTACTGATTTCCATAGTGGCTGAACTAGTTTGCATTGGCACCAACAATGCAGGAGGGTTCCTTTTCACCATAGCCATGCCAGTATTTGTGATTGCCATCCTTTGCAGAGTAAGATGGAATCTTAATGTTGTTTTAATTTGCATTTCCCTAATGGCCAGAGATGTTGAGCATTTTTCATATATTTGTTGACCATTTGTATTTCTTCCTCTGTGAAGTGTCTGTTCATTTCTCTTGCCCATTTCTTGACTGGGTCTTTAATTTTAGGTGGTTAAATTTTCTGAGCTCTTTGTATATTCTACGTATCAGTCCTCTGTCTGAGGAGTAACTGGCAAATTTTTTTTCCATTCTGAAGGTTATCTCTTCACTCTACTGATTGATTCTTTTGTTGTGCAGAAGCATTTTAGTCTGTATAATCCCACTTGTTGATTCTTGCTGCTATTTCTTGTGCAACTGAGGTTCCACTTAGAAAATCCTTTCCTACACCTACGACTTCAAGTGTTCTACTTATTTTATCTTCCAGTAAGTTTAATGTTTCTGGTTTAATGTTTAGATCTTTGATCCATTTTTATTTTAACTTTAGTATATGCTGAGAGATAAGGATATAGTTTCAATCTTCTTCAAATAGATAACCAGTTTTCCCAGCATCACTTGTTGAATAAGCTATCTTTCTTCCAAAATATGCTTTTGACCTTTTGTCAATGATCAAATAGTTAAATATGTCTGGAGAGGTTTCTGTATCAATTCTGTTTCATTGATCCACATATCTGTTTTTGTTCCAGTACCATGCTGTTTTTATCACTATTGGTTTGTGGTATAGCTTGACGTCAGGTATTGCTATGCCTCCTGTTTTTCTCTTATTGCCCCAACTTGCTTTTGCTATTCTGAGTCTCTTTTGGCTCCATATGAATTTTAGGATTGTTCTGAATGTAAGCTTTCTATGCTTTCTCTCTGGAAGACACTGGGTTACTTTTTTAAAATTTAGAGCTCTGAATTTTTTCCACCTACTCACTTTGACAGAACAGATTGTACTTTTCCCATTTGTTATAGAAAGGACTATTTTTTTACTTTTACATATCATTTGTCTCCCATACCAACATCACTTCCTTTATGAGCAACCTTTGTTTAGTGATTAAATTCTATTCACTATGTGCTCATGTGAGTTTGAATATGTTAAAACTCTTGGTAAATCTCTTTTGAGATTCTCACAATTAAATGTATCATCTGCCAAATAACAAAACAACAAATGAAAACGAGTATGTTTGTCAAGAAGAGGCCCAGGTTGCTGTCGCTGTCAAGGTGCTGACTGAAATTCTCTACCTGGCTCTTCTTTCCTGGGGACTGGAACAGAGAGCACAGCCCCACAGCAGGGGGTGAGTAACCACTCAGGCTGCTTGGGAGAATGTCATTGTCAAGGGTTCCAATTGCTTGCTTAAAGTTACACTTACTTGATGAGGCAGCTTACAGTATGGGAAGGAGCGCAAGTTTAGCATTAGTCAGTTTGACTCCCAAAGAGGCCACACACTAGGGTTTCACCTTGGGCTGGTTACTTGATCTTTGTGCACCTCTATTTCCTATAAAATGGGGCAATAACACTAACTTACACTAATCACAGGATTGTAGTAAGGATTAAGCAAGAAAACATTAATTTAAACCACGTGAAACAGCTGACATTCAGTTTTTGACTTACTAAAAACATTTTCTCATGGTTCAATTTAAGTTTTGTATCTATCAATATAAATGTCTGTTTTCAATTTATGATGGAGAGTGTACAGGAAGTGGAAAACTGAAGGGTGGGAAACTCCAGGTATGTTGTGGGATGATGGCACAAGTTTTTTGTACCTTTTTGGGCTTTGTCCTTCTCATCTATAAAACAAGGGAGTTTTAAGGTCCTTGAAGGTCTGACATTCTGCAAATGTTATTTGATGAATGTCTGTCTCCCTGCACTAGACTGTCAATGCCTTGGAGGAAGGAGCAGGTCTATGTTGTTCACCATTGTCTCTCAAGCCATAGGCACAGTACTGGAGCACAGGATCCTCAATAGATATTTGTTGAAGGAATGGATAGATGGATGAATTAATGAAGTACAGGATTAGCAAAGGGTAGAATTCACTCATTTACTTATGCCCAGCATTTCTTGAGCATTTACCAAGTATTGGACATTGCAATTGACCATGGGAAACAAAGATAAATGGTGCAGGTTGAGCCCTGAAGGACTCATAGTCTGGAAGTAGTAACAAATGAGATGAAAAAGACAATGCTAATGATTAGTCCTCCTAAAGAGGCATGGCTGAGTGTTGGGGAAGCACAGAAGTAAATCACCTGAGACTTGAGAGGCAGGCCAAGGAAGGCTTCCCAGAAAAGATCTCTTTGGCCTTACTCTTATTTCATGCTATGTGATCTCTCTGGGCACTTCATTCACCTCTGATCATGAGGACTCCCTTTATGAGATTGAACTCAAGATCCTTAAATCTTCATCTGTTGGTCCAATTTCCCTCCTGAGCTGCAGACCTGTATCTCCTGCAACTCAACAGGCATCTCTAGGTATCTTGCAAGTCCATCCAGGTCTGTATGGTCTACTGAACCCTTTATTCTCAAAACTGCTCCTTCTCCTGCTGTCTACCCCCTGCACCACATCAACCCAATCATAAAATTTAAATATGCAGTTTCTCTCTCACCCAAAGGCCAATCAAATTCTGGCAAGTCTAGCTCTTTCAAAGCTCTGAGCTCCATCTCTCCCACCCCTGTTCATCTGACTGATATTATCCTAGCTCAGCCTTTCATTGTATCTCACCTGGTCTCAGATATAGACTCTGAGTTACTTTCTTTCTTTCTCTTCTCTCAAACCCTTCCCATCCACACACCAAGGCAGCAAGCAAGCTCTCTGAACTGGAAATGGAAATCTGCTGGTCAGATCCTCTTTGGTTCTCAATATATTGTGAATTTATTGATATAATAAACAATGTCAGATAATGGTTCTTCTGGCTCTGGTAGGGTCATTTTGCCCTCCCAAGGCCTGAGCTGGTATTTTCAGGGGCCTGTTGTATAAGACAGGTTGTTTCTTTCTTCTCAAGGAGACAGTAAGCATTGATTCATTCTAGAAACACAGCCCAATGTTGTAGAATTCTAATCTTTACCCTGTATGATTCATGAAGACAGGGTCCTATCTGATTATGCCTCCCATGGGGATTTGTGAAAACATGAATTATTTCCCAGGGCATAGCTGAGGGAAAGCAAATGAGATGCTCACAGAACAATATTTAAAGGGACAGTCACCCCTATGTTTGTACAATCATCTCCTTACATTTTGTACCCTAGTCACCGTGGCTGCCTTACCCCATATGTCTGTATTAATCTTGCTTCTTACTTTATTAGCATGAACTATGGAAAGGAGTCTCGATACAACTTACTAGCAGTTTATGGTTTAGAGTCTGGATGAAACTAAGTGAGTTCTTTAAAAGGATAGGCCACATAAAAATAGAATTTAACTTGTATGATTGGGTACAAAGTGGGTCCACTTTTCACTTGGGAAAGAAATTTGGCTAAATATACCAAAGCTTTAAATTATCTCATGCCAGTTGATCCAGGATACATCCAATTAGATACATCTAATTAAATAATTATAAGGCTGGGATGTAGCTCAATGGTTCTGCTGCCTGCCTCAAAAGCACAAGGTCCCGAGTTTGATCCCTGGTAGACAAGTGGGATTTCATCAAACGAAAAAGATTCTGCACAGCAAAGGAAATAATTAACAGAATGAAAGTTACTACCCAGAATATACAAGGAAGTCAACTCAATAGCAAGAAAAAAATCCCCAGAGTTTTTTTCTTTTCTTCCCTCCCCCCACCCCCCCACCCCAGATTTTTAGCAGGGCAGACTGGAGACTGACATGGTGGTACACTGCTGTAATCTCAGCTACTTAGGTGGTGCAGGCAGGAAGATAGCAAGTTTGAGCTCAGGCTGGGCAACTTAGAAAAGCCCTGTCTCAAAATAAAATTTAGCTGGGGATTTGGCTCAGTGGTGCCCTGCCTTCCTTGCAAGTACAAGGTCCCAAGTTTGAATCCCTGGTACAAAAAATTTAAAAATAAAATTTAAGAGGCTGGGGATGTAGTTCCATTGTAGGGCACTTGATGTGTGAGGCCCTTAAATCCTTAGTATATTCTGGAGGAAGAGATGAAAGGATTGCTTGAGCCCAAGAGTTGGAGACCACCCTGGGCAACACAGTGAAATCCCATACCTCCAAAATGATTTTAAAAGCCCAAAGAACCCCAATTTAAGAAAAAAAACATAAAAATCACCAACTGATAAATGAAAAAAATTCTCAATATCCCTAATCACTAGAGAAACACAATTTAAAACCACAGTGAGATATTTCTTCGCACATGTCAGAATGACCAACATCAAAAAGACAAATGATGAGTGCTGGACAAGATGCATAGAAAAGAGAATCCTTGTATACTATTGGTGAGAATGAAAATTATTACGGCTATTATAGAAAACTGCATGGAGGTCCTTGAAAAATTGTATGGATGTTCTTCAAAACTTGAAAACTAGAGAACACACCGAATCAGCCCCCTGCAGACAGGCAGGTCTGTGCACACCCTACCGAGGTCCTGAGTCACACAGAAGATGCCTAATGACCCCGCTGCAGACAGGCAGCCACCTGATTCCACACTACAAAGACGCAGAGGACACCAGACCACCAGACCAAGGTACTGAGTCCCACTGTTCCCAGCCCAGAGGTAGGGGCTTCTGA